>WNWK01001052.1:35000-212500 GCA_009830355.1 Cherax destructor | reverse complement strand
TGAGGTCTTTATTGATGAGTCTTTATTGTGAGGTCTTTATTGATGAGGTCTTTATTGTGAGGTCTTTATTGATGAGGTCTTTATTGTAAGGTCTTTATTGTGAGGTCTTTATTGATGAGTCTTTATTGTGAGGTCTTTAGTGATAACCCATCTAGTACCTCTTCTCTGGTATTTTTAACTGGTATTTTTAACTTTTTGTAAATTATTTACTGGAATGTTTGTCTAAACTACACAATTTTTCCTAAACCCTTTTTAATTAGGGAAATGGTTATTATATTGTCAATTGTAAATCATGCCTACCTACTGGCTTTCATCGTACCTGCGACTATGTACCTGAAAATAGACTATTGTACCTGAAATTATGTACCTGAGGTGTCTTGTGTGACACTATGTTATGAGGTGTCATGTGTGACACTATGTTATGAGGTGTCTTGTGTGACACTGTTATGAGGTAGTCCCATCCTGTCGATTTAGATATGGAATAAGTTCATCAGACAGATAACCTTGTCTGTCCTTGACCAAGGACCACCAGGTTTTGGAACCCACTCTACCTGATGCTAGCTTTCTTTTTTGCCCACCTCCCATTTAGCGATGGCCTACAGGCTTGCTTGTGCAAGTTCCTGTTAAATAACGTAGAACTTAGCCATACAGATTGCGAGAAGGACTTGAGTGCCACTCTCCTTATAGGACCTTACATAAGTACAAACCCAACATCTCTCTCAGCATAAATGATGGGGATATTTTCCCTTACGTCTAAATTTGCTTAAATAAATTGTTGAGGATAGAAACAAGTAGAAGTTGGCAGTGTGAATACTGTTATGTTAGAAACAGTACTTGTTTATAGTTCTGAAGACTTACACGATTATCTAGAACAGCAGAGACCATCCCTGAGAGTGTGGATCAGCAGTCTAACACGTAACAGTTAGTGTAGATGAACAGTCTAACACAACAACAGTTAGTGTGGATAAACAGTCTATGTGTGTATATAGGTAAGCGCGCGCGTGCTTATACGAGCGTTCGAATTTGCCTTGAATTTTTCCCTGAACTCTTAATTAAAGGTATACTTTCATAAACTGTAAACCACTATTACAAATTTTTCAACCATTGCTTCGCTCTTGGCGCTGTTCCACAATTTTTCATTCACCTTAATAACCTGCTTCACTTTCTTGACGAAATATTTTGAAAAATGTATATATTTTTTTTTTGGCTCGAGAAAAAGACTTCGTTTTGATGTGTTTGTATTTTTTTTAATTTATGCAATTTCTCTTCAGATGATATTTGCTGATTATTTGACGTCACTCGGCAGCAGTGATGTTCGTGTTGATTTGAACGTTCTCTTGTTACGTCTAGCCACCTCGTTGCCAGACGTATTGCCATAGCTCTTATTAATTTATGTTAACCTAATCCAACCTAACCTAACAAAACCCAGCCTAATCTAGCCTTAAGTAACCTAACCTAAACTGATCAAACCTGACCTAGTTTAACCTAACCTGCTTTTGAAGGGACTTGAGCTAGAGCCCGTCACAACCATGCTGGTATGGGACTCGCTTATTAAAACCTCCATTTGTGGTCACAGTGGTGGCCCATGATAACCTCCTTATGGTGTATAGAAATATGCCTAGTTGGATGAGTCTTATTAAAGACAGGTGGCCCAGTGGTTAACACACTGGCCTGAGTTTCAAGACTCACTTGCCATATTCGGCAGTAACCTTATGTAGTCTACACTAATTTAACCTAACTTAACCTTACTTTAAAATAAACAGACTTTAGCAAGAGAGAGAGAAGATAGGTTAGGTTAGGTATGGTTTGTCAGGAAACGAAAGAGAGAGAGAGAGAGAGAGAGAGAGAGAGAAGCTTCACGAGTGCTTTACTAAGTGTAAAAACCTACGTAGTAGCATGACACAAGTAACGTTCCTTTCATCTAAAAATTAAACGCTCAGATATCAAAAATTTCACTGGCCAGATCATCAATGGGCCAACATATATTTTTTCTCCGCCAACAGAATTAGATAATGTCCCATATTGTTTTCAAATGTTCGTTCACTTTCAGTACGGTTCGTTCGTAAATAAAAAGCGTTTCTACCCCGTAATTTACATGAATCACAGCTTATAGCGTAGTGTGTGTGTGTGTGTGTATGTGTGTGTGTGTGTGTATGTGTGTGTGTGTGTGTGTGTGTGTGTGTGTGTGCGTGTGTATGTGTGTGTGTGCGTGTGTATGTGTGTGTGCGTGTGTGTGTGTTAGTTACCATTTTGTCCTAGGCACATGTCGATTTGACACTAGGCCTGTTGTATGTATGTGTGTGTGTGTGTGTGTGTGTGTTAGGAAACACTTCGAAATGTTTCCGCCCGCCGGGAATTGAACCGGGCCCTCCGTTGCATCAGTGGAGTAGCTTTCTAGGCACATGTCGATTTGACACTAGGCCTGTTGTATGTATGTGTGGTGTGTGTGTGTAGGAAACACTTCGAAATGTTTCCGCCCCGTCGGGAATAGAACCCGGGCCCTCCGTGCGTGAAGCAGAGCTTTACCATAGACCAGGTGTGTGTGTGTGTGCTGTGTGTGTGTGTGTGTGTGTGTGTGTGTGTGTGTGTGTGTGTGTGTGTGTGTGTGTGTGTGTATGCGTGTGTGTGTGTGCGTGTGTGAGTGTGTGTGTGCGTGTGTGTGTGCGTGTGCGTGTGTTTGGAAAAATCTAATATTTACAGACTTGTATTCCTGGTGTATTTTTGTTGTATGATAATTGGTATTGTTGTATTAATTGCAGTTACTGCACTGCAAACCTTATAAACACGAACATTGTTATGAGACTTTTTTTTTTTTACGTTTGTGTTTTGTGTATGTGTATATATAAACCGTATTTTCCAGCATATAAGGCGCACGTGAATATGAGATCCAGCAGACTATATTTGCAAGCACTTGTAACGTTAGTGAACAACTGCTCAAGTGTGACCCAAAGCTTACCCTTGACACTAACCTTCAGCATATAAGGCGCAGGCTGATTTTCCAAGATATGTTGGGAAAAAAGTGCGCCTTATATGCTGGAAAACACGGTAGTTCCTAGGCCAGGTCTGACCTCAGGAATTGAGGGACTGACCACCTCAAAGCTGCTTCCTCAAGGTTGAAGGACTTATCCCATTATCTTTATCTCTCCACTGCCTATGGTGTCTCCTCGGTACTCGACTGAAGAAGCCTACTGTGTAGGCGAAACGTTTCGTCAATAAAGTTACTCAACTGTTGCACATGTTTCTTAATCATGGCAGGACACGTGTGTCTTACTCATGGCAGGACACATGTGTCTTACTAATGGCAGGATACATGTGTCTTACTCATGGCAGGACACATGTGTCTTACTCATGGCAGGACACGTGTGTCTTACTCATGGCAGGACACATGTTTCTTACTCATGGCAGGACGCATGTGTCTTATGGCAGGATACATGTGTCTTACTCATGGCAGGACACATGTGTCTTACTCATGGCAGGACACGTGTGTCTTACTCATGGCAGGACACATGTGTCTTACTCATGGCAGGACACGTGTGTCTTACTCATGGCAGGACACATGTGTCTTACTCATGGCAGGACACGTGTGTCTTACTCATGGCAGGACACGTGTGTCTTACTCATGGCAGGACACGTATGTCTTACTCATGGCAGGACACGTGTGTCTTACTCATGGCAGGACACATGTGTCTTACTCATGGCAGGACACGTGTGTCTTACTCATGGCAGGACACATGTGTCTTACTCATGGCAGGACGCATGTGTCTTATGGCAGGACACATGTGTCTTACTCATGGCAGGACACATGTGTCTTACTCATGTCAAGAACAATGTTCATGTATTGAACAATAATAATAATAATAATAATAATAATAATAATAATAAAAGGCTCAAGGTTTCTATACGGGATTTATATAAAAATCAATTAGCGTGGAAGCCGTGGTGGTGGTCACAGTATATTATATTCCGGGTTAGCGGTCACAGTACATGTATATTATATCCCGGGTTAGCGGTCACAGTATATTATAACCCGGGTTAGCGGTCACAGTATATTATATCCCGGGTTAGCGGCAGTTTTGGTCCGGCTCAAACTAACAGTCCTCAACAAGCATCGAATTCAACTGGCAACAATTCAGGGCCTAAATGACGTGAGCAACTAACCAATTGAACCATAAAAGTTAATTTCACGACAAAAACAATGCCGATAGAAAAAACACACACACACACAAACCGTGGTTTATTGCGTGCAATAAACACATAAAAATATTTTTTTGGGGGGGGTTCATGCTGGTTCTTTTTTTAATATTACTCAAACGTACATTGGTAAAAGAACATCCGACCCTTACGGGTTTATCGTTTGGTTATGATAATAATAATAATAATAATAATAATAATAATAATAATAATAATAATAATAATGAAAGAACATCTGTAAAAAAGATGCCATTGTAATAGACTTACAAAGCGTGATAAATCATTTACAAAGCGCAATAAGCCTTTCCAAAGCGTGATAAACCATTACAAAGCGTGATAAACCATTACAAAGCGTGATAAACCACTACAAAGCGTGATAAACCATTACAAAGCTTGATAAACCATTACAAAGCGTGATAAACCCTTACAAAGCGTGATAAACCACTACAAAGCTTGATAAACTATTACAAAGCTTGATAAACCATTACAAAGCGTGATAAACCACTACAAAGCGTGATAAACCATAACAAAGCGTGATAAACCACTACAAAGCGTGATAAAACCACTTACAAAGCGCAATAAGCCTTTCCAAAGCGTGATAAACCACTACAAAGCGTGATAAACCATTACAAAGCGTGATAAACCATTAAAAAGCGTGATAAACCATTACAAAGCGTGATAAACCATTACAAATCGTGATAAACCACTACGATGCGTGATAAACCACTATGATGCGTGATAAACCATTCACAAAGCGTGATAAATTAATTACAACGCGTGATAAACCAATTACAAACCGTGATAAACCTTTACTAAACATGATAAACCATTGATAAAGCTTTCTAATACACTTAAACCTCGTCATCCTTCTCAGTATATATATTCCAGAGGTTTAATGTTAAGACCTAAACCCATGGGGGGTCATTCAGAGCAAGACGTGGTGGAGGCTTGATCCTCCGTCTGCAGAGAGATGCGACTCATATCTGTACTCGCCTAGATGTTAGGTCTTAAGAAAATAAAATGGTAGTATAGCCTTGGGATTTTTATTGTTCATTATTTTTGTTATGGAGCCAAGAATTCCATTAGCTTTATTGCCAACAATTCTGCACTGCCGTCTTAAATTTCCGCTAACCTGAACCCTTATACGTGGCGATAAATCTTATAAAATACCGACAACGTTTCGCCCACACTGGTCTTTATCAAGTCACAAACAGAGATCTACCTGAGCAGAGAGTACATGAGTATTGAGTATATATAGAAAGCATAGCGGTGTATAGAGTCAGGTGGGGAAGGTTGAATTTGAGAGCATTCCGTGCAGGGTCATTCAGTCTAGACTGCTTATGTTAGTTGAAATAGTATTTCATGTTGTGCTTAGAACAGTACTGTACACACTAATGGATGGAATAACACATGTCATACACTTAGCACGTTTTTATTGGATACATTTCGGTCCTGGGACCTTGGTGAATAACACAAGTGCACAACACTTCGGTATCTTTAAAGATCTGTGTGTCCTTATGTACACAATTGAGTTTACGAGGTTAAGAGCTGTTATCCAACCTCAGCAGTCATCTAACACCCAGGTACCTACTTACTGCTAGGTGAACAGGGACAGCAGGTTTAAGAAAACATGTCCGTGGTTCGATTACCCTTACCGGTAATCGAACCACGGACCCTCAGTATGTGAGCTGAAGGCGCTACCAATTGAGTTACAGGATGCCTAATAAAAAGGTGTACATGAATGGTATACAATACCGAGATGAATAAATAGACACATGTGCAACATCTGGGTATCTTTATTGTTGACGTTTCGCCCTCCCAGTGGCTTTATCAATACAAATTCAAGGATATAATAAAAGGCATCAATATCAGATAAACTATCCTTACTTAAGTGATGTGTTCGGGTAATTACCTATTTGTTGTCACAAGTTCAATTATGCTGGAGGTGTCGTGTATGTGTGTCTGTTAAAGTTTATAAAGTAGTCCACACTCAGGGGTTCATCTTCTCTCTTCCACTGTTAAAGTTTATAAAAGCCACTCAGGTTCATCTCTCTTCCACTGTTAAAGTTTATAATAGCCACTAGGTTCATCTTCTTCCCTGTTAAAGTTTATAAAGTAGTCCACACTCAGGGGTTCATCTTCTCTCTTCCACTGTTAAAGTTTATAAAGTAGTCCACACTCAGGGGTTTATCTTCTCTCTTCCACTGTTAAAGTTTATAAAGTAGTCCACACTCAGGGGTTCATCTTCTCTCTTCCACTGTTAAAGTTTATAAAGTAGCCCACACTCAGGGGTTCATCTTCTCTCTTCCACTGTTAAAGTTTATAAAGTAGTCCACCTCAGGTCATCTTCCACTGTTAAAGTTTATAAAGTAGCCCACACTCAGGGGTTCATCTTCTCTCTTCCACTGTTAAATCAACCACTGCAACATACTTCAGTATTCGTGTTTCAGAAGGCAGTTGCTGGCTCACCTCTTTATTAAGCTGTGCTGAAACAAAAACAATTTCCCCGAGTGTGTTGAAAGTGGTATAAAATAGCGACAAGTTGATGATTAAGACACATGTGCAACAGTTGGGTATCTCTACTTTTGAAACGTTTCGCCTACACAGTAGGCTTCTTCAGTCAAATACAGAGGCAGCAGATGTAGTAGCAAAGTAAAAATGATGTAATCAGTCTATCAACCTTGGGGACTGACCACCTCAGATACTATTTCTCCATGGTTGATGGACTGATTACATCATCTTTATTACGCTTTTACATCTGCTGCCTCTGTATTTGACTGAAGAAGTCTACTGTGTAGACGAAACGTTTCAACAATAAAGATACCCAGCGGTTGCATATGTGTCTTACTCATCAATTTTCCTGCGATACATTTCCATGGAACTTTTCTTTTTTTCCTATCTGAAGGAGCCGCAGCGTTTATCTTCCTCGCGAGATCCTGCGCGCTTTTAGGATGTCTTTTGAGCCAGCCGAGAAGAAAATGCTCCTTCCAGAGTGCTTTAAGAGTAAGCTAATGCACCTTGGGATCTTGCCTGCATACTGAAGTAAAAATCATAATTCAGCTGCGCTGGACCCACACACTCTTGCAGGAACTCTCTCATTTATCACACGGACATCGTACTAACTTTTGAAAACATTTCCAGAATCACGACTTCTTGATACAACGTAAAAATGCTTCAGAATTTCATCTTAAGGTTGTTCTTATAAACTGGACGACACAGGCTTCGACTCAGGGCCAGACGTCCACTTTATCATCCAGGGATCTTAAGGTTGTTCTTATAAACTGGACGACACAGGCTTCGACTCAGGGCCAGACGTCCACTTTATCATCCAGGGGCATACGATTTCTTTTCTCTCAGGCGCTGGTAGATCTTCGCTGCGATAAGAGTCGTCCAGAGTGGTCCGGAACTTTGGTGATAAGGCTCATACTGCCACTGGATCATCGCAACCCTTCAGCCCAACTACAATAATAAAACTCGGGTAAATAGCATTGGCTCGATACGGCGTAATATGTCAGTGGCCCTGTAAACCCCCAACAAAAAGAGTCGACATCATACTCTTTTATTTTCGCAAATCAATTTTTACAGGCATAGAGCTGTTATCCTACCTCAGCTCATTTCAAAACCCAGTCCTATATGAGGTATGCTTTCACCCCCAGGATGCGATCCACACTACTGGGCTAACACCCAGGTACCTGTTTGCTGCTAGGTGAACAGGGGCAGCAGGTGTAAGAAAACATGCTCAGTATTGCCACCCGTACCGGGGATCGAACCACGGACACTTAATGTGTGAGCTGAGTGCGCTACGAATCGAGCTACGGGACACTTGAAAAGGGTGAGGATGTATTCCAAGCACATGAACCTACCATAACATTTGAACATCACGAGACAATGGGAGATTTTCAGAGGCGTTATATGACTTTTACAGATTCTAAGCGAATGCAGTCGTAGGACCAAAACGTCTCCAGTCAAGGCGTCATAACGAAAGTGAATACATTCGTATCCATTTCTTCAAAGTTGTCGGCTTTCATTTGCCTTCTTACCAGAGAATATAGAGTGCTAGAGGCTCGGTACTTCATCTTTTAATCGATATGTAAATACGCTAATCAACTGTGCTCACCACTTGTGTAAGAATCACAACAGTGTTGTGTAAGAATGACAACAGTGTTGTGTAAGAATGACAACAGTGTTGTGTAAGAATCACAACAGTGTTGTGTAAGAATGACAACAGTGTTGTGTAAGAATGACAACAGTGTTGTGTAAGAATGACAACAGTGTTGTGTAAGAATCACAACAGTGTTCTAGTTGAGAGGAAACAAGAGGGTTCAGACATAACACTAACTGATTAACGTTAAACAGTAAGGAAAACAGGCTATAAGATAACCCACAGTAACAGAGCTCATAACATAACACACATGACTCTGTTCAAAGTTACTGTCATCAGTTAAGTAACTGGGAAATGAGGAAGCTGAACGACCCCTCGTGAATCCATGAATCATAGATCAAATTATGCTTATCAAGATGGCTTCTTATAAAGTCAGCTATAACTGACTCTAATAATTTGCCTACAATTAAGGTAATTGGGCTGTAATTTGAGGGTAACGACTTGTCCCCTAGTTTAAAAATAGGAATTGCATTAGCCATCATCCACATATCAGACACTACACCTGTCTCAAGAGACATATTAAAAAGGTCAGTTAATGCATCACAAAGTTCCATTTTTGCACTGTTTAGGAACCCTTGAAAAAAGTTCATCAGGGCCCGGGGACCTGTTTAATTACCATATCCGCAATGATTGTAATATTACATAATTTATGTTCAAAACTTAATTCAAGGGATGTCGTTTGTGTTTTCTTGTGTGAAAAACCAAGAGGAAATATTTTCTTTTTTAAATTGGCCGCATTTCACTCTCCTTTTCACTCTCCTTTTCACTCTCGCATTTCACTCTCCTTTTCACTCTCGTTCTTAGTTATCACTGTACTACGACTGAAGAAGTCACTCTGGGCGAAACGTTTCCTCTAATAAACGTCCTGAACTGTACATAAGTGTCTTTTTCCACATCTTGTCATCACCATACCATTTTTCAGTCTGTCCAGAGTTAGTTTTAAGAGAACCTAATCTTATTCTAATCTTTGTTCTGTTTACCTGGAAAAAGTATTTCGGATTTGTTTTCGAATCATTATCAATTTTAAATTCATTTCAACTTTAATTTCATAGTCCCGTTTAGCTTTTCTTATTCCTCTTAATGTGAATATATTGATTCATAATATAAGAACATAAGAAAGGAGGAACACTGTTGTAATGTTACTACAGTGGGTGGTGGGGGTGTGTGGGCTTACTTAAAGTGGGTGCCGGATCAGCCAGGCTGTGGTTCGTACGTTGGACTACGTGCGGCCAGCAGTAACAGCCTCGTTGATCAGGGCCTGATCCACCGGGAGGCCTGGTCGTGGACCGGGCCGCGGGGGCGTTGATCCCTGGAATACCCTCCAGGTAGGTAGACACTTGGTGGTGAGAGTAACAGTGTAGACCTCAGTCTCCAAGTCAATTTCACAAAGCATTTGTGACATTTAGAGTGAATAGTTAGTGTAAAGGTTACCAAAGGAAGGAGCTTCACAGAGGAGCTTCACAGAGGAGCTTCACAGAGAAGCCTCACAGAGAAGCCTCACAGAGAAGCCTCACAGAAGAGACCTTCACAGAGAAGCCTCACAGAGAAGCCTCACAGAAGAGACCTTCACAGAGAAGCCTCACAGAGAAGCCTCACAGAAGAGACCTTCACAGAGGAGCCTCACAGAGAAGCCTCACAGAAGATACCTTCACATAGGAGCCTCACAAAACAGTGAATGGGTGAAAATATTGAAGCACGACCCGTACATAATGCTGGTAGACTTGGTGGGTGAATACGAAACAAGCATCATGGCGCAGTTCAGTAGCATGTTGTTCATGTTCAAAATAGACCAAACCAGGAACGGCGCATTCTGAACAACTGCAAATGAAAAAGAGAGATATTTAGTACAGGCCCAACATTTAATGAAATTGTGGCGTGGGTAAAACAGTGAACAAAAGGACTGAACCCAAGGTTCTCGTCTGTGTCTTGGTGAACAGGGCAGCAGGTGTCAGGAGACTTGGTCATATATCTCGACTCTCCACAGACTGGATCCTGGGTCATTTGTTATGAGCCGAACTCAGTCATGGTTCACGAGATTGGAAGCTTGGGTTCATCATAGCTCGGGCAGGGTAGCAAAGTATCCGGATCATAGCAGTATTTGTGAGAGAGGTTTCAGTGGCTCACAACAGGAATGACACACGTTGCAGAACAAGTATTTACTGGGACAATGACTGGTTCTATTAAAGCTTCATGACTTCATAAAGCTATACACAGAGCGAAACGTTGTCCCAATGAAAATGCAGTGCCTGAAGTGCCTCAGACCAGGGTGTGTGTGTGAGGAAAAGTTACTGGAGTGATATCATCCCTCTGCAATTTCAAGCCAGTAAAAACATATAATTTAATTTTGTCATGCAAGGCAATATAATTGCTTTAATGTACTGCAAACTGATTAACATCAAAACATATTTTAGCAGTCTTAAGCAGTGGCGGACCTAAATTTTTGGAGCCCTGAAGCTTGAACTGTTATGTGGAGCCCCTTCGCAACCCCTTCTAATAGAGCAAACCCAAAACATTTTAAGCAATGTGGACTAAAGTGGCTTCTGGGGCCCCTCCGGGATTAGGGGCCCTGAAGTTTAAGCTTCATTAATATCATAGTAGATCCGTCCCTGGTCTTAAGTTAACTGGAATACAGGTGGAGACACGTACCAGTGCCGTTGTTCCACATTGAGACACCCTCTCGTGCGATGTCGTTGATGGGAAAGTA
Organism: Cherax destructor; assembly: GCA_009830355.1. NCBI lineage: Eukaryota > Metazoa > Arthropoda > Malacostraca > Decapoda > Parastacidae > Cherax > Cherax destructor. Next base: position 201,443 of record WNWK01001052.1, on the reverse strand, counting down.
CGCTCCTAAGGTTAGTAATGAAACTTTAGAGCTCATCCAGTTCCAGTCTGTTGCGTCCCAGGGAATGAACATGGAGGCGTGTAGACTCTTGCAGGCGTCGACAGCACCGTTCCAGGAGAGGCTGTAGTCCTGGATGTAGACCCAACGACCACGGTACGCGGTGAAGCCAGCTGTCTTGTAATCTGCAGCCAGGACACATGTTGCCAGACAGTACATAATGATGAAATAGACACTTGTGCAACACTTGGGTATCTTTATTGGAGCAAGCATTATGAACGGACCTAAAGACCAAATATCGGTAAAGTCGGTCGTTATGAGTTAAGGGGCGATTCCAGGAAGTGTGAAGCAACCCCTACAAGCACACATATACACACTATAGCCATGACGCGACCCCTGCAACCACAATTAGGTGAGTACACACACGAGAGGACAGTCTGGGTCTCCGGGAGGTTTAGACATGCTACGAAGGTTGCCGGTCAAGCAAATGGAAGCTGAAAGGAAGTCTGGGGAGTTGAAAGCAAGCCTGGGAAGCTGAAAGCAAGCCTGGGAAGCTGAAAGCAAGCCTGGGAAGCTGAAAGCAAGCCTGGGAAGCTGAAAGCAAGCCTGGGAAGCTGAAAGCAAGCCTGGGAAGCTGAAAGCAAGCCTGGGAAGCTGAAAGCAAGCCTGGGAAGCTGAAAGGAAGCCTGGGAAGCTGAAAGCAAGCCTGGGAAGCTGAAAGCAAGCCTGGGAAGCTGAAAGCAAGCCTTGGAAGCTGAAAGCAATCCTGGGAAGCTGAAAGCTAGCCTGGGAAGCTGAAAGCAAGCCTGGGAAGCTGAAAGCAAGCCTTGGAAGCTGAAAGCAAGCCTTGGAAGCTGAAAGCAATCCTGGGAAGCTGAAAGCTAGCCTGGGAAGCTGAAAGCAAGCCAGGGAAGCTGAAAGCAATCCTGGGGAACTGAGAGCAAGCCTGGGGAACTAAAAGCAAACCTGGGAACTAAAAGTAGCCTGGGGAGTTTAAAGTAAGCTGAAAGCAAGTGTAGGGAACTGAAAGCAAGCATGGAGATCTTAAAGCAAGCCTGGAGAGCTGAAAACAAGCCAGGGGAGCTTAAAGAAACTCTGAGGAGCTGAAAGCAAGCCAAGGGAGCTGAAAGCAAGCCAGGGGAGTTGAAAGCAAGCCAGGGAAGCTGAAAGCAAGCCAGGGAAGCTGAAAGCAAGCCAGGGGAGCAGAAAGCAAAACAGGGGAGCTGAAAGCAAACCAGGGGAGCAGAAAGCAAGCATTCAGAGACGGTAGAACTTACCAAACTGACAGGTGGTGTTTGTGTTGACGTAACCCGTCTGACAAACGCATTTGACGTCACAAAGAGAGTACAGCGTCATGTTTGCGCACTGCGCGTCACTGCTACACTCCTCTCCGAAGAAGCGACAATCTGTCGTACAAATTCTGTAGTTACCCCATCAAAAACCTTACCTCAGTCTACCCCTCAAGGATTACACTGATTCCAGTATCTACCATCCACGGGATGATTGTGTGGTGGCTAACATCCACAGGATGGTTGTGTGAGGTGACTACTATCCACAGGATGGTTGTGTGAGGTGACTACCATCCACAGGATGGTTGTGTGGTGGCTACCATTCACAGGATAGTTGTGTGAGGTGACTACCATCCACAGGATGATTGTGTGAGGTGACTACTATCCACAGGATGGTTGTGTGTGGTGACTACTATCCACAGGATGGTTGTGTGAGGTGACTATCATCCACAGGATGGTTGTGTGAGGTGACTACTATCCACAGGATGGTTGTGTGAGGTGACTACCATCCACAGGATGGTTGTGTGGTGGCTACCATTCACAGGATGGTTGTGTGAGGTGACTACCATCCACAGGATGGTTGTGTGAGGTGACTACCATCCACAGGATGGTTGTGTGGTGGCTACCATCCACAGGATGGTTGTGAGGTGACTACTACCCACAGGATTGTTGTGTGACATTATTGCATAGAGCACTGAATTGATTTATGGTTATACAGTGTGTGTGTGTGTGTGTGTGTGTGTGTGTGTGTGTGTGTGTACTCACCTATTTGTACTCACCTATTTGTGGTTGCAGGGGTCGATTCATAGCTCCTGGCCCCGCCTCTTCACTGATTGCTACTAGGTCCTCTCTCTCCCTGCTTCATGAGCTTTATCAAACCTAGTCTTAAAACTATGTATGGTTCCTGCCTCCACTATGTCGCTTTCTAAGCTATTCCACTTCCTGACAACTCTATGACTGAAGAAATACTTCCTAACATCCCTTTGACTCATAGGAGTCTTCAACTTCCAATTGTGACCCCTTGTTTCTGTGTCCCCTCTCTGGAACATCTTGTCTCTGTCCACCTTATCTATTCCTCGCAGTATTTTATATGTCGTTATCATGTCTCCCCTAACCCTCCTGTCCTCTAGTGTCGTCAGGCCGATTTCCCTTAACCTTTCTTCGTAGGACAATCCCTTAGCTCTGGGACTAGTCTTGTTGCAAACCTTTGCACTTTCTCTAATTTCTTGACGTGCTTGACCAGGTGTGGGTTCCAAACTGGTGCTGCATACTCCAGTATGGGCCTGACGTATATGGTATACAGAGTCTTGAATGATTCCTTAGTGAGGTATTGGAACGCTATTCTTAGGTTTGCCAGCCGCCCGTATGCTGCAGCAGTTATCTGATTGATGTGTGCCTCAGGAGATGTGCTCGGTATTATACTCACCCCAAGATCTTTTTCTTTGAGTGAGGTTTGCAGTCTTTGGCCACCTAGACTATACTCTGTCTGCGGTCTTCTTTGCCCTTCCCCGATATTCATGACTTTACATTTGGCAGGGTTAAATTCAAGGAGCCAGTTACTGGACCAGGCTTGCAACCTGTCCAGGTCTCTTTGTAGTCCTGCCTGATCCTCGACTGATTTGATTCTTCTCATTAACTTCACATCATCTGCAAACAGGGACACTTCTGAGTCTATCCCTTCCGTTATGTCATTCACATATACCAAAAACAGTACAGGTCCTAGGACTGACCCTTGTGGAACTCCACTCGTCACAGGTGCCCACTCTGACATCTCGTCACGTACCATGACTCGTTGTGTGTGTGTGTGTGTGGGTGAGCTCCTTGCATCCTCCAGAAGGCAGGATGACTCCGTGACATAGAATAATTCTAGAGAGATGGATAATATTATGATTTTTGGATTCTTTCTGGAATTACGATTTCAGAAGTTCGCGGGACCCTTTTAGGAGGCAAGAGAATAAATCTAGAAAGGATAATCCTAGAACGCGGGGTAACACCGTTGTATAGGCTGCTCCCTAGAATAAGGATATATGAAGTACACACAGATAGCACTAGAAAGTAGGTTAAATTCTAGTAAGATAGATCTAAATTTTAGGATACCTTTAGATAGGATTCTTGATAGAATTAGGATACCTCAAGCACGTGAAATAGCATACCCGAAGGCAGTAGGATACCCCAGTATGGCGGGATATCCCAGTAATGTAGGATACCGCAGTTAAGTATACCTGGAATGCAAATTAGAAGATATCTTAGTATAAGATACCCCAGTTAAGCAAGATTTTTCCAGTATAGGATACCCCCAGTAAAAAAAGATATCTTGGAAAGGATACCCCACTTAAGCAAGATATCCTAGTAAGATAGGATACCACAGTCAAGCAAGATATCCCAGTATAGGATACCCCAGTTAAGCAAGATATCTTAGTAAAGGATACCCCAGTTAAGCAAGATATCCTAGTAAGGATACCCCAGTTAAGCAAGATATCCCAGTATAGGATACCCCAGTTAAGCAAGATATCCCAGTATAGGATACCCTCCTGGAGGTGTGCTACTGCCCCAGGATACCCGCATAAGGTAGTGTACCTGAGCAGTAGTAGCGGGTGTTGGCATCTGCTGTGTAATTAGTCACGTCAGAGAAGATAGTACACAGCAGCTCTGTACCGTTCTGTGCTATGTTGTAGCCCACGCAGGCAGGTGGTACACAGCTTGCACTACACTCTATGTTGCTGCCTACCTGTAATATGAAGTGGTACACTGTCAGCTACACGGTACACGAGATGTACATCACTGGTGCGTGTTGTGTTATATTGTACATCTCTGGTGCGTGTTGTGCTCTGTTGTACATCTCTGGTGCGTGTTGTTCTTTCGTGTACAACTTTGGTGCGTGCTGTGTTTTCGTGTACATCTGTAGTGCAGGAAATGTCGTGGGTGACGTTCACTGGTGTTGTTGAACTGCAGGATCTTACTGCTTGTGTTGAACCTAGTCAAGAACCCGGTTGCTTTTGTTACCAGTTAAAAGGTATAGTAATCTCCTCACCCACATCTTCCTCGCAAAATTTGTCTTATTTTTCAGAACGCATTTTAAATGTGTTTTCGAGTCTTAATGAGCGGCTTTATATTCTCTTTTTTTTCATCTGAATGCAAAGGCATTTCATTAACAAATGTCGTGCCTTTGTATTCAGGAGTTTGTTTACAAATTCGCCGACTCGAATGAGCAAACATTCAGTCCACCTCAGCATTTGAGACGCAAAGATTAAATCCGTCTTCTGAAATAAGAACGCAGATTAAATCCGTCTTCTCACATGAGAACGTAAACATTAAATACGTCTTCTCATATGAGAACGTAAACATTAAATCCGTCTTCTCATATGAGAACGTAAACATTAAATCCGTCTTCTCATATGAGAACGTAAACATTAAATCCGTCTTCTCAAATGAGAACGCAAACAATAAATCCTTAGCAAATAAGAACGCAAATATCAAAAGCAAAAGCAACTCTAAACATTAAATTAGACACATCAGATCCTGACAAAAGTCACATATTGTTCCCAGACCTTCAAAAAGTCAATAAAGAACCTACACACACACTCACATTTATACAAAGACATGTTTTATTTACTATAGAAGAAAATTTATCCTCCCTATCAAGGGTGACACGTCTTTGCAAAATCATTTAGTGAGTCATTTATTGCTCTCTTGCGCTTGTTTATTGTTGCAACAAACAAGCTGTTTACTGTGATTGATCAGCAAGTCAGTGGTCAGGTGTAAAATTCATCCGTATAAAAAAACGGATTTTTTTCTGACGATATAGCTGACTTGTGTTCCTCCTGTTATGTGTGTGGTTGTGTTCCTCCTGTTGTATGTGTGACTGTGTTCCTCCTGTTGTATATGTGACTGTGTTCCTCCTGTTGTATGTGTGACTGTGTTCCTCCTGTTGTATATGTGACTGTGTTCCTCCTGTTGTATGTGTGACTGTGTTCCTCCTGTTGTATGTGTGACTGTGTTCCTCCTGTTGTATGTGTGACTGTGTTCCTCCTGTTGTATGTGTGACTGTGTTCCTCCTGTTGTATATGTGACTGTGTTCCTCCTGTTGTATATGTGACTGTGTTCCTCCTGTTGTATGTGTGACTGTGTTCCTCCTGTTGTATATGTGACTGTGTTCCTCCTGTTGTATGTGTGACTGTGTTCCTCCTGTTGTATGTGTGACTGTGTTCCTCCTGTTGTATGTGTGACTGTGTTCCTCCTGTTGTATGTGTGACTGTGTTCCTCCTGTTGTATGTGTGACTGTGTTCCTCCTGTTGTATGTGTGACTGTGTTCCTCCTGTTGTATGTGTGACTGTGTTCCTCCTGTTGTATGTGTGACTGTGTTCCTCCTGTTGTATGTGTGACTGTGTTCCTCCTGTTGTATGTGTGACTGTGTTCCTCCTGTTGTATGTGTGACTGTGTTCCTCCTGTTGTATGTGTGACTGTGCTTTCTGTTAAACAGTTGGTGTTACACTCAGAGCTACAATACCGTTAACATTGCTACATTACTGTCGTGGTGGTGGGTCGTCGCACTCGTTTACTGTCGTGGTGGTAGTGGGTCGTCCCACTCGTTTACTGTCGTGGTGGTGGGTCGTCCCACTCATTTACTGTCGTCGTCGTGGGTCGTCCCACTCGTTTATTGTCATGGTGGTGGTCGTCCCACTCGTTTATTGTCATGGTGGTGGCCGTCCCACTTGTTTATTGTCATGGTAGTGGTCGTCACACTCGTTTAATGTCATGGTGGTAGTCGTCCCACTCGGTTATTGTCATGGTGGTGGTGGTTCGTCCCACTCGTTTACTGTCGTGGTGGTGGTGGGTCGTCCCACTCGTTTACTGTCGTGGTGGTGGGTCGTCCCACTCGTTTATTGTCATGGTGGTGGTCGTCCCACTCGTTTGTCATGGTGGTGGTCGTCCCACTCGTATATTATCATGGTGGTGGTCGTCCCACTCGTTTATTGTCATGGTGGTGGTCGTCCCACTCGGTTATTGTCATGGTGGTGGTAGGTCGTCCCATTCGTTTACTGTTGCGAGACAGTCGACAGACTCGTTTGCAGTCGTGGGAATGTCGTTATCCATTTTTAGTGTTGCAACAGTGTCGTTGGACCCGTTTACTGTCTGTGGGACTCGTTTACTGTCTGTGGGACTCGTTTACTCTCTGTGGGACTCGTTTACTCTCTGTGGGACTCGTTTACTGTCTCTGTGGAGCTCGTTTAGTAGTACTTATAATAATTGTACTATTTGTAGTACTTATAATGTATTATTTGTATTACTTATAATTCTTGTACTATTTGTAGTACTTATAATACTTGTACTATTTGTAGTACTAATAATACTTGTACTACCTGCATTACGCCAGGAGGATCACAGAACACTGTGGCCATGGTCTCTCAGGCTGATAGGATCACAGAACACTGTGGCCATGGTCTCTCAGGCTGATAGGATCACAGAACATTGTGGCCATGGTCTCTCAGGCTGATAGGATCACAGAGTACTGTGGCCATGGTCTCTCAGGCTGATAGGATCACAGAGCACTGTGGCCATGGTCTCTCAGGCTGATAGGATCACAGAGCACTGTGGCCATGTTCTCTCAGGCTGATAGGATCACAGAGCACTGTGGCCATGGTCTCTCAGGCTGATAGGATCACAGAGCACTGTGGCCATGGTCTCTCAGGCTGATAGGATCACAGAGCACTGTGGCCATGGTATCTCAGGCTGATAGGATCACAGAGCACTGTGGCCATGGTCTCTCAGGCTGATAGGATCACAGAGCACTGTGGCCATGGTATCTCAGGCTGATAGGATCACAGAGCACTGTGGCCATGGTCTCTCAGGCTGATAGGATCACAGAACACTGTGGCCATGATCTCTCAGGCTGATAGGATCACAGAGCACTGTGGCCATGGTCTCTCAGGCTGATAGGATCACAGAGCACTGTGGCCATGGTCTCTCAGGCTGATAGGATCACAGAGCACTGTGGCCATGGTCTCTCAGGCTGATAAACTCTCCAGTCTGAGTGTTCCAAATGCTTGTTTCTTTTTTTTCGTAGTAAAGGCGAGGTTGTATGGCCAGTAACGCCTATCAGAATAAGCCTAACATCTGATAAAGCTCCCAGGGTACGTTCAACGACGCTTCTTGGATAATTGCAGATAAAATATATCAAAAATTGTTTTGTTATGGAAAGATTAAGTTAAATAGTACTCTAGGATTACCAACAAACACAACGTGTACTCACCTAATTGTTAGATGAGTACACACTGTATGTGTGTGTGTGTGTGTACACTCACCTATATGTCGTTGCAGGAGTCGATTCATAGCTCCTGGCCTCGCCTCTTTGTGTGTGTGTGTACTCGCCTATATGTGGTTGCAGGAGTCGATTCATAGCTCCTGGCCCCGCCTCTTCGTGTGTGTGTGTGCACTCACCTATATGTGGTTTCAGGGGTCGATTCACAGCTCCTGGCTGTGTGTGCGTGTAAGTACACCTCATTACGAGTGTTATTTTTACGAGTAAGAACTGACAAATTGATAAATAAGAAGTACGTGGAACACTTCTTAGACTAAGGGACTGACCACCCAAGGCTGAGGGATCGACCACCTCAAAACTACCTCTCCACTTCTACTGTCTCCAGTGCTATAATCGCCTGTATTCGACTGAAGAAGCCTATTGCGTAGGCGAAACGTTTCGGCAATAAAGATATCTAAATGTTGCCCATGTGTCTTATTCATCAGTAATCTGAAAAGGGTCAGAGCTAGGAACGAGAAGTAGAAGAGATAGCATCAATTTCCCAGCGGGAGACGAAGGATTTATAATTGAAAGTAAAGACACGTTAATTGGAAGTAAAGTAACGTTACTTAGAAGTAAAGTCACGTTACTTGGAAGTAAAGTAACGTTAATTGAAAGTAAAGTCACGTTAATTTAAAAGAGAAGTAAGTTTGTCCTTAATTAGGCCAGTCCACTTGGTGGAGCTTCCTGAGTGCACTATAATACTCACGGTAATAACTTCTGGGTCTTAAGGGAAAGCGTGGCTGCAAGAGTAGAGCTTTATCAAGGCAAGTTTCTCTTTGTGAAGATCTTCATAAAGGCATTTTTCTCTCTGTGTAGAGCTTCATCAAGTCTTGCTTGTGAAGAGCTTTTTAAAGGCATTTTTCTCTCTGTAGAGCTTTATCAAGTTATGTTTCTTATCTTTGTAGAGCTTTATCAAGTCATGTTTCATCTGTATATAGCTTTATCAAGTCGAGTTTCTCCGTGTAGGGCTTCATCTAGTTATGATTTCAGGAAGCTCTACACAGAGCGAAACGTGAACATGATAAAGCTCTACACAGAGGAAAACGTGACTTGATAAGGCTCTACACAGTGGGAAAGGATGTATGTCCCAGTGAAGGCTTGTTATGGAAAGCGATATTTCTCTAGAGATCACTGTGGAGAGCACGCGCGTCTTACCTTCCTGGAGAGAAGAACTCTGCCTTCAGCGTATACGCAGTCTTTCTTCCTGTGTGTGTATGATAATGATGTAACAGGGTTAACCTCAGCAGTTGCTGCCAGCACCAGCAGCAGCGATGCAGCCGACATTCCCGACATCTACCAGGAAAAATAAGATTGTTACAGTTACTGGTAGCATTTTTTGTGTGTGTCAGTGATGGGGAAAGTGGGGGCCGAGGTTAGTTGTGTGATGGGGAATGGGAGGTAATGAGGTTTGATCAAAGGAAGGGAAAGCGAGCTTCAAGTCTTTGAAGGCATCATTGCAAAGGGGACTCGAACAAACTGGAGTAACCATTTGCGTCATATAATTACCTTGTTGTTGGCCTGGTTGTGGGGTCTTCAGGAGCGTGGTGGTTGTGTTAGCTATCTGGCGGTCTTAAGTCGGCTGTCTGGTGGTGTTGGCTGCCACCCTCATTTAGCTACCTTCAGCAGACCTCGTTCAATGTGATGTTGGCTGTCACCGTCAGCAGGAACACTATAGCACTGCCGTCAGCAGGTTTCGCTTAATGTGTATAGTGTTACCGTCAGCAGACATACCAACACCATCGACAGGTCTTGAGTGTGGTATTGCTGCTTCTAGTAGCAGGAATTCCACCTTCAGAAGAGGCAACAGGACCAGCAGCAGCAGCAGACGAGGCCAGCAGTTCCAGGAGCCAGGTACTAGCGGAAACCCGGCTCTCTGTTGACTGTTGCACGCTCTCTGGATCAACTGCAAGACTTACTGCGCTGCGTTGACTGAACACCTCTTAAATGGAGTACCAGCCAATCAGATGCATGGCATTTTTATACAACCAATCACAAACCTCCACTATATACCTGAAATACGGAGGTGCAACCAAGATATTATATTTTTACGGCAATGGCAGGAAAACCCAAGTTTTCCCTAAAGTAGAAGAACTATATTGTATATCATTCATATACAAAGTCTATGTCACAAGCTCATCCTGTGACATAGACCAGTGTCAGGGGATTTTTTTTAATGGGTAACCTAACTACATATTTTTTTGGTTTACTGATCGTCGAGACATACAGTGTACCTCTAATATACTGTTGTATTTGTGCCCCTGATGTGTGTTGCTCGTGAGTCTGGACTCACTATTACACAGTAAGAAATAAGCCATATATCTTCTTGATCTGGCTGGTTATTAGTGAACAAATTGACTTCCTGACACCATATTGTGCGATTTTTTTAACATCAAATTTTTTGTATACCACATTGTGATTACCCTAATCCTAAGCTATATGAAATTTTATAAGATTGAATTATTATAATTTGTTATTATTATTATTATTATTATAATTTATTATTATTATTATTATTATTATTATTATTATTATTATTATTATTATTATTATTATGTTCGTAAAGAAGTGGTAAACCCTTAAGAGTCATGCAGGGTCTCAGAAACGTGATTTTTTCAGTAGCATAATCAAATTTAATTCGATGGAGTAGCTCCAGTTCCTTAGATCAAGAGTCCTTCAACATCACCCAGGCACCTGGGTGAGGTGATACAATATAACTGTGCTAACTTAACACATCCATCACACAGGTTGGTTCATGAATGAGACACGTGGAGACATGTCTTATTCATCCTATCATACTTTAATGGTATACGATATTATTAATGTATGAGATGATGGTTCTCCTGTGATACAGTACGAGCTCCAGCAATAACAGCCTGGTTGACCAGAGAAGCCTGGCCCAGGGCCGGGCTGAGGGAATAGGAAAACTCTTGAAACTCCTCAAAGGTTTATCATCTCCCCTGCTGAAACTTCAGCAGGGGAGTTTGTTCCACTCATCTACAACTCTGTTACTAAACCAGTACTTCCCATTATCCTATATACATCTAAATTTCTCCACCTTGACTCCATTGCTACGAGTCTGTTAGATATTCCCAACACACTAGTTATATCCCCTTTATTTATTCCTGTTTTCTACATTACAGTCATCTAGTTTCCATTAATTAATTAAAATGACACATTCCTTATCAATTTTAGCCATATACATCTATGTATATATTTATACATCGGCATTAGTTTTATAATACATCGAATCTATGAAAAGAGGTCTGGCAATAATTACCGTCCATATGTACTAATGTGTTTCATGAATATCCAATGAAAGCTTTCGGCACGGCAGTTCGAGGCTGACAGTCGAATGTATCTGTAATTACCTGTTTGTAATTACCTACTTTGTAATTACGTGTTGTGGTTACAGGGGGTCGAGCCACACTGCTGGTGCCGTCGCCTTGCTACCATTTGTCACCACTTGCAACCTTTGTAGTGATTGTCACAAAGGTCAACGATGGTTTTTTACTGGTAAACAGTGATTGTTTTACTGGTAGACAGTGATTGTTTTAGTGATAGACAATGATTGTTTACTGGTAGACAATAATTGTTTTACTAGTAGACATTGATTGTTTACTGGTAGACTGATTATTTTACTGGTAGATAGTGATTGTTTTACTGGTAGACAGTGATTGTTTACTGGTAGACAGTTATTTTACTGGTAGACTGTTTATTTTACTGGTAGACAGTGATTGTTTTACTGGTAGACATTGATTATTTTACTGGTAGACAGTGATTATTTTACTGGTAGACAGTGTTTATTTTACTGGTAGACAGTGATTATTTTACTAGTAGACAGTGATTATTTTACTGGTAGACTGTTTATTTTACTGGTAGAGTGATTATTTTACTAGTAGACAGTGATTATTTTACTGGTAGACAGTGATTATTTTACTGGTAGACAGTGATTGTTTTACTGGTAGACAGTGATTGTTTTACTGGTAGACAGTGATTGTTTTACTGGTAGACAGTGATTGTTTTACTGGTAGACAGTGATTGTTTTACTGGTTGACAGTGATTGTTTTACTGGTAGACAGTGTTTATTTACAGTGATTGTTTTAATGGTAGACAGTGATTGTTTTAATGGTAGACAGTGATTGTTTCACTGTTAAACAATCACTGAACATACAAGTGGTGATTCAGGTCGCACGGTGCTACCTTTTGCCCACAGTGTAGTTTCACCTACAGTGAGACGTTTCACCTACAGTGAGACGTTTCACATAATGAACGTTTCGCCCACAGTGGGGCTTTAATTACTTGATAAAGCCCTGTGGGAGAAACGTCTCACCCCGGGCGAAACATCGTATAATACGCGTTTTTCCTCTGCTAAAAAATGTCTAAAATTACCACTTGTGTCACTCCCATCTGTCTCGTTGTGCTGCATGACCCATACGGGTTTGGAGCTTGTTCTCAAGTAACAGTAATAATAATAATAATAATAATAATAATAATAATAATAATAGTGGTATTTTGTTGTTAATAATAATGTTCATTTGGAGTTCCTTATTAAGTTCATAAAAGTGTTCAACTTGAACTATTATAATTGTTCCAGTTGAACACCAACAGATAATTATCTGTTGGTTTATCCTCAGCACATTCCTTTAAACCCCAAGGTAGTATTCGGTAGCGTCTTTAAAAACCAGGGTGGTATTTAATGTCTTCTTTAAGACTCAAGGTGGTATTCACTTTCGTATTATTGTCCAGCAATTATTTTTTTTTTAATTTATTCTCTAGTTTTTTTTCCATTTCATTTGGAAAAGTTGTGTGTGTACTCACCTATGTGTGGTTGCAGGGGTCAAGACATAGCTCCAGGCCACGCCTCTTCACTGATCGCTGTGTTAGTTACCATTTTGTCCTAGGCACATGTCAATTAGACACTAGGCCTGTTGTATGTATGTGTGTGTGTGTGTAAGGAAACACTTCGAAATGTTTCTGCCCCACCGGGGCGTGAAGCGAGAGCTTTACCCACTTGACAAGTGTTTTCTTCATGTGTGTGTGTATGTGTGTGTGTAAAGGAATATCTGCACATTAACTTATATTCTAAAAAGTGTATTTACACACATGAAGAAAACACTTGTCAAGTGAGTGAGGTCCCTCACACTGACGCTCTCTTTGTTGCGTCTTCAGACAGGGATTAATTGTGCCCTAATGGCATACTTGCAATGAATATTACCCACATTTCTTTCGTAAACACACACACACACACACACACAACACACACACACACACACACACACACACACACACACACACACACACGCACACTCACACGCTGTTAGTTGGTTAATTGAACTTAAAGCTGTCGACACACTAGAGATTATTAATTAAAGCTGCAATCAATAATACATACTTTAATCCTAAATGTGAACCTATCTGAATTAAAATAAACTTAAAGTGCATATATACTGAGGTATATATTCCATGTGTACATGCACTGTTACTCTCGGTACACACTTTCACCATGGCTCGTCCAGTCACTGTCTTGGCAGCAGCAGCGTGATGTTATCACGGTTCAGATGACCCTCCGAACTGTGCCTCTCACCTCCAGGACTCAAGTCCGGCTAACCAGTTCTCCCCTGACTCGTTTCATAAATGTTGCCTAGCTCATATTTAAGATATACTCATTAGAATATACACAGTGGTATGCGTGTTGCTACTTTTTTTACCAACCATACCTTGCACTAAATACCATGAACATGTAATTGGCCTCAAAGACTACCCATTTGATATATACCTAGGATATCAATTATACAAATGTATTTTTGAGAGAAAACAGTGGAATAAATTTTACAGTGGTGATTATTTACATAAAAGGTGGCTCACAGCTTAGTGATAACGCCCTCGGCTCACAACTGAAAGATCCGGGTTCAGTTACGAGCGGGTGGAGACACGGGGGCAACTCTCCAGTTAGGTGTTGCCCCTGCTCACCTAGCAATAAATAGGTACCTGAGTTTTTAGTTGACTTTTGTGAGTGATATCGTGGGGAAGAGAGTAAGTAGTATACCTTAGATAAGGCTGGGCTTTGAAATGGACTGTAAATGAGCTGAGGTAGGATGAGAGCTTAGTCTGTAAATGAGCTGAGGTAGGATGAGAGCTTAGTCTGTAAATGAGCTGAGGTAGGATGAGAGCTTAGTCTGTAAATGAGCTGAGGTAGGATGAGAGCTTAGTCTGTAAATGAGCTGAGGTAGGATGAGAGCTTAGTCTGTAAATGAGCTGAGGTAGGATGAGAGAGCTTAGTCTGTAAATGAGCTGAGGTAGGATGAGAGCTTAGTCTGTAAATGAGCTGAGGTAGGATGAGAGAGCTTAGTCTGTAAATGAGCTGAGGTAGGATGAGAGAGCTTAGTCTGTAAATGAGCTGAGGTAGGATGAGAGAGCTTAGTCTGTAAATGAGCTGAGGTAGGATGAAAACTCTTAGCTTTTAACTGATCAGAAGTAGGATAACAGCTCCTAGTCTGTAAATTAGCTTTAGTAGGATAACAGCTCTTAGCATGTAAATGAGTTGAGGTAGGGTAAGAGATCTTGGCTTGTAAATCAATTGTGTAAAAATTTGTCAATTGCACCTTTGTAGATAGACTTCAGAGCGATTTGGCACGAAAACAAGGCAAAATAGGTTGTATATATAGAGATTTATTAATGTTCAACATGTTGTATTTAAATATATTACTTCTTGTAGGTGTTAATATTATACTCACAAATAAAACTAAATCCGTGTGGGTTAATCAGGCTGATTAAATGGGGTTTAAAGCCTATCAACTACACGAGGGATTCATTATTGTGTCTTTTCTAATATCACTATCAGTGGTAATTCAGTGTAAATATCAGTTTTGGACTATCATAACAATATAATTATATTTTGATCACAGAATACCAGGCTATTTTGCCACAATCTAATTAACATCATTGTTGTAACAGCATCCTATATAATATAATAGATTCTTGTAAAATATTCTATTATTCTGATAATGGATAAACTTTTTTATACTGAGGTCCAAGCCTAGCTTATCTGCATAGTATACTTCCTGCCATAATCGTGTGGTCCATGCTTCACTTACCTGCCTATTATTATTATAATCAAAAGAAGCGCTAAACCACATTGGTTATACAGCACTTACCTGCCTAGCCCCTAGCATACTTAGTTACTACCTTAATCATTGCATCGACTTAGCTGAAATTCATTTGCATCTCATTATTTTGACAGATTTCGCATTTTTTTGTAAGATGATCCGGGAGATTGTCCTGCATCACATGTAATGTATTAATGCACCACAGTTTGAGGACACGATGACCTGACTTATTACCATGTGTTACTTCACGTTAGACGCCACCTCTCATTGTTTTTTTCCTGTTCTGCTTCAGAATTATCAATTACCAACACTTCCTGACAGAGACAAACTTTCTCACAATAAAATCTTGTTCTACGTAGACTGAAAAACGTCTTTAACACCATTTTTGTAGACCTAAGTAAACGCAAACTTTATCATCAAAATTATCCACACACCCAGCGTAATTTTGTCTCGGAATGTGAAAAAATAATATAAAAAATTAAGAGAATTTCCTCACATTTTTTTCAAGAAATGTCTTAAATATTTCAAGCATGGTGTGATATTACTAAAATAATCACTAATACCCTAATTACACGCAGTGTAAATAGCTGCTAACTACAGTACTGTGACTTAACTAACACAGCACTTCAGACCAGAGAGCTTATTAAATATGTTACAGTGTACGTTCAACGTTCATGCGACTAACTAAATGTATGTTGGTACCCGTTCCTGGACCCTGGTTTGAGCATGAGGTGCGTAAATAATCAATTATCATACAGAATGTGGAATGTATAATTTAAAGGAAAAAGCTAAATCCGCAGGTTTCAGCCAAGGAAGGGGAAAAGTAGCCCAAATTCCTTGAATCATTAGCCCTTCACTGACATGAAGGCCCTCTTCTTGAAGGGAGTCTTAGTATTTATTAAGTACTACTGTCGTCTCTAGTGATAACGGTCCGGGGACCATTGTCATAACTTCCTTAATTCTTCCCAGAGTGTAGCAAGTTCATTGCCTTCAGTCTGTCTTCGTAGGGAAGGTTTTAACACATGGGAACAATTTCGTTATCCTTCTCTGTATATTTCCCAGAGCATTTATATTCGTCCTGTAATATGGAGACCAGAACTGAGCAGCATAATCAAAATAAGGCCTTACTAAAGATATGTAAAAAATTGAAGTATAACCTTAATTAAGACTTCTATTATTTGTACTTCTTCATATAAAGTCGATATATCTATAAGTTTTATTGCGAACAATTTTTCACTATAGCTTTGGCTTTAAATTTCTGCTAGCCAGCACTAAATTTTTTTCGCGTTCATTTTGACTAAGATCTAAATTATTTAGCTTATAATGCCAGACATTTTATTTCCCTGGAATTAGAACTTTATTTACACTTATCTGCATTCCTGACACAGCGGCCCTCGGGTAAAAATTTTTTGCAATTTTTAAGTGTAAAAATAAAAACATTATTTTTAGTTAATTCAGCAGCTTAAAATAAATTTGTAATTGTATAGAATTAACAAATAAGAGAAGGCAGGCCGCTGGTAATAATTTACAGCCTGGTAAGTTGTAGAAGGAAGCAAGACAAGGTAGCATTGTCGACCCACTTGATGTCCGGGGTCCTCCTTTATCTGATTTTTGCCACAAACTGATGCCAGTTGTTAAGATACGCCCTAAGATACGCCCTAATTAACAAGTCGCTGTGCTACTGAACCTCTCATATGGAGCAGCCACTCCACACGTTTATAGTCACCATTATCGTATCGTTCTTAATATTCATAATAGATGGGAAAAAGTCTAACAAAGGGGTCATGCAATTAATATTTATAGTGAAGGCTTGCTGCAGGAGACCCATGCTAGGGGAATGCTTCTTTAGTTATATTTGTCGCGCATACATCCTAATTAATATATCACTATACGGGTTTGATATCATTTATGCGTCCAGTTGTCATGCTGTGGATGGCAGTCAGAGATTTACAAAGGTACTCGGTTTACAAAGGTTCTCGGATTACAGAGCAGCGGAGGATTTATTTTTGTACTCGACGATGACCCAGATAAATGTTTTCATATGTACTCAACGATTTGCAAACGTTTCACCGCAGTAATGAAATATTTACAAAGGTACTCAAAAGCTGACCGGTGAATTCATGGCACTGTACATTATTTTATTTGTTTATCACTTATCCGCGAATGTAATGATACAAATAAACACAGGTTCCCAGAGGCAAGTGATGAGCTCAGGCACTGGGCCTCTTAATGTTGAGTTTAATTACTCAAAAGGCTGGATATTTTTATGCATAAATTATATGAGATACGGTAGGTAAGAGACTAACTACCAACATTGATGAATAAATTAATATGATATTTTAGTGCGTCATTACATTATTATAATCAAATAGAAGCGCTAAACCACAGGGGTTATGTGCGTCATTACAGGTCAAGGTGGGATGCTTTGCTGGGATTTTTACTAATATGTGTGTGAAAATGTTGGAAATTTCTTGGATATTCAGAATTTTGTGTAAAATAATTGCAAAATTCTTGTTAATTTGTGAAGTAATTCTCAAAAAAATATGCAGTAAAATTCTATATGGGTATTGTCTGGATAAATTTTACATTGAGTTTTGCAAATTTAGTTGTAATCTAGCTAAAGCAGTGCAGTAGTAATATATAAAAAAAAATGATGATTCTGCTTGATTAGCCGTAGCCATGACTTGATATATGATACGATGGTATACCGGGGATCAACGCCCCCGCGGCCCGGTCTGTGACCAGGCCTCATGGTGGATCAGGGCTGTTACTGTTGGCCGCACGCAAACCGACGTACGAACCACAGCCCAGCTGATCAGATACTGACTTAAGGTACCTGTCTAGCTCCATCTTGAAAACTGCCAGGGGTCTATTGGCAATCTCTCTTATGTATGCTGGAAAGCAGTTGAACAGTCTTGGGCCTCTGACACTTATTGAGTTGTCCTCAGCGTACTCGTGGCACCCCTGCTTTTCATTGGGAGGATGTTGCATCTCCTGCCAAGTCTTTTGCTTTCGTAGGGAGTGATTTTCGTGTGCAGATTTGGTATTAGTCAATCTAGGATTTCCCAAGTGTATATTACCATGTAACTTTCTCGCCTGCGTTTCAGGGAGTACAAATCAAGGGCCTTCAACCATCCCCAGTAATTTAGGTGCCTCATCGTACTTGTATGTGCCGTGAAGTTCTCTGTATATTCTCAAGGTCTGCAATTTCGCCTAGCTTATAAGTATTTGATCGCTCTTAATGAATCATAATAATTTCAGTTGACCTTCAGATGAATCAACTACACAGAATATACTGCTAAATAAATCAACAATATCCAACTTTTTTACCCAAAACACTTCTTTAGCTCACAATCAAAGCTTCGTCTTAAAAGTCAGGCATGATTATTTAAGTTGTAAATATATTTTAATTACTACATTTTCTCTCTCTTCCTAAAGATGTGCATTAATAGTATTCTTCAGAACGCCGGTGCATCTGGTAGTGCCTAATGGAAATAAGTTACTCTGACTTTTTTGGGTTACCCTAGGTAATTTACAGTTTTTTTACACTGTATGACAATTGTATATGTGTTCTACCTAAATAAACTTACACAACAATGGCTCCTATCAAGAGACTGGGGCAGCAATAATTGGGATTTAATCTCCCAGACTCAAACGTTTATATTCCTTATACTCAATTGTATTCACATGTCTAATCTTGGTATTTTAATTGTAAGTGTAAATCGTAAATACTCTCGACTTCATGAGGTACTACTGCAACACGTGTGTGTTTAAGCCTGGCAGAATGTAATCCAAAACTAGATGTGTTAGCCATTGAGTGATCCGAAAAAGGTACTGGTATCAATAGTACTTGTAATCTTTCCCTAGTTACGGTACGCCAAGTTGAAAATTTGAAGCCAACCAGATGAGGCGTTCTCAGGAAGAACAAATTCATGCAACCATTTAAGTACCCCCTTTCAGGATGCCTATTTATCACTATACAAATTGTGGTTGTATAGTTTATACTCATGAGAGGTATTAAGGTTTGATCCAAGGAAGGGGAAGGTAGCTCTAATTCCTTGGATCAAAAGCCCTTCACTGACATGCAGGTACTTCTCTTGTTGCAAAAAATAAATTTATTCTTAAGCCAGCGGAAGGCCTCGGTCAGATGACCAAAAGCTGCAATGGCTGGTCATCACAATACCAAGACTTGGCCTGTGTCCTGACAAATCTTACCTAACCTAACTCCCCTTGTAAAGGGATGGGGGGGGGGAAGTACCTATGTAGGAATGGTGAATGTGTGCTGTTGTACTCAAATTTTTGAGTACCATTGTGTGAATAACTATAATGCAGTGTTGAAGGTGTGGGGTCAACATTGCTTTTATAACCTTGTAACAGTACTGTGGACTATTGTAGCCACAATACAATTGAGTATTGAAATTAACCAATAAAATATTTTTTTTTAATTTGTTATAAAATTGAAGTCATGACTCTAATGGATAAAAAAATGTGTACTTTTAAAGGAAGTCAAATGATCATTATACATATGAGCAAAAATCATAATATTCTGCGATTTTTAATTTTCAAAATTTTGTAAATTAATAAATTTAGCGTCATGAAATGACGGCGCTTTGAGAAAAATCTTTTCTGCTCTTTTAATTTTAAAAATAAAGGCAGTATCATTTAGTTAACTCAGTAGTTTAAAGTTTATTTTTAATATATGAGTTGTTAAAAATAAATGACAAGGAAGAATGTCAATGAGATGATGATAATTTAGCGAGTTGTTAAAGGTGGCAGGACCAGTACTGGCGTCGTAGCTTAGGCGGGAAGCTGAGTCCTATTTTTTTTTTATTTCTGATCTGACTCTACTACTTACACTTGTAAGTATTATTAAGTTTTGATCCATTTTGTATATTCCTAATAAAATATACTTTGATGCCACTTAAATCCAATGGTAGTTTTCCCCCTAATTAATCAAGTCTCGCTAAACTCAGGTGGAGAAGGATGGAATTTCTTCATCAAAGATGGCAGTCAGTCACTCCTCACCTTTTTAGTCGTTATCCTATCTATAGTGATACTTGTGTTAGGTGGGAAAATGTCTGATAAAGGAACATTGTAATTAACCTTTGCACTGGAGGCTTGCTGCAGGAATCTAGCATAGCTGTTATTACATAATTATTTTAATCGGGAGACCCATGCTGGGAGAATGGTTCACTAGAAGACAGTGAATTACTTTTGTCATAAATACATCGCAATTAATATATCATTAGAGGGATTTGACAGCTTTTATGGACGCAGTTGCCATGCTATGGGGGGGGGGGAGTCAAAAATTTACAAAGGTACATCTTTTACAGAGGCAGTCAAGGGTTTCTTGACTCAACTTTAAAGGTGATTGGGGCTTATCTAGCTAAATCCGCCCCTCCCTCAGTGGATTCGATCGATCCAAGTAATTGAACCTGCTCTCCTTGGATCGAACCTGAGTCCACCCATTCTCCAGACGCTGTATAACCCCTACGGGTTTAGCCTTCCCCTACTGACTATAACAATAAATGATGTAAATGTTTGCATGTGTACTCTCCAAATGTTATAAAGTTTTAAGGTAACGAAATATTTACAAAAATACTCAAAAAAGCTTACAAATGAATTCATGCTGTAAGACAAAAGTGGTGCCATAATGTCTGTACTAGGGGTGGACGTCTTTGTGGTTGCTATCTGGCAGGAAAGGGGGGGGGCTAGGTGACCTGTTTTGAAACAGTATTATTATTGCTAGTTTTGTTTTGGAGGGCTGAGGGAATTTTGGGGGTATACTCCAGGCCTGAAGCCCCCCTCCCCTTTGGCACCGCCACTGCTGTAAGACCAATATTGGTTTAGCACTTCCCCCACACTTGTTGTATTAACAATATTGGTGGACTTAAAGGTTTGCAGAAGTCCCTCAGTAATTTTTATTTAGGCTTTGGGCACATAACTTTTTTCTTTTTGGTAATAGTTATCGACAACTACTCGGTGAAGTTGGTCAATATTTTACACTTTTCAGTACATATCACCTATGAACATCATGGAACAAGTAATCATTTCGTGTGCAAATTGTTATTTTGGGAGATGTACATGTATTTAAGTCACACAACATTGAAGTGTGTTGTGCCTGGCTCAGTGTGAACAAAGACATGTGACATTTTCAGCTTAACTTATGTAACCTAACTGAATCTTACTTTACCTTAACTAGACGATACATAACCTAAGTTGATGCATTAATAAAAATGCTTAGCTCAATCTATTCCTTTCTTGAAAATAATGACTATCCAATTGGCCTCTTCATTGACCTAAAAAAAAGCCTCGAATTAGAACACTATGGAAAAGAGCACATGCTTTCTTGTACATGATCTCTTACTTGGGTGAGAATCAACATGTGACTTTTAATGACTGCTCAGCAACCCAATCAATCAACATTTGTATCAGCTTATGTATCAAAGGACCCCAATGGAAATTAGTCACTTTGACTTTTTTGGGTTATCCTAGGTTCTCTACACATACAAATACAAATATTTATTGCTTTGCAAGTTTATAATGTGATTGACTTGTTGTAGGGATTCATATATACATAGATAGTTTACAGTGTGTAATTACAATAATGAGTTGCAGTACAAAGAGATGCACTATCATATGCTGCTATGTATGATAACTAAACTATTTATAACACATAAACTACTTTATATATACTGTACTTCATTGTAGGCCATAGAAACAATAATTTTATACCATTACTTTCCACATTTAATCCCTTCAGCTTATAGCTTCTGTGTATGCAAACACGCTGACTCTTATATTCACTGACCTCACCTCCTGAAATGAACTCCATACATAACAAATTTATGTAATTTCAAGAAATAAACCATTATGTATAAGAAAGCCTCATTAGTTATCCTTAGTCATTATCTAATTTCAACCTTCACTTAATCTCAAATCTTCCTCAGACTAGAAGATCATGGCTTCACCTATCCAATGGTAGTGATTCACAACAACTACACACAACAATGACAATACTAAAAATTGGAAGGCTGATTCAAATAATCAAGTTATAACATGAATTACAGAAGTATAAATTACTCACCAAACCAGTTTGATCCACATTAAAAATTTATAGCTATTACATGAGTCCCTCGGTTCCAGAACTTCATTAAGAATCTGCTCAAGATAGATCCATTAACACAAAACCCACACGCATTTACATATACCTTAAAAATAATGTAGAGGCAACTATTTCAGACCCCTCAAAAATAACATGCATACAGCACTTAAAAATACACTTACAATAACATGTCTCGAGTTTGGAATTCACGAAGACCAGGCACCACTGTATACTAAATAATTGTAGTACTAGAATGCTCTGTCAGCATTAGCCAACTAAATTTCGATAGAGACAAGGCAGCTTCACACATCCTTAAAATGTCCTTGGAAGAAATCAGAATACAGTGACCCCCATTTTCCTTATCATATCTTTCGTTTTCCATAATGCTGTTCAAGTGCCATTACCAAACGAATTTATTCCCATAAGAAATAATGTAAAGTAGACTAGTCCTTTTAGACCCCCAAAAATACACTTACAAAAGAATTTAAAAAAATACACTTACATAAAAGGGTGAGTTTGGAGCAGGACGAACACCGGGGGTCCACTGTACAGTGAACCCTCGGGTTTCGTTTATAATTCTTTCCACAGTGGTGTTTGAGTGCCGTTACTGAAGGAATTTGTTCCGGTAAGAACGAATGTAAATTAGATTAGTCGTTTCAGACCCCAAAAATACATTTACGAAAGCACTTACAAAAATACACTTACATAATTGCTCGAGTTTGGAGCAGTACGAAAACCGAGGGTCCACTGTATCTTTGAAACTTTTGAAAAAATTAATGTCTTTGAAATGTCTTAGATATTCATGTTTAATTAATGCATTTGCATGTTGAGTATATAATCAAAATGATTCCTTAGACAGGAAAGAGGCCTGTCACAGTATCCTGCAGCCTGTTAGAATATTAGAGTCCATATAGTATCTTAAATAAGAACAGGGTATTTGATCATATCTCCAGAAAAAATAAATTACTTTAAAAGACAATTAATTGCAAATTAAGAAATGCAACACTGGCTCTCTATGAGAGATGCAGTGTTTATGCTTTATGTGAATTCTGTAAATCAGACATTCATGCAATAAAAAACTAGAAACTAATTTGATTGGTGTATCACATTGACTGGTTGAAGGTCTCAGCATCTGAGCACTTCTGAAGATTGTCATTCCATAACCACTGATATTGAAAGTGGGCTAGCAGTACCCACTGTCCTTATCCAGCTCATGCACATCAAACAACTTTTAGTAATGCTGCAACTACTTCTTCATCAACAGACAGCCAAAAAACATCTTCACAGTCTACTAAAGGAAAACACACTTCTCTTGTTTCAGAAAAAATTGCTTTAAGGCTGTAATTATCTGGGTTTTATGTATCATGTAACCCAACAATTTCTCTACCACTTTTAAATCAAACTGTAAATGAAATTCTCTGAGAAATATTCCTAGATTCAGAAGTACTACGTGTATCTAAAAAAAATTCATGTGTGAAAACAAAATTTTCTTAAATCATAACTCTTGTTCTAGCCCCATACTTTGCTAGTGAATTCATTGCTACTCTACACAATTCTTTTTTTTTTGTCTGAAGAGTCAGTCAACAGAGTGAATAATGACAAAGGGATATCTAAGGCAGACAATAGGATGATTATTTTTTTTTTTACCTTTATGGCTGTCTTCAGTCAAGGCAAGATGACCCAAAGAACAGAACACTGTCATCATCATCATAATCATGGGAAGTGCTAAACTCGTAGGGATCATACAGTTACTAGGGAATGGGAGGCAATCAGGGTTGATCCAAGAAAAAGTTAGGTAGCTTCAATTTCTTAGATCAAGAGCCATTTAATAATAATAATAATATCTTTATTTACTACAAGTACATGTACAAAGTAGGGCTGTATCGGATGTGAAAAATTTAGCTATCCGGTATGCGGATGTTTATACGGATGTCTTACTCATTTACGGATGCGAATGCCGATGCGGATGTAAGAAATTGTGCGGATGTTCCGCGGATGTAAGAAATTGTGCGGATGTTCTGCGGATTTCGGATGCGGATGTATATGCGGATACCTGTTTGCTGTGAAATGCGGATGCGGATGCAGATATGGATACGGATGTAAGAAATTGTGCGGATGTTCCGCAGATGCGGATGCGAATATCCGATACATCACTAGTACAAAGTATACAGGCCTAGCTGACATCAATGACATACTACTATGTATATAGAAAGCCCCTTGTTATGCAGAGCATTTCGGGCAAATTAAATCAGTTTTGTTCCAGGATGCGATCCACACCAGTCGACTAACACCCAGGTACCTATTTTACTGATTGGTAAACATAGACAACCTGTTTAAGGAAACACGTCCTATGTTTCCACCCCTTTGCCGGGAATTGAACCCGGACCCTCAGCGTGTGAAGTGAGAGCTTTTGCCACCAGGCTATGGGGCATCAAGTCACCCTTTTGAAACATCGTGCTGGAGCTCATAATTCTCAAAAAATAATAAATAATAAAATAAAAATTATAAGTCTTATGAGCCATATAAGGAAGTTACAGTATGTATAGTTAATTTTACATTCCAGTTAGTTACATGGTTTTATATAATTATAATATACAAATATAATTTGATACAGACCTTTGAGAGAACTTTAGCAGAAAATCATTATGGATATTGTAAATGATGATGGTCTGTGAAATGTTTGAACTCTTGTGAGGTTCAGACAGTTAAAAGAAAGTACATTATCTTTAAAAACAGTTACATTAGTACTGTACATTACTTAACATTTTGAAGTGATTGGAGAGGGAAACTGTGGATCTCCTCATTCTTTTCACTGTGCCACACTGAGGATTTTGTGCATGGGAATCAACAACATTAAATCACCTTAGACCGCTCATAACCCAGCAAAAGGCTGCAGTCAGAATGATAACAAATTCCCACTCTAGACAGCATACTCCACCAATATTCAAAAGCCTAAAACTACTCACCGTAAAGAACATTCACACTTATTCTTGTGCCTACTACATACATAGAACTCTACACTCTAATGTAAACCCTCCGCTCAAAATTCTCCTCACCAACTTTAACAGGACCCATGACCATAACACAAGATACAGATCACTTTTTGATATACCCCGTGTCCATATCACCCTGTGTAAAAATTCTATGCACATAAAGGGCCCCAAAATCTGGAATTCATTACCAGTAAATACTAAAATGACCTGGTCTGAACATCAATTTAAGACTCTTCTCAAGAACCACCTACCCTGACGCCAAATGACTTCGAAAAGGCAATAAATGACATGCCCATGCACTCCGCTCCATGTCCAGACTCATGGAACTCCGTGTTCATCAAGAACTGCAAGTAGCCCCTATCACGTTCTTTTAACATCCTATGGAGAGGGAGCATGGACACTGGGGTCGTCCCGCAGTTACTAAAAACAACAGACATAGCCCCACTCCACAAATGGGGCAGTAAAGCAATAGCAAAGAACTACAGACCAATAGTGCTAACGTCCCATATAAAAAAAATTGAAAGGGTTCTAAGAAGCAAGATCGCCACTCATCTAGATACCCATCAATTACACAACCCAGGGCAGCATGGGTTTAGAGCAGGTCGCTCTCGTCTGTCCCAACTACTGGACCACTACGACAAGGTTCTGGATCCTCTAGAAGACAAACAGAATGCAGATGTTATATACACAGACTTTGCAAAAGCCTTTGACAAGTGTGACCATGGTGTAATAGCACACAAAATGTGTGATAAAGGAATAACAGGAAAAGTTGGTAGATGGATCTATAATTTCCTAACAAGTAGAACACAAAGAGTAGTAGTCAACAGAGTAAAGTCTGAGGCAGCTACAGTGAAAAGCTCTGTTCCACAAGGCACAGTAGTACTCGCTCCCATCCTGTTCCTCATCCTCATATCGGACATAGACAGGGATATAAGCCACAGTGCCGTGTCTTCCTTTGCAGATGACACCCGAATCTGCATGACAGTGTCCACCGTTGAAGACACTGCAAGACTCCAAGCAGACATCAACCAAATCTTTAAATGAGCTACAGAAAACAATATGAAGTTCAATGATGAGAAATTTCAATTACTCAGATATGGAAAACGTGAGGAAATTAAAATCTCATTGGAGTACAAGACAAATTCCAACCACACAATAGAGCGAAAAACTAATGTCAAAGATCTGGGAGTGATCATGTCAGAGGATCTCACCTTCAAGGACCATAACACCGCAGCAATTGCATCTGCTAGAAAAATGACAGGATGGATAATGAGAACCTTCAAAACCAGGGATGCAAAACTCATGTTGACACTTTTCAGGTCACTTGTTCTATCTAGGCTGGAATATTGCTGCACACTAACTGCACCTTTCAAGGCAGGTGAAATTGCTGACCTAGAAAATGTGCAGAGAACCTTCACGGCACGCATAACTACGATAAACCACCTCAATTACTGGGAACGCTTGAAGTTCCTAAACCTGTACTCCCTAGAACACAGGCGGGAGAGATACATTATTATATACACGTGGAAAATTCTCGAGGGATTAGTACCAAACTTGCACACGAGAGTCACTCCTTACGAAAGCAAAAGACTCAGCAGGCGATGTAACATCCCCCAATGAAAAGCAGGGGTGCCACTAGCACGTTGAGAGACAACACAATAAGTGTCAGGGGCCCAAGACTGTTCAACTGCCTATCACCATACATACATCAGGGGGATTACCAACAAACCCCTGGCTGTCTTCAAGCAGGCACTGGACAGGCACCTAAAGTCGGTACCTGACCAGCCAGACTGTGGTTAGTACGTTGGACTGGTTGTGGCCAGCAGTAACAGCCTCGTTGATCAGGCTCTGATCCAACATGAGGCCTGGTCACAGACCGGGCCGCAGGGGCGTTGACCCCTGGAACTCTCTCCAGGTATACTCACCCTAAACTAAATAATCATAGTGTAAACTACTTTAAAAAATCCTCAGTGTTATTTTCCTATAATATAATTTCAATATTTACTATTGATGTAACCATCCTACAAAACACTTTTCACAATGTAATATCCCCAGATTGTAATTTGAGTAAATTTATTAACTGTTATAACTAATGTTTAACTAAAACAAAACTAATTTATCTAGTATTAAGTAGTCTATAAGCCATTAGATTAATCTGCCCAGAATGCCATGGCATGATAGTGGCTCTCCTTGCACTTCAGCTCATAATTGTAATTACAAAATCTTGATATAAACTTGCAATGAAATAAAATATTATTATTATTATTATTACTCATTGCACAAACTCTTGTCTCTGCCTTATTGTCTCAATTGACCAGATCATTGATTCTCTAATATCAGACTCATTCAATTTCCCTGATGCATGCACCACCCTTTAGCATCTCAGTCACCTCCAGTTTTTTTCATAATAATAATAATAATGTCTTTATTTACTACAAGTACATGTACATGGTATACAAGTCTAGCTGACATCAGTGACATACTACTATACAGAAAGCCCCTTGTTATTCTGAGCAAATTAAGTCAATGTCCCAGGATACTACCCACACCAGTCGACTAACACGCAGGTACCCATTTTACTGATGGGTGAACATAGACAACAGGTGTAAAGAAACACCCAATGTTTCTACCTTGGCTGGGAATCGAACCCAGACTCTCGCCATGTGAAGCGAGAGCTTTAGCCACCAGGCTACCAGATATTCATAGTTTCAGACAATCTTCTATGCTTTGCCAGCATCACCTGCACATTGTTTGGAAGCCATAATAAATATCCAGAGGAGATGAAAAGAAGGAAAAACTAAACGATGTGCACTGAGCTAAAATCATGGGTATGCCTCCAGATACACTGGTTTGTTCATATCCCATCACCCTCCCTCACACCCTTCCCACAGTACTAAGACAATGGAGTTTCCTAATGCCTATTGGGGAGGACTCAGGCCTGCCTCCTGTGGCACTCCTTAATGGAAATGCACACCACTAAGGAAGTAAATTCTGCTCCAGTGCTCCTTAACAGAAATGCATGTGACCATTATTCATTTTTTATTAATACATCGGCCATTTCCCACCAAGGCAGGGTGGCCCGAAAAAGAAAAACTGTCTTGCCAGAGGCATGCTTACACTACAGTTTTAAAACTGCAACATTAACACCCCTCCTTCAGAGTGCCGGCACTGCACTTCCCATCTCCAGGATTCAAGTCCGGCCTGCCGGTTTCCCTGAATCCCTTCATAAATGTTACCTTGCTTACACTCCAACAGCACGTCAAATCCTGACAACCATTTGTCTCCATTCGCTCTTATCTGACACGCTCACGCACGCTTGCTGGAAGTGACCAATTGGAGCCAATTTCACTGTGCCTCTGTTGGAAATGAACACTTAATTTAAATTGCATAATACAGTGGTCCCTCGGTTTTCGTGCATCTCCAAACTCGAACATTTATGTAAGTGTATTTTCGTAAGTGCTGTTGCAAGTGTATTTTTGGGGGTCTGAAATAGAATAACCTACGTGACATTATTTCTTAAGGAAGTAAATTCGTTCGGTAATGGTACTTGAGCAGCATTCTGGAACGAATTTTCGGCGAAAACCAAGGGACCACTGTACTGAAAACGCAAATTAAGATTGCACGATGTATGGTTTTCTACTGTACTATCTTAATGATACACTTTGAATCTGTTATAATATACAGTGGTCCCTCGGTTTTCGCCAAAAATTCGTTCCAGAATGCTGCTCAAGTGCCATTACCGAACGAATTTACTTCCTTAAGAAATAATGTCACGTAGGTTAGTCTATTTCAGACCCCCAAAAATACACTTGCAACAGCACTTACGAAAATACACTTACATAAATGTTCGAGTTTGGAGATGCACGAAAACCGAGTGACCACTGTACAGTGGTACCTCTACTTACGAGCAAAATTCGTTCCAGATGGCTATTCAAGTGCCGATACCAAAGGAATTTTTTCCCATAAGAAATAATGAAAATTAGAATTAATCCATTTCAGACCCCCAAAATACACTTACAAAAGCACCTACAAAAATACACTTACATAATTGTTCGAGTTGGGAGCTGCTCGTAAGTCGAGGTACCACTATAATTCACTTTGAAATAACTTTTCATTAACCTCCTCATTATAAATTATTTGGTCATTATTTACTAGTCAAATGAATTAAATTTGCTAATTTAATGACCTACAAAGTGACCTTTGTTCAACCAGCTCTTGATAAAGGAGTGGAAATAACCTGTAAGGACTTTACATAATTTACCAATCCACCCTACCAGTGTGCCATGATTTTTGCATTACTTTGTACAGTAGACCCCCGGTTTTCGTAATTAATCCATTCCAGAAGGTTGCTCGACAACCGAAGTAATATTTCTCAAAAGAAATAATGTAGATCCAATTAATCAGTTCTAGACACCCAAAAATATTCACACAAAAAATAATTTTTTAAAGAATAACTATAGTTTTACATACACAAAGCAATGAGAAATAAATATAAATAAATATAAACATTACATACCTTTATTGAAGACTCTTGTTGGCATATTGAAGAAGGCAAGGAGAGGAGAGGGAGGAGAGATTATTGTTTGGAAGGGAAATCCCCCTCCATAAAGACTTCAGGTATCAAGTCCCTATCCTGGGTTACTTCTCTTCTTCGTCTTTTTACTGGCACTGGACCCCTTTCACTCTAAAAATCTGTCCAGAGAGCTCTGTTTCTGGCGTCTCTTTAAGATTTACCTAAAATGGGACAAGACATTGTCATTGAACATGTTGCAGACACGGCTTGCAAATGTTTTGTTAGGGTGATAATTCTCCGCAAAACTTTGCAACTCACTCCACTTTGCACACGTCCTTAATCACTGAAGAAGGCACATTCTCCCCCCTCTCTTCCTCCTCTGAAGCACTATCCTCAGCTATGGTTTGCTGCTGTTCCAGTTGAGGTCTTGCAGCTCTTCCATGGTTAGCTCTTCCCTGTGGTCCTCCACCAACTCTTCCACATCCTCGCCACTCACATCCAACCCCATGGACTTCCCCAAAGACACAATACATTCCACAATAGGCATAGGGTCCTCAGGGTCAGCCTCAAACCCTTCAAAATCCTTCTCTTGGACACATTCTGGCCACAATTTTCTTTAAGCAGAGTTCAAAGTCCTGGAAGTCACTCCCTACCAAGCCTTATCTATAAGGCTTATGCAATTATGGATATTGAAGTGATTCCTCCAGAACTCTCTTAGGGTCAATTCAGTGTCCGAGGTCACTTCTAAGCACCTTAGGTGTAGAGTTTTTTGAAGTTTGAAATGACCTTCTGGTCCATGGGCTGGATGAGAGGAGTGGTATTAGGGGGCAAGAACTTCACTGTGATGAAATTACACTCCTCAAACAATAGGTCTTCAAAGTCTGGAGGATGAGCAGGAGCATTGTCCATTACCAGGAGGCACTTAAGTGGCATTTTATTTTCCAGGAGGTATTTCTTCACACACTCGGGACAAACACTTCATTGATCCACTCAATGAAAATTAGCCTCGTGACCCATGCCTTACTGTTAGCCTTCCACATCACACACAATTTACTCTTCATGACACTGTTTTTCTTGAACACTCGGGGATTTTCAGAGTGATACGCCAGTAAAGGCTTCACTTTGAAATTCCCACTAGCATTACCACAGAACAAGAGTTAGCCTATCCTTCATAGGCTTGTGTTCTGGCAGTGCCTTTTTCTCCTGCGAGATGTAGGTTCTCTTTGGCATTTTCTTCCAAAAGAGGCCTGTTTTGTCACAAATGAACACTTGTTGGGGGACAAATCCTTCAGCCTCTATGTACGTGAATTCATGCACGAATTCTTCAGCCACACGTTTGTCTGAACTTGCAGCCTCGCCATGCCTTACAATACTGTGTATGCCACTATGCTTCTTAAATCTGTCAAATCAGCCTTTGCTGGCCTTAAATTCACTAACAGCAGCACTCGTTCCAGGTATTTTATTCACGAGATCCGCATGCAACTGCCTTGCCTTCTCGCAAATTATCCCCTCCGAAACACTATCTCCCGATAACTGTTTTTGGTTGATCCACACCAACAACAACTTCTCCACATCCTCGATTGTTTGTGATCTCTGTTTCATAAGCATATTTACTCCTTTCACAACATCAGCTTCCTTGATTTCTGCTTTCTTTGCCAGGATGGAACAGATTGTTGATGTCGACTTGCCATACATCCTGGTGAGCTCGACCACACGTACGCCACTTTCATATTTTGCTACAAGTTCTTTCTTGAATTCTATTGTGTTTCTCACCTTCTTTACCAAAGGGCTGGCACTGAACTTTCTTTGGCCTCATGGTGGCTTATTTTACAGTTACAATCAATAACAAGCACAAAAATGAATGGATGAACATGCAAAATATTCCTGACTCAATGAGAGAGAGACGCAGACTGAGTGTGATATG
Organism: Cherax destructor; assembly: GCA_009830355.1. NCBI lineage: Eukaryota > Metazoa > Arthropoda > Malacostraca > Decapoda > Parastacidae > Cherax > Cherax destructor. The sequence continues at coordinate 170,215 of WNWK01001052.1, read as the reverse complement.
CGTGAGGAAGTGGCATTGCCAGCGGGTGGACGCATCTCATACACACGATTTCCGAGCGGATGCTCGAAATTCGGGGGGGAAATTCGCAGAAAAAAGTTCTCCAAATCCGAATTGCTCAATTTCTGCACCGCTCAAAAACCAGGGGTCCACTGTATTTGATTTCAGATACAGTGGACCCCCGGTTTTTGTAATGCTCCAAACTCGAACAATTATGTAAGTGTATATTTTGGGGTCTAAAAGGACTAGTCTAATTTACATTATTCCTTATGGGAACAAATTCGTTTGGTAACGGCACTTGAACAGCATTCTGGAACGAATAAGTTACGAACACCGGGGGTCCACTGTACTGTAGTTTTTATTAGTTTTAGCACTGTTACACCTAAAGGAATATTTTTTGGTTGGCATAAGTCTGCTATGACAAATTAAGCGGTAATTTTTGTTCAATAGTCATACTATTATTGAATTCATGGGTACAACTCTAAACCCATGGGGGGTTTTATTAATTACAGTCCAGGTCAAAGGTTATAGTCCACAACAAATTTAATGAAAGGGGGAAAAATCTCCCCATTAAGTAGACCAAAAAACATATTGCTGGTTTCTTTATCAGGCACTCAGGTCACTTAAACTCCATAAAGAAATATATGATGCCCTGTTGAAATATGTGCTGAAATTTTTTTTTTCATCAATTAACGTAACACTCAAGTAATACTTGCAATACAAAATTGAATCTGCTAATTCCACCTATAGGTTAAGAGAATATTGTAGTAAGTGGCCCGGTGGTCTGGTGGCTAGAGCTCTCGCTTCACACATGGAGGGCACGGGTTCGATTCCCGGCGGGTGGAAACATTTAAACGTGTTTCCTTACACCTGTTGTCATGTTCACCTAGCAGCAAATAGGTACCTGGGTTGTTAGTCGACTGATGTGGGTCGCATCCTGGGGGACAAGTTAAGGACCCCAATGGAAATAAGACAGACAGTCCTCGATGACGCACTGACTTTCTTGGGTTATCCTGGGTGGCTAACCCTCCGGGGTTAAAAATCCGAAGAAATCTTATCTTATCTTACAGTAAAAATAAAACAAGAGAGGAAATAATTGTAAGAAAAAACAGAGTAGCTAGTGACATTTCATGTGTATTAAAGATTAAATAATTAACAAATCAGTGTAGGGGAAGCAAAGAAATAAAAAAAATTTGTCAAATATTTTACTGGTACAGTATACAGTGGAACCCCGGATTTCGTCCTTAATTCGTTCCAGAAGGTCGGTGTAAATCCGTAAAGGACGAAAACTGAAGAAATATTTCCCATAAGAAATAATGTAAATACAATTAATCCGTTCCAGATACCCAAAAATATTAACAAAAAAATACATTTTTTTTTTAAAGAATAACTATAGTGGACCCCCGCCTAACGAACACCCCAGAAATCGTACAATTATGTAAGTATAATATTGTAAGTGCTTGTGGAAGTGTATTTTTGGGGTCTGAAATAGACTAACCTACGTGACATTATTTCTTAAGGAAGTAAATTCGTTCGGTAATGGCACTTGAGCAGGCTTCTGGAATGAATTTTGTTTGTTAGGTGGGGATCCACTGTAGTTTTACATACAGAAAACAATGAGAAATAAATATAAAGCACTAATGAAATGGATAAATGAACATTTAACATCACATTTACCTTTATTGAAGACTCTTGTTGGGGTATGGACGGCGAGGAGGGGAGAGGGAGGAGGCGCAGAGGTTATTGTTTGGAAGGGAAATCCCCCTCCATAAGGACTTCAGGTATCAAAGCCCTATCCGGGGTTACTTCCCTTCTATGTCTTTTATTGGCACTGGACCCCTGTCGCACTAAAAATCTGTCCAGAGAGCTCTGTTTCTGGCGTCTTTAAGATTTGCCTAATATGGGACAAGGTATTGTCGCTGAACATGTTGCAGATACAGCTTGTATCAGCTTGGTCAGGGTGATATTTTCCACAAAAGTTTGCACCTCATTCCACTTTGCACAAATGTCCTTAATCACTGAAGAAGGCACCTTCTCCCCTCTCTCTTCCTCCTCCTCTGAAGCAATTTCCTCAGCTGTCGTTTGTTGCTGTTCCAGATGAAGGTTTTGCAGCTCTTCAGTGGTTAGCTCTTCCCTGTGGTCCTCCACCAACTCTTCCACATCCTGGCCACTCACCTCCAACCCGATGGACATCCCCAAAGACACAATAGATTCCACAACATCCGTAGGGTCATCAGGGTCAGCCTCAAACCCTTCAAAATCCTTCTCTTGGACACATTCTGGCCACAATTTTCTCCAAGCAGAGTTCAAAGTCCTGGAAGTCACTCCCTGCCAAGCTTTACCTATAAGGCTTATGCAATTGAGGATATTGAAGTGATTCCTCCAGAACTTTCTTAGGGTCAATTCAATGTCCAAGGTCACTTCAAAGCACCTTTGAAACATTGCTTTCGTGTAGAGTTTTTTGAAGTTAGAAATGACCTGCTGGTCCATGGGCTGGATGAGAGGAGTGGTGTTAGGAGGCAAGAACTTCACTGTTATAAAACTGAAGTCCCTAAACAATTGGTCTTCCAAGTCTGGAGGATGAGCAGGAGCATTGTCCAGTACCAGGAGGCACTTGAGTGGCAATCTATTTTCCAGGAGGTATTTTTTCACACTCGGGCCAAACTTCATGGACCCAGTCAATGAAAATTTGCCTCGTGACCCATGCTTTATTACGTATTAGCTTTCCACATCACACAATTTGCTCTTGACGACATTGTTTTTCTTGAACACTCAGGGATTTTCAGAGTGATACACCAGTAAAGGCTTCACTTTGAAATCCCCACTAGCGTTACCACAGAACAAAAGAGTTAGCCTATCCTTCATAAGCTTGTGTCCTGGCAGTGCCTTTTCCTCCTGCATGATGTAGGTCCTCTTTGGCATTTTCTTCCAAAAGAAGCCTGTTTCGTCACAATTTTAGACTTGTTGGGGGATGAATCCTTCAGCCTCTATATACTCCTTGAATTCAGCAATGAATTCTTCGGCCACACATTTGTCTGAATTTGCCTTACAACACTGTGTATGCCACTACACTTCTTGATTCTGTCGAGCCAGCCTCTACTGGCCTTAAATTCACTAACAGCAGCATTCGTTCCAGGCATTTTCTTTATGAGATCTGCATGCAGCTGCCTTGCCTTTTCACAAATGATCGACTCCACAACACTATCTCCCGCTAACTGTTTATTGTTGATCAACACCAACAACAACTTCTCAGCATCTTTGATTGTTTGTGATCTCTGTTTCGTTAGCATACTATTTACCCCTTTTGCAACATCAGCTTCCTTGATTTCTACTTTCTTTGCCAGGATGAAACTGATTGTTGATTTGGACTTGCCATACATCCTGGCAAGCTTGGCCACACATATGCCACTTTCATATTTTTCTACAATCTCTTTCTTGAATTCTATCATGTTTCTCACCTTTACCAAAGGGCTGACACTAGGAACTTTCTTTGGGCCCATGGTGGCTTATTTCACAGTCGGACTCGATAAACAAGCACAAAAAACAATGGATTATTATGAAATGTTTCAGATGAATACGCGAAGTAATGCTCTCTCAACCAGTGACAGAGCCAGACTGAGACACATACTCATGAGTGGCGGTGTCCCGGGCGGGCGGACGTGTCTGATACAGAGAATTTCTGGGTGGAGGTACGAAATCTGGAGCAAAATTTTGCCCAAAAAAGTGGTCTGAATCCGAAACATACGATATTCGGTGTGAACGAAATCCAGGGTTCCACTGTATATACAGTGGACCCCGGATTACGTCATTTTTTCGTTCAAGAATGCTGTTCAAGTGCCATTACCGAACAAATTTATTCCCATAAGGAATAATGTAAATTAGATTAGTCCTTTTAGACCCCAAAAATACACTTACAAAAGCACTTACAAAAATAAACTTACATAAAAGGGCGAGTTTGGAGACCATCGTAAACCGGGGGTCCACTGTATATTGTAGTGTATATATAAAAGCAGGAAATGCAAAGGTTGGATTGTAGTGAGAGAGTTTTGTTGTTTTCAAGTTTATAATAATGTTTTTTCTACACCAGATTGAGATGGCATCTGAGAAAAGTGAGTCACTGTTTTCTCGGGAGGGCAGCTACTCTAGATCTGATGTTGAGGATGACGTGAGCTCGTTAAACAGTGAAGATTCCCAGAAGGATAAAAACCAAGATCGCTATGTGCAGGTGTCAGTACCTGGGTACAGAGACTGTCTCTTCACTAATATTAATAAGGCTTACCAAGAGGTAAGTTTTTTTTTATGGTTTATAAAATGGGAGGTCAATAATGTAAGGTTAGGAAGCTAGTATTAAGTCTGCTCGAAATGCCTAGCATGCCCAGGCATGCTAGTGCATGCTAACGGCTGTCTTTGCAATTATAGTCTTTAAATGTAAAACACACATTGTAATTTTTACAGAGAAATAAATCATCTTGAATCTTGAATCTTGGAGAGTAAATAGACTTGGCAGTTAAAACTGAAAGAGGGAAGATGTTAGACAGGGAGGGGAAGGTACAGTACTGCAAAGATGGAGAGGATATTGTGATGTATATATTAGATAGGGAGGTGGGGATACAGTACTGCAAAAATATTGAGATGATATTGTCATGAGTTGTTGAATGTTAACCCCTCCAGGGAGGATCCTTTATGCTGGTGAGAGGCTCTTGATGTAAGAAATTGGATCTGTGCTCCAGTTTCTTGAAATGAGTCTTAAGTAAGTAAGTTTATTCAGGTACAGGTACACATAAAAACAGTTACATAAATTATCATACATAGCAGCATATGTGTATACATTACCCAGGATAACCCCAAAAAAAGTCAAAGTGACTTATTTTCATTCCATTCCCATTCCCCATGTGTTGTATAACCTTAATGAGTTTAGCTCTCCCCCATAAATGTAATACAAATAATAATATTAATAAAGTCGAATATTAAAGGAGCTGTGACTTCATGCACTGGGATGATATATACACCTGTATTGTCGTGGTTCTGGCAAAATGACAACTGCCAAGTTGGGGATTTTGAGATGTTAAAGATTTTGTTCAGATTTTTAACTAAGAGGGCTAGTCTCCCAGGATAACCCAGTATATTTTCTGAATCATTGGGGACTGCTGGTCTTTTTCCACTGGAGTCCTTTAATCTTCTACCCCAGGGTGCAACCCATAATAGCTGACCAACACCCAGGTACCTACTTATTGCTAGAAGAACAGGGGCAGAAGGAGTAAGGAAACATGCCCTATGTTTCAGCCATGCTAGGAAGTGATCCTGGGTCCCTCTGTGTGAGCGGAGAGATTTAGATTAGATTTTGCCACCGAAGTGGCTAGTTTATTGTGCACCCCATATCCATCCTGTGGACGGTAGTGCAAGAGCATATGGATACACAAAAGGCCTAGGAGCTATGCCCCAAAAGGGTTAACAATTGTACAATTGGATTTATATCTACAGTTCACTTATCTGTAACAAGCAAATTTAGGAAATTTGCTTAGTATAACTGGTATCTTATTTTCATTAATAAGATATCTTGACATGTCACATAGGTTATTATACTGTCTATCTCTATATTCCTCTATAAGTGGACATATGCTATCAAAAGAACTGATAAAATAGCTCTTTGGAGACTCAAGACAAGTTGCAAAGGTTAGTAGATAAATTTGGTAGGGTATACTAACAATAACAAGTTTATTTTGGCATGATACATGTTTGTGCAAAGGAGTGTAACAATCTGGTGAACATGCCAAAAGCCCTTTATTTGCAGAGCATTTTGTGCATACTTAAGATTAATAAGGCGATAACAGTGCAGTAATTTTAAATATGGTCATATAATAATAATAATAATAATAATTTTTATTTCAATGCATGTTACAAGTGTACAATGTTATTGGTAGTTACAAATATAATACAATTATAAAACTGTAATGCAAGGAGAGCCACTGGCATGCCATGGCATTAGGGGCAGTTTATTCTAGAGACTTATTCACTAAGTACTTAATGCTAAAGAAATTGATTGAGTTTATTCTAGTTCTATATTATTTAAATTATTAAATGGTTATACATACTATTTAAAGACAATACAAGAGAAATTGGTTGAGTTTAATCTAGTTGTAGAATTTATTTCAAATTACAGTATGTTGATGCTATACTAGTATAATAACAATACTAGAAATAGTTTTTAGAGTTTCATCTAGGTATATATTTTATTTCAAATTAAGAAAATGATGATACTATAAGATTTTAAATGACAATATGATGATATAAGATTGCAACAAGTGTTAAGGAGGATGAACATATCAAAATGAGATCTTCTTAAGTAAAATAATATTGGGTTTGGAAGTTTGTTACAGTATGAGTATTTAGTATAGGGTGAGTAGGTGACTTTTGAGAAGAGTCTTGAATTGATTTTCGGACAAGGTTAACTTGATATTTACTGGTAATGAATTCCAGATTTTGGGGCCCTTTATGTGCATAGAATTTTTACATTGGTTAGTATGGACTCGGGGTATGTCAAATAGTGATCTGTGTCTTGTGTCATGTTCGTGGGACCTATTAAAGTTGTTGAGGAGAATTCTGAGCGCAGGGTTAATATTAGCATGTAGAGTTTTATGTATGTAGAAGGCACATGAATAGGTATGAATATTTTTTTATGGTGAGTAGTTTTAAGGTTCTGAATATAGGTGGAGTATGCTGTCTAGAGTGGGAATTTGTTATCATCCTGACTGCAGCCTTTTGCTGGGTTATGAGTGGTCTAAGGTGATTTAATGTTGTTGAGCCCCATGCAAGAAACCCTACCTGTACCCCAATTCAAAACGATGCTAAAAAAACCACCTTCTCACCCAAAGCTAATTGCTCCATATCAAACATTCCCAGCAAAGTAGAATAATCACTTAACGTAAAAACCTGACTAATCAATTGAATGTAATGTATGAATAAACGAATGAATGAATGTAAATAACAAAAAGGCACAATACCGTGACTGGAACAATACACACACAATGGTCCAAGGTAAATGGTCCAAGTCAGGCCGAAACGTCGTCGTAAGCTCCTCTTTTATATGTGCGGGTTGTGTGTGTATGGAATGAATGTAAAACCTGTTATTAATAATACATACTTAGCTAATTATTTCCACAACATTTACATTATAATGACCACGTAAACTAACTGCAATGCAATTAATTGTTTTAAATTGTTATCTCACTCAATTAGTTGCATTGCTACAATAAATTGCTACAATTAATTGATATGTTTGAACATATCAATTAATTGTCATGTCTAAACTATGTTCAAATTTCATAGCTTAAATACTCACCTTTACTCATTGTATACTATCTACAAAAATTCTTACAATTTAGTTTTAAGTTAATTTTAAGTCTGCCCAAAATGCCCTGCATACTAGGGGCTTTTGGCATGTACACCTCATGTAATCTCAATAACCAAATGTAATTCTTTGTATCATGTCCAAATAAACTATTATTATTATTATTATTATTATTATTATTATTATTATTATAGAATAGATGAGGGGGAAAATGTGAGTGGTGTGTTAAGGATTCTGTAAAAGGAAAGAAGTTTATCTATAGAAGCATAAAAAGGGAATGTACCTGAGTACAAAAAGGTCTCCAAAACAGTGGGCATCCACTCTTAAGATACATTAATATGTGCCTCTAACAGCACTGCTTACCTTCTACTACACTAATCTATCCTTACCTCACCTGTGGTATTTGTGCCTGAGGCTCTACTGCAGCATATCACCTAAAGCCAGTAATTGCCCAACAAAAAGCTGCCATATGAATGATCAACTAAGCAAGCACTAGACAACACGTGTCCCCATTCCTTAAAAGGTTAAACTTACTCAACATACAAAACATACACTTACTATTGTGCATACTATAGATACAAGACATTGAATGTTTAATATAAATCTTTTTCTGAGACTTCCTGGACAGTTGGAATAGAACTTGGTCACAATACAAATGCCTCTGATATTCCTCATGTATGACTCAACCTGAGTAAAAAGGCCCCAGAATTTGAAACTTTTTACCTGAAAATTCCAAAGGCTCCATCTCTGCCAACAGCTCTAAAGCTTATGTTGAAAACCACCTAACCCTAATATGATTCATGACAGCGAGATACTACATTCCAAACAAATCTTCAAAATGGCTTGTTCTCATTCATTACTCATCCTCCTGCTCTTCTTGCTTCTACATTTCTTTATCCCACTCCCATATAATTATCCTCTTTTTTTTCAGACATAACTGCTTTACATGAATTATTACTGATATTGTCACTACTTAAATTGCATATCTTTTGTTACATACAGGAGATTCTACTTAGGATAATCACTGTACTTCATGCTCCTAACTCCTTATATAAATTTATTTAATTTTCATAAGTATTTATACAAATACAAATTTTTATTTCTTTTCAAGTTTACAATGTGATTGACTTGTTGTAGGGATTCATATTCACATAGATAGTTTACAGTGTGTAATTACAATAATGAGTTGCAATGCAAAGAGAGCCACTATCATGCCTTGGCATTATGGGCAGACTACTTAATATGTACTAGACAAATTGATAGTATAGTTTGTTAAGAAGAATAAATTCAGTATTACTGTCAGACTGTATAATATTGTAATCAGAATTTTAGTGTTTCCCCCAGCTGTAAGGCCCTTACTAGTTTAGCAGTTTTCTATTAATATAATAATTATACATTATGTAAATCACGGCATCAATTTATCACTAGTACTACTAACACAAAGCAGAGAGAATACTGTATATACAATACACACACAACCCGCACATATAAAAGGAGAGGAGCTTACTACGACGTTTCGGTCCGACTTGGACCATTTACAAAGTCACACTAACACGAAGGACAGGAGGAAGGGGTATATATAGGCAGGCAGACAGGAGAGGGCACAAGAAAGTGGTGGAGGGGTAATGGAGGTAGTAGTGAAGGTGGTAGTGGTAGTAGTAGTGGAGTCAGTCATAAGCTAGGAAAGGAGCACTGCAAAGATGCTGATGGCAGGTAAGGGTAAGAACAAGAACACAGTGGGGAAAAATAAAATAAAATAGAGGACAAATACAAGGCAAAAGAAAAGAAAAGAAAGAGAACCCAGAGGAGAAAGGAGAAAGAGGAGAAGGGGGAAGAGAAAGAGGGGGAAGGAATCAGGTTAAGTCACGGGTGTTCTGAAGTTTGGAGCATTTAACAATGTAATGGAAGAGGACAGCATCTACAGAGACAAAGCCAGGGCTAAGATTCATACAGGGAAAGTTGTGTATAAGGGAGGATTCAACCAAACGGCGACTGTGAAAGTTGGACGTAGGGTAGACAGTTTTAGCAGAAGACCAATCAATGGGATGACTGTGATCTCTGACATGACAGAAAAGAGCATTATTAGTGTCGCCAAGCCTAACACTATTTTTGTGCTCCCTAAGTCTGTCAGAAAGAGATCGGCCAGTTTCTCCGAAGTACTGAAGAGGACAGGAGGAGCAAGAAATAGAGTAAACACCAGGAGAATCTGTAGGAGGAGGGGAGGTATGAACTAGATTAGTGCGAAGAGTGTTAGTCTGGCGAAAGGTAAGTTTGATGTCTAAGGAACGGAGAGAGTTGTTGAGATTAGAGAGACCAGAGATGTAGGGAAGGCAGAGGACAGGAGAGTTCCCAGGAGTAGAGGGTTTAGGAGAGAAGAAAGTCCGTTTGGAACAAGAGAAAGCAGAGTCTATGAAATGGGAAGGGTAGCCAAGATGGGAAAATGAATTATGAAGAGTGGAAATTTCTGCTTCAAGGAACTGAGGATCACAAATGCGGAGAGCACGGAGAAAGAGGGAGATAAGAACACTTTTCTTGACAGAGGAAGCATGATAAGAAAAGTAGTGAATGTACATGCCACTGTGCATGTACATTCGTCGTAAGCTCGTAAGCTCCTCTCCTTTTATATGGGCGGGTTGTGTGTGTATTGTTCCAGTCACGGTATTGTGCCTTTTTTTGTTATTTACTGTATATACAATTCTTTAATATAAGCGGATCAAAGGAAAAGAGAAACAGTTCACTGTTATGCTGAAAATCCTAAGCAAACAAAGCAAAGCTCAACAGCAATCATATTAAGAAGCTAATCACTACCTTCAATGATGTGTAGGCTTTGTAATTTTCCAAAGCTAATCATGACTCACAAAATTGTAATACATAACACAACCTCCAGCTGGCCGAGTGGCTTAGGCACTGGCCTGGAGTTTTAAGACTCACTCACCATGGGTTTAAACCTCACTCATTTCGTGGTTTCCAAAGCTAATGTTTATTGATACTGAAAAATAAAGCAGAGATTGCATCTTGCACATTAATATTGTTATACAAGACCATATGATCTTAGTATCTCTGACTGGTTCAAACCAAGGGCTATTTATTTACTGTTTATTGAATACATTATAGCGAAATTGTATATCAACCAGGTTTCTGTTGACATAATAAAGAAAATCTGGTACTAAGATAAGATAAGATTTCTTCGGATTTTTAACCCCGGAGGGTTAGCCACCCAGGATAACCCAAGAAAGTCAGTGCGTCATCGAGGACTGTCTGTCTTATTTCCATTGGGGTCCTTAATCTTGTCCCCCAGGATGCGACCCACACCAGTCGACTAACAACCCAGGTACCTATTTGCTGATAGGTGAACATGACAACAGGTGTAAGGAAACACGTCAAAATGTTTCCACCCACCGGGAATCGAACCCGGGCCCTCCGTGTGTGAAGCGAGAGCTCAAGCCACCAGGCCACTGGGCCTGGTGGCATCATTGTCACTGCTTAGAAACCCAATGTTATAATTGAAGATACTTAAACAACTGCTTGTATAAGGCCACTTTTAGTAACATTTGCTGTATACAGTGGACCCCCGGTGTTCGTGATGCTCCAAACTCGAACAATTATGTAAGTGTATTTTTGTAAGTGCTTTTGTAAGTGTATTTTTGGGGTCTAAAAGGACTAGTCTAATTTACATTATTTGTTATGGGAATAAATTTGTTTGGTAATGGCACTTGAACAGCATTCTGGAACGAAAAAATCATGAAAACCGGGGGTCCACTGTATTTTATTTAGAAGGTTAAGTACAGGATCAATGTTTGTATGCACAAACATTAAACTTACAATGAAATAATTATATAAAAAAGTATATTACTTACCTAATAGTATATCACTTACCTAAATCTCGAAACTTCAAAAATAGATGCCCAAAATTCATTACATTACTTAATACGTACTACATTGTAAAAAAAAAAAAAAAAAAAAAAATCAATACATGCCCAAAACAATACTGCCTTACACTCAATTGTAACATTCTCATACTGTAAACTACTTTCAACAATGCACATTGTAATATTCCCATATTGTAATTTGAGTAAATTTACTGTTTGCTATAGTATATAAAAACAGATGTACAACTTTAATACTGGATGACTGATCATCACTTTTGATTTTTCAGAATTTTGTTACAGATGCAAGTCTCGTGGTGAAAAACAAGACCTTCAAAGTTCATCGATTAATTGTCTCATCATTTAGTAAGAAGCTTCACAAATGTTTCTCAGATGCATCAACACTTGTTGTAATTCTCAATGACATTGACCCAGATGTAATGTCATGTATTTTAGATTTTTGTTATAACAATCTTGCCATTCTAAAAGAAAGCATGCTCATTAGATTTATTGAAGTTGCAAGACAGTTAGAAATAGAATGTCTCCAGACTCCAGGACTTTTGAAACTGGAACAGAATTTGTTGGCAACTAATAAATTCCCAAAGAGTAGTACAGAGAAGTTAAGTGATACCTCACAAGAGAAAGAATTGATAGCTCACCTTCATTCTTCTATAAGATGTGTAAAATTGGATGAGAAACAAGCACCTGAATTCAAAAGCAGCGGAAATAGTGATAGAGCGAACTTTTCCACCAACTCTTTGGATAATAGCAGTGAGAACAAGAATCATTGCTGCTGTTGTAAAAATTCAGGTGAAAGCTCACAAGAAAAAGAAAAGAAACCTGATAAGGAAAATGATAGTGAAAAAGAAACCATAATAAAAAAACTTAAGAAATGTGGCACAGTGATTAGTTCAGGTAACATTAATTCATCTTTATTAAATATTCCAGCGTGGCTATTTTCCAGTACTGATATTTCATTAACACCTATAAAGTCACACAGCAAAAATTCTACCCCTAAAAAGAGCACCCCTTTAAATACGAAGAGCCAAAATCCAGTACCACCACAATCACCAGTTAATGATTCAGATGACCCTGTTGAAATTTATTCAAGCCATCAAGGTCACTCAAAGCTTTCATCAACACATGTTCGAAGAGATCTTCAAAACTCATTCCAGACTCCAACAAAGCAAAAACAAGTTATAAGTGCACCTTCTTCTGGTAGCATAAGTGATTCAGAAAGAGGGTTCACACCTTCAAGTTTTAGAGGGCAAGGTAGACAATATATTGATTCTTCGATACAGCAGAGTACTCCTTTGTGTCGAACTGGATCTCTCAAAACAAGTACTCCATACTCAAAAAGACAAATTACACAAGAGTGTATAAGTAATATAGAAAGAGGTTATCGACAGACAAGAGGCCGCCCTTTAGCTTTCAATAGAATGACTACTTCTATAGCTAGAGGTAGAAGAGGCAAGTCTACCATGAATGCTGTCACACCTGTGAATAACACCACTGCCCCTTCACAAGGGGCACAAAGAAATACAATCTTTTGGAATGGCAAAGAACCTCTTGAGATCATGGACTCTAATGTTACTATTAAACTTTTAGATACTGCTGCGGAAGTCATACAGGAGTGTTCTGGTTTGAAAATAGCATCAGAAAATAAAGGAACAATTTTTGCAACTCAGCCACAAAACCCACATACAGAGTTGGAGTCTAAGCAAGATATTTCAACTCTACCACAGAACCCACACACACAGTTGGAGTCTAAGGAAGAGTCCATAAATACAAGACAAGATATTTCAACTCTGCCACAGAACCTACACACACAGTTGGAGTCTGAGGAAGAGTCCATAAATACAAGACAAGATATTTCAACTCTGCCACAGAACCCACATACACAGTTGGATAGTTTACCTGTACAATCACAGGATCCACAAGGGTCAGATAATACAAGGCAAGACATTTCACCATGGCCACAGGACCAGCCATCAGTAGAAACAACAGTCAATGCTTCTTTATCATCTGAAACTCTGGATACAAAGATAATGGCCAAATTAAATCTAGAACCTTCTATGATAGATGACTTTGAGTTGCCAGATTTAACCAAGAATGTTTATAACGAGGAATCAAATAATGAAGACCAGAATAGTAATAATGATGATGCAAAACAGCCTGATAATGCTGATAAACAAGAGTCTCCAAAGCCCAGGGTAAGTAATCTTTTATTTGTATTATAGCCTCTCCTTCCTCAATTTGACAGCCTTCCTATTCTCATGTTTCCTTACCTCCTTTCTCTAGCTCCACTTTCTCTTTGTAAAACAGTATCAGGAGTTTTGTTAAGGAGGTACTTATTAAGGTTAATTCTTTTTCAAATTTTCAGGAATTTGTTTAACCATAATGTAAATTTTTAGAAGTACATATTTATCTGTTGTGTAAATTACTGGGCCCTGTTATATTGGTGGTGCATATAGCACCACACTACCTCTAGCATAAAGTATCTTGATCTTTGTTCTGGTAGTTAAAGATACAGTGTTTGGTACAGTATTATTATTATTGTTATTATTATTATTATTATTATCATACTGACTTTATTATATATATTTTTTAACACGGCCATTTTCCACCGAGGCAAGGTGACCCAAAAAGAAAGAAAACCCCAAAAAGAAAGAAAAAATTTTCATCATTCAACACTTTCACCATCACTCATACATAATCACTGTCTTTGCAGAAGCGCTTATTGGTGCCCCGTGGCCTGATCGCTAAAGCTCTCGCTTCACACGGCGAGGGTCTGCGTTCGATTCCCAGCTCGGGTAGAAACATTGGGCATGTTTCTTTACACCGGTTGTCTATGTTCACCCATCAGTAAAATGGGTACCTGGGAGTTAGTCGACTGGTGTGGGTCGCATCCTGGGACAAGGACCTAATTTGTCCGAAATGCTCTGCATAACAAGGGACTTTCTATATAGTAGTATGTCATTGATGTCAGCTAGGCCTGTATACCTTGTACATGTACTTGTAGTAAATAAAGATATTATTATTATTATTATTATATTATTATTATTATTATTATAATCATGAGGAAGCGATAAACTCGTAGGATTATACAGCACCTGTGGGGGGGGGGGATGGAAGGTATTTAGGCTTAATTCAGGGAACTGGAGCACATCCAATTCCCTAGATCAAGAGCCCCTCACCAGCGTCAAGGAGCCTCCCTTGAAGGGTCAGAGGTGCTCCGATATGACAATTAGATGTCACTCCAAACAGCCAATATCCCAAATTTCTCCTTTAAACTGCAGGCATTGTACTTCCCATTTCCAGGACTCAAGTCTGGCTCACCGTTTTCCCTGAATCTCTTCACAAAATATTACAATGCTCACACTCCAACAGATCGTCAGGTCCCAAAAACCATTCATCTCCATTCACTCCTATCTAACACGCTCACGCACACTTTCTGGAAGTCCAAACCCTTCGCCCACAAAACCTCCTTTACCCCATCCCTCCAACCTTTCCTAGGACGACCTCTACCCTGCCTTCCTTTCCCTACAGATTTACGCACTCCAAGTCATTCTACTTTGTTCCATTCTCTCTAAATGACTAAACCACCTCATTATTATTATTATAATCATGGGGGAGCGCTAAACCCGTAGGATTATACAGCGCATGGGGGGGGGAGATGGAAGGTATTCAGGCTCAATTCAGAAAACTAGAGTAGATCCAATTCCCTAGATTAAGAGCCCCTCACCAGCATCAAGGAATCTCCCTTGAGGGGTCCAAACCACCTCAACAACCCCTCTTCAGCCCTAATACTTTTAGTAACTCCACACAGTTCAATATTATGCACCCCATACCCATCATGTTGGCAGTAGTCAAAGGATTACAGAGGTACATAATGAGTCTAGGGACTGGCTCCACACCTCCTAATTTCTACACTACGAATTCTCTGTATAATATTTACAGCACACATTGCCCTTAGACACGACATCTCTACTGCCTCCAGCCTCCTCCTTCCTGCAGCATTTACAACCCATGCTTCACACCCATAAAAGAGTGTTGGTACCACTATATTCTCGTACATTCCCTTCTTTGCCTCCATGGATAACGTTTTTTGTCTCCATAGATACCTCAGCGAACCACTCACCTTTTTTTTCCTTCATCAGTTCTATGGTTAACCTCATTCTTCATAAACCCATCAACTCCCAAATATCTGAACACATTCACTTCTTCCATACTCCCTCCCTCCAATGTGATATCCATTTTTTCTTTATCTAAATCGTTTGATACCCTCATCACCTTAGTCTTACCCATGTTCACTTTCAACTTTCTACCTTCACACAGTCTCCCAAACTCGTCCACTAACCTTTGCAACTTTTCTTTAGAATCCCCCAAAAGCACAGTATCATCAGCAAAAAGTAACTGTGTCAACTCCCATTTTGTATTTGATTCCCCATAATTTAATCCCACCCCTCTCCCCAACACCCTAGCATTTACTTCTTTTACAACCCTATCTATAAATATGTTAAACAACCATGGTGACATTACACATCCCAAAGACCTATTTTTACTGGGAAGTAATCTCCCTCTCTCCTACACACCCTAACCTGAGCCTCACTATCCTCGTAAAAACTCTTTACAGCATTTAGTAGCTTACTACCTATTCCATACACTTGCAACATCTGCCACATTGCTTTCCAATCCACTCTATCATATTTCTTTCAACAAACCAGCCATATTCCACTGAGGAAGCCTGCTCAAGTGCCATTACCGAACGAATTTACTTCCTTAAGAAATAATGTCACGTAGGTTAGTCTATTTCAGACCCCAAAAAATACACTTCCACAAGCACTTACAATATTATACTTACATAATTGTACGATTTCCGGGGTGTTCGTTAGCCGGGGGTCCACTGTATACACAATCTCTGCCAATCCCTAGGTACCTTCCCCTCTTTCATACATTAAATAAAAATACCAACCACTCCAACACTATATCCATCCCTGCTTTTAAGATTTCTGTCATTATCCCATTAGTTCAAGCTGCTTGACCCCCTTTCATTCTGCATAATGCCTCATGCACCTCCCCCACACTCACATCCTGCTCTTCTTCACTCCTAAAAGATGTTATACCTCCCTGGCCAGTGCATGAAATTACTGCCTCCCTTTCTTCATCAACATTTAAAAGTTTCTCAAAATATTTCTGCCATTTACACAATACCTCCAGCTCCCCATCTACTAACTCCCGTACTCCGTTTTTAACTGACAAATACATTCGTTCCCTAGGCTTTCTTAACCTGTTTATCTCACTCCCAAATTTTTTCTTATTTTCAGCAAAATTTGTTGACAATGCCTCTCCCACTCTATCATTTGCTCTCCTTTTGTACTCTCACCTTTCATTTAGTCTCCATATACTCTGCCCTTCTTATATCACTTCTGCTTTGTAAAAACCTCTCATAAGTGACCTTTTTCTCTTTTATTGCACCCTTTACCTCATCTTTCCACCAATCACCAATTTTTTTTTTTTTTTTATTATAATTATATTATTATTATATTTTGGGGGACTCTGATTGTGTTTCACTCTGGGGAGTGAGAGGTAATCAGGTTTGATACATTTAGAAGAGGGTTGCTTTGTTCCTTGGATCAAGAGTCATTGGCATCAAAGCTTGGTTGCTATTGTGCTCATCTCACACATTGAGGTCCGTGGTTCAATCCCCGTTAGGGGTGGAAACATGAGGGCATCTTTCCTTAAGATACCTGCTGTTCCTGTTCACCTAGCAGTAAATAGGTACCTGGGTGTTAGCCGACTGGTGTGGGTCACATCCTGGGGACCAAAACCTAATTTGCCCAAAATATTCTGCATAACAAGGGGCTTTCTACATAGTATGTCATTGATGTCAGCTAGGTCTGTACGTATAGGTCGTATCATGTACATGTACTTCTAGAAATGAAGATTATTATTATTATTATTATTATTATTGGAGGGGCTAGTATGGAACAGGGTAATGATGTGTAGCCAATATTTATTAGTAATTCTGATGATATTTTTACAGATAAAGAGGAGGCAGAGTAAACGACTTGGACGGCCTAAAGTTGTGCAGATGTGCAGTGTTTGCAAAAAAGTATTTTCCACCCATTCAGCACTAATAATGCACATGCGTATTCATAATGATGAAACTCCATTCCATTGCTCTTCTTGCTCTTATCGCACTGAATTGTACAACAACATAAAAAAACATGTTTCAAGCAAGCATAAGCGATCATTGAATAAAGATGAGGGAAAACGACATACTCCTATCACAGTTGACCCTCATCAAATCTTTGAGAGGCCTGCTAAGAGGAAGAAGGAAGATGATAAGAAAGATAATGATGAAGATAGTAATAAGAAAATACATAAATTTTTAAAGTCGGATAACAGAGAGGATGATATAGTAAATAGTTTACAAGAAGAAAGTGTAGCTGAGAAAGAGAAAAATGGACAGGAATGTGACAAAATGAAGAGTGTTGAAGATAAGAAAAGTGAAAGCAACAGTAAAAGCAATGCAGAACATGAGAAGACACCTATAAAAGTTGAGAACAATAAAAACTCACCTTGAGCTTAGTGATGTAACAAAACAATGATAATACATTGCATTGACAGGACATCATAATACTTATGAGTATTTCATCCACTCCTCTTGATTTTCAGATATTCAGCTTTGATATTTTATTATCAGGGCTGCTAATTTTGTCAATATTGATTTAATACTATACAGTACACCCATCCCTCACAATGGGTTAGATGTTCATTATTTTTAGAATTTATAATCAGTATTACAGAGAACAAATTTTCAATTACAGAGAAATTTGTGATTTGTGACAGAATGCTTTGAGTACGGTAACTGTTATAAGTTTTTTATTTAGGCCTACTACGTGTTTTTAAACTTTTACAATGGTTTTAGATACTATTGCTAATTATTCAGAATTCAACCTAGAATAACTTAAGTCAAGCAATTTTTTTATTTCCATGGGAGTCAGTAGAGTAGTCTCGATTAAAAATCTTGGATTATGAATAGCAGTGCATGAAATTTGGAAAATGAACCTATGAATTTTAAATAACTACATATATGGATTTAGTGTAAGTACCACATCATATATTATGTATTTTGCATCATATAACACTGCCATTCTAGCTAGTGTGTGTGTACCTTCTTTGCTGATTAAAGTTGATGTTTGATAAAAAAAATTATATCTGCTTTTAACATTTTTTCTGTGGAAATTAAAATATTTCAGTTTCTCTACAAAAAAAAATAATTTGCTTTTAAAGACTGCTGAAATGCAGTAGTAACATAAAATTTCAGGATTTCTGATACTTTATATTAGCATTATTCATGCACATTTTTGCTAATGAAAATGATGACAATTTTTCTGGTGTATTTTTTTTTTTCACACTAAGAATTTCTTTGGATTAAGCTCAGAGGGTTTATAACCCAATAAAGTCAAGGAGAGATTCATTTCAGCTTCATTTAGATTAACAACTATATATTTTTTGTATATTTTAACCAAAGGCATTTTAGAATAACTTTTCTTGCTGGAAATTGGTATTTTCATTTTTGTGTGGTTTTCTTTACCGGTGTTTTTTTTCTGTTAATTTTTTCCCATAAAAAAAGTGGTTATTGCTTCATTGATTAAGTGGAATTTACTCAGTATATTAACTTTATTGTGAATGGCTATGGTAGTACAGTGGAACCCCCGCCTAACGAGCACCCCGGAAATCGTACAATTATGTAAGTACCGTATAATATTGTAAGTGCTTGTGGAAGTGTATTTTTGGGGGTCTGAAATAGACTAACCTACGTGACATTATTTCTTAAGGAAGTAAATTCGTTCGGTAATGGCACTTGAGCAGGCTTCTGGAATGAATTTTGCTCGTTAGGCGGAGGTCCACTGTATACGGATTATGATTCATTGCCTTTTGTATTCATGTTTTCGTTGTTTAAACAGAATTGTCAAGAAAAACATATGTACAGTTCACCCTTGAAAATCGGCCGTAATCCGTTCCAGGAGCTAGGCCTAAAATCAAACTGGCTGATTTCTGAACCATTATTTCCCATAAGAAATAATGTAAATACAATTAATCCATTCCAGACACCCAAAAATATTCACAAAAAAATACATTTTTTAAAGATTAACTATAGTTTTACATTTATAATAACATTTACTTACCTTTATTGAAGAGACTTGTCGGGAAATCATTGGAAGAGGAATCACCCGCCTTCTGCTCTTGAAGTCTCACACTCCCTGCTACTTCCTGCACTACACCCTGCATGCCTGCTACACTCCCTGCATGCCTGCTACACTCCCTGCATGCCTGCTACACTCCCTGCATGCCTGCTACACTCCCTGCATGCCTGCTACACTCCCTGCATGCCTGCTACACTCCCTGCATGCCTGCTACACTCCCTGCATGCCTGCTACACTCCCTGCATGCCTGCTACACTCCCTGCATGCCTGCTACACTCCCTGCATGCCTGCTACACTCCCTGCATGCCTGCTACACTCCCTGCATGCCTGCTACACTCCCTGCATGCCTGCTACACTCCCTGCATGCCTGCTACACTCCCTGCATGCCTGCTACACTCCCTGCATGCCTGCTACACTCCCTGCATGCCTGCTACACTCCCTGCATGCCTGCTACACTCCCTGCATGCCTGCTACACTCCCTGCATGCCTGCTACACTCCCTGCATGCCTGCTACACTCCCTGCATGCCTGCTACACTCCCTGCACGCCTGCTACACTCCCTGCACCCCTGCTACACTCCCTGCACCCTGCTACACTCCCTGCACCCCTGCTACACTCCCTGCACCCCTGCTACACTCCCTGCCTTCCTGTTGATTTGCTTTTGCCATATATCCTGGCAAGCTCCCCTACACGTACTCCACTCTCATATTTTTCTACTATCTCCTTCTTCAGTTCGATGGTGTTCCTCACTTTCTTTACCACAGGGGTGTCACTAGGAAGCTTCTTTGGACCCATGGTGACTTATTTCACAGTGACAATCACTTAACCACCAATAAACACAATAAATTTATTGTGAAATGTTTGAATGAGCGAACTGGGTAATGTTCACTCAAAGATAAACAACGCTAGACTGGCTCACGACGCCTGCACGGCGAGGCGGACAGGTCTGGTACGCAGGCCGATAATTTGGGAAAAATTGTGCCGAAAAAAGCGATCGAAAATCAAGCCGGCCGATAATCAGACCAGTCAATTTACAGGAGGTCCACTGTATATCATAAAACCCTATTAAAATTTATTTTTATCATTTAAATGTGTTTGTTAAATTTGTTTCTACTTTTGGTCATAAAACTTTAGAATAATGATTTGTTGTAAAAGTGAATTGATTTTTTTATTTTTATAGTAAAATCAGACATTTCATAGTATCATTTCTTTTTCCAGTATAAGAGAGTAGTGATAATTTTAATATGGTAATCTGTATTTTTTTTTTTCATATTAATAAATTCCTTGATCCACTAGATATAAATAAGAGTTTCTATGCTGCCTGATGACTTCAAATACAGTATAAGGCACAAGATATGTAAGCTATTCAGAACAGTAATATTAAAAAATGAGAAAAATTCTAGTGAATTAACTACTACTTAATAACTTGTACAGTAGAAGCCCCGTATCCATCGATTCAGTATCCGCGGTTTAAGTTATCCACTGTTTACTGTGGCCCAAAAATAACCCTTAATTTTGCTTAATAATGACCCAGAGTGCAAAGCCTAAGAGAAGCCATGAAATGATTCCCATCAATGAAAATATGCTAGTTCTGGACTTATTTTGCATAATTTATCCATTAAACTTTATCATAGGTATGTATGTAAATGAAAACTGACTTACTTATAGGGTTTGTTACTATCCACAGTTTCAGTTATCCATGATAGGTCTTTGAATGTTTTTTTTTTTTTTTTTCTCCAACAAGTCGGCCGTCTCCCACCGAGGCAGGGTGACCCAAAAAAAAAGAAAATCCCCAAAAAGAAAAAACTTTCATCATCATTCAACACTTGTTCTCCACTGCTTATGTCTTGCTGTAATTTTTCAGTGTCTTCTACCGTAGTGACTTACATGCTTATTTTAGTGTCATCTACAAAAGTGTTGCCGGGTGTTTTTATCTGTCTGCTATAAGGATGAGAAACTGAATGTTGAAAATGGTATAAAGTACCTGCATGTTGATGATTAAGTGCAACAGTCTGGTATCTTTATTGTTGAAACTTTTCGCCCTCACAATAGGCTTCTTCAGTCAAATACGGAGGCAGCAAATGTAGTAGCAAAGTAAAGATGATGTAATCAGGCCTTCAGCCTTGGAGAAATAATATTTGAGGAGGACAATCTCTCCTCTTGGAGAAGTGTTCAGCTCCATTGTCTGGAATTATATGAAGCTCAAGCATGAGAATATTCTTAAATACGTACTGCTGTCTCTGTGTTTGACTGAAGAAGCCTACTGTGTAGGCAAAACGTTTCAACAGTAAAAATTCCAAAGTGTTGCACATGTGCCTTGCTCATCAACTTACCTTGTTTTTATCCCTAGAAGTTTATGGGGAATGAGTTCTAGTGCCTGGTTTCATTTTTACATTCTGTTGATAAATGATTTTCGTGTGCAAGTTTGGTACTAATCCCTCTAGGATTTTCCAAGTGTATATTATCATGTATCTCTCTCGCCTGTGTTCCTGGGAATACAAATCAAGGGCCTTCAACTGTTCCCAGTAATTTAGGTGCCTTATCGTACTTATATGTGCCGTGAAGTGAAGGTGTATAACTTGGATTTCTTGCCAGTTTGTCCACAGCCATTATTAGGTGAAAGACAATTGCACAGAAAGTGCTTTGTCTAAACAAGCAGTCTTGTTAAAACTTGTATCATTTCTGGAGGTGCCAATTACCTAGGATAATCCAAAAAAGTCAACAAAGTGACACATTTCCATAGGGGCATTGTTGCCCAACTAAAGCTGGGCAGTAGTGATGTCCAAGAATTAGCCACCGTTAGATGTACCATAGACGTGTGGCTCTTGCATAGTAATAATAGTGGACTGACTGGTATCAATTTTCCTTTTTCTTAAGTTAATGAGGTTTAACTGACATTCTTTATATATTATTGTCCTCAAACTACTGACAACCCAAAGGGCAAATCCACAAAAGGAACTCTGATTGCTGTCCACCATGCCTAGCAAATAGGAGGACACGCTCTCACTCTAACGTGCTGGACACTTGTGACCCGCTTACATATACATGGAGAGAACCTATATTACTCTGTGAGGACTGTCAGGTCATATTTTCCATCTAACATTTCTTAATAGATTGTCCTGCCTATCAGTGTCCAAAGATACAGCCAACTAACTTTTAAGACCCATTATGTCTCTATAATTTTTTACTGCAACCCACATTATTATAATACGTAATCAAAACCAAGCGCTAAATCCACCAGGGTCAAACAGCGCTGACTACAGCCCACAAGATGGGTATGGAGTGAATAGTGAAACTGTCGAATAACTGCTGAGTGATCACATAGGCCCATTATTAAGAGGCAGTACTAGCATAGTTGAGCATGTAGCTCAGTCGCTAGCACACTCAGCTCACACACTGTGGTCCAAAGTTTGAATCCCAGGTACGGATGGAAAACATTAAGACGTGTTTCGATGAGACACCTACTGCCCGTGTTCACCCATCAGTATAAAATGGGTACCTGGGTGTCAGTCAACTGGTGTGGGTTGCATCTCAGGACAAAATTGACCTAATTTACCCGAAATTAAGGATTAAGGAGTTTATTTCTTTGCATAGTTTACAATGTGTAATTACAATATTGCTTTGCTAAGTGCAAAGAAAGCCACTATCATGCTGAGGCATTAACAAGAGGCTTTCTATAAAGTAGTATGTCATTGATGTCAGCTAGGCCTGTATACTTTGTACATGTAGAAATAAAGATTATTATATTATTATTACTTGATCAAGCATAATTAGAAAAAGTGCAGAGGTTTGCACTGAGAATTATCCCAGAGCTAAGGAATGTGAACTATGAGAGACGAAAGGTGCTAATTTTGACGAAAGAGGACAGAAAGACAGCGAATTTTTTTTTTTTTCAACACATCGGCCGATTCCCACCAAGGCAGGGTGGCCCGAAAAAGAAAAACTTTCATCATCATTCACTCCATCACTGTCTTGCCAGAGGGGTGCTTTACACTACAGTTATAAAACTGCAACATTAACACCCCTCCTTCAGAGTGCAGACACTGTACTTCCCATCTCCAGGACTCAAGTCCGGCCTGCCGGTTTCCCTGAATCCCTTCATAAATGTTACTTTGCTCACACTCCAACAGCACGTCAAGTATTAAAAACCATTTGTCTCCATTCACTCCTATCAAATATGCTCACACATGCTTGCTGGAAGTCCAAGCCCCTCGCACACAAAACTTCCTTTACCCCCTCCCTCCAACCTTTCCTAGGCCGACCCCTACCCCGCCTTCCCTCCACTACAGATTCAAAAATTTATTTTCACATGATACATTGTTTGTACAGAAATGGGTGACACTTGATTATGCATGCAGAAAGCCCACCGAATGATAGGGATAGGCCATTTAAGACTGTAAACAGATATGCAAGAGCACAATTGTAAGTTGTGAACAAATGAGTAAAGGGATGTCAGAAGGTATTTCTTCACCCTCAGAGTGATCAAGTAGTAGAATGACAAGGACAGTGAAGTGGCAAAGTCTTAAGGCTCACAAAGCTAGGAGAGAGTGTAAGTGCAATAAGTTTATTTATGCTTTAGATACATAACAAAAAATACAGTATTCATGAGGGCACACACATTATGGTCATATACAAAATACAATATGCACAACAGTCAATAGGGGAGGGAGACTGATGTTGCTCAAGGTCTTTGATAGTGCAGGTATAAATGCTTCATGAGCAATGCAATAAAAGGAATAGAAAACAGGAGAACCCAAGCAGGTGTATGCAAAGACAGGAGAAACTGGACTGTCTCTGGATAGAGCTACTTAGGCTCAAATGCATTCCATTCTCATTGCAGTGCCCTGAAGAACTTGCTATTTCTACATGAAAGGCCTTGGGCAACATCAGTCTCCCCTAGTGGTTGCTGTGCATTATTGATCGCCTGTTTGCGATTGTTGCAACAGAGCGCATTATGTATAGTTAACCTAATAAGGGCTCCAGTGATCCAACCTCTTGGATACCTATCACTTGCACAACCCAGGGCAGCATGGGTTTAGAGCATATCGCTTTTGCCTCTCACAGCTACTGGATCACTATGACATGGTCTTGGATGCATTGGAGAACAATCAAAATGCAGATGTACTCTACAGAGACTTTGCAAAAGCCTTCGACAAGTGTGATCATGGCATGATAAAGGGATAACAGGAAAAGTTAGTAGATGGATCTATAACTTCATAACAAATAGAATAGAAAGTGTAATAGTAAACAGTAGTCAGAGGTAGCTACAGTGAAAAGCTCTGTTCCACAAGGTACATTACTTGCCCCCATCCTTTTCCTCATCCTCATATCTGACAGAGATGTAAGCCACAGCACCTTGTCCTCCTTTGCTAACGATACCAGAATTTGCATGAGGATCATCCATCGAGGACACTGTAAATCTCCAAGCGGACATTAATGAAGTCTTTAAATGGGTGTCAGAAAACAATATGAAGTTCAATGAAGATAAATTTCAATTGCTCTGCTATGGAAAAATTTAGAGGAAATAAAAACTGGAGTATACCTGGAGAGAGTTCCAGGGGTCAACGCCCCTGCGGCCCAGTCTGTGACCAGGCATCATGTTGGATCAGAGCCTGATCAACCAGGCTGTTACTGCTGGCCACACGCAGTCCAATGTACGAACCACAGCCTGGC
Source organism: Cherax destructor (assembly GCA_009830355.1). Classification (NCBI taxonomy): domain Eukaryota; kingdom Metazoa; phylum Arthropoda; class Malacostraca; order Decapoda; family Parastacidae; genus Cherax; species Cherax destructor. Next base: position 145,116 of record WNWK01001052.1, on the reverse strand, counting down.
TGGTCAGGCACCGACTTTAGGTGCCTGTCCAGTGCCTGCTTGAAGACAGCCAGGGGTTTGTTGGTAATCCCCCTGATGTATGCTGGGAGGCAGTTGAATAGTCTTGGGACCCTGACACTTATTGTGTTGTCTCTCAACGTGCTAGTGGCACCCCTGCTTTTTATTGGGGGGATGTTACATCGCCTGGGAGTAGTAATATCAGAGAATCATACTTTCAAAGATCACAAGAATGTGTCTACCACATCTGCTAAGAAAATGATAGGATGAATTGTGAGAACATTCAAAGCTGGCCTGGCCTATTGGCTAAAGCTCTAGCATCACACGGTGAAGTCTGGGTTCGATTCCCAGTGAGGGTAGAAACATTGGATGTTTCTTTACACCAGTTGTCTATGTTCACCCATCAATAAAATGGGTACCTGGGTGTTAGTCGACTGGTGTGGGTCGCATCCTGGGACAAAAGTGACCTAATTTTCCCAAAATGCTTTGCATAACAAGCAGCTTTCTATATTATTATTATTCTAGGGATGCCAAGCCAATGATAATTCGCAAGGCAGGGAAAATTGCAGACCTTGAGAATATACAGAGACATTTATTGCATGTATAAGTACCATAGAGCACTTAAATTACTGGGAACAGTCAAAGGCCGTTGACCTGTACTCCTTGGAATGCAGGCGAGAAAGATGCATGATAATATACACTTGGAAAATCCTAGAGTGACTTGTCCCAAATCTACACAGCAAAATCACTCCCAGGACAGGACAATGAAGTCTCAATAGAGCGACACCTACAAAAGCAAAAGCAAAAGACTGGGCAGGCTGTGCAACATCCTCCCAATGAAAAGCAGGGGTGCCACAAACATGCTAAGAAATAACACAATAGGTGTCAGGGGGCCAAGACTGTTCAACTGCCTCCCAGCATACATAAGGGGTATTATCAATAGACCTCTGGCTGTTTTCAAGAGGAAGCTGGACACACACCTAAAGTCAGTACCTGACCAGCCAGGCTGTGGTTCCTACATCAGTTCACATGCGGCCAGCAGTAATAGCCTGGTTGATCAGGCCTTGATTCCACCGCGAGGCCTGGTCATGGGCCTGGCAGTGGGGGCGTTGACTTGGAATGCCCTCCAGGTATACTCCAGGGACCATTGGGGTTCATTGGGTTGTTTTAGGTTTTTGCCATTAGCTGGCAAAACTCTTCCAATATAAAGAAACCCAAATGTTTCAAAAGTGTCACATTGTTCAATTTTTCGGTTTCTAAACCATTTATATAAGGTCCATTGATGTTTCTCCCACAAATATTTGGTTATAGTCATTGCAAGGGAGTGTATATACCCTGCCATGGTTTTTACTTGGTGGTGTCTCAGTGTTTTTCTTGAAAAATTATACACTTTTGCAACACTTGGGAATTTTTATTGAGAAAATGTTTTGGCAGCCAGTGGCTTCTACAGTCCAATACAAAGAAGAACGGTGGAAGATGAAGAGAATGAATTAATCAGTCCCTCCTCAGCCTGGAGTCGATGTGTTCAGTCCATCAATCTTCAGAAAAGTACAGAATATGTTTAGGTTAGGTTTGTCAGGAAACAGAACAAGGGTGTGGTTAGGTTAGGTAAGAGTTGTCAGGAAGCAGGATAAGTGTTTCCTGACAGTGCCCCGTGGCCTGGTGGCAAAAGCTCTCGATTCACACGGTGAGGGTCCGGATTCGATTCCCGACGAAGGGGTTGTCTATGTTCACCCATCAGTAAAATGGGGTACCTTGAAATTGAAATTGAAATGTTTATTTCTCTGTAAAGCTTACAATGTGTGGTTTATATATTATAGACACAGGTTATGGAGCATACTGATATTAAAGATAGATAACTGTAGTGATTAAATAGATTTACAATAGTGAGGTAGTACAAGACATATAAGAATTTAACAATTTGTAAATTTAGTAATGAGAATGGTTTTGTCTTAGCATGATACACAGTTTCTATTAAAGCTTCTATATTGGAGTATCTCAGGCAAACTTAGGACTAGCTTAAGATTTATTAGGCAATAGCTATATTAGGAATTTTATGTTTATAGTCATTTGGGAGAGTAAGTCTATTTTGTTTTGGATGTGTGCATGATACAAAGGTGGTTTTCATGTAGTTAGCTGACGGTGGGGTTTGTTAGGGATGTTTTTTAACGGTACTTTTCAAAATGGTGGTGGAGTCTGCAGTTCTAGAGTTTTCAGGGAGGGAGTTCCAAATTTTAGGCCCCTTTATGCACATTGAATTTTTGTGTAGATTTAGCCGGACACGGGGAATGTCATAGAGATTTTTGTGTCTGGTATTGTGCCTGTGTGTCCTGTCACAACTAAAGTAAAGTAGTAGAAGTAAAGTAAAGTAAATTTCATTGCAAATTGTACAGAGATATTTGTAGTTACAAACATAAACTGAAGTGCAAGGAGAGCCACTGGCATGCCATGGCATTAGGGGCAGCTTAATCTAATGACTTATAGACTACGTACTTAATATTTGAGAAATTGATTGAGATTATTCTAGTTATAAAATTGATTTCAAATTACAATATGATGATATTATATTGTAACAAGTGTTTAGGAGGATGGTAATATAAAAATTGAGATTATCTTAAGGAAAATAACATTGAGCATTTTTGAAAGTAATTTATAATATGAGTATTTAGTTTAGGCTTGAGTAGGGTGTTACATAATAGTAACATGTTAGTAAAAATTTGAAATTATATTATAGGAAAATAATATTGAACATTTTTTAAAGTAGTTTACAGTTATGAGTATTTAGTTTAGGGTGAGTAGGTGGTTTTTGAGAAGAGTCTTAAATTGATTTTCAGACAAGGTTATCTTAGTATTGACTGGTAATGAATTCCAGATTCTGGGGCCCTTTATGTGCATAGAATTTTTACATAGGTTGATATGGACTCGGCGTATATCAAAAAGTGATCTGTGTCTTGTGTTGTGGTCATGGGTCCTATTAAAGTTGGTGAGGAGAATTTTGAGCGGAGGGTTTATATTTGAGTGTAGAGTTTTATGTATGTAGTAGGCACAAGAATAAGTGTGAATGTTCTTTATGGTGAGTAGTTTTAGGCTTTTGAATATTGGTGGAGTATGCTGTCTAGAGTGGGAATTAGTTATCATTCTGACTGCAGCCTTTTGCTGGGTTATGAGTGGTCTGAGATGATTTATTGTTGTTGATCCCCATGCACAGATTCCATAGGTGAGATAAGGGTAGATAAGTGAATGATATAGTGCAAGAAGAGCTGATTGAGGCACATAATAGCATATCTTTGATAATATGCCTACTGTCTTTGAGATTTTCTTGGAAATTTGTTGTATGTGTGTTTGGAATTTAAGGCCACTGTCAAGGTGGATTCCTAGGAATTTTCCCTCTGTGAGTCTTGTGACGGGTGAACCATTGAGCGTTATGTTTAGTGGAACATTTGTGGCTTTGTTTCCAAACTGTATGAAGTAGGTCTTGTCAGTATTGAGAGTAAGCTTGTTAGTCGTCATCCATGTAGATATTTTCTGTAGTTCGGCATTAACAATGTTAGCCAGTATGACTGGATTTGGGTGAGAGAAGACATATGTTGTGTCATCCGCAAATAATATGGGTTTGAGTAGTTGTGATGCATTCGGTAGGTCATTTATGTAAATGAGGAATAGGAGTGGCCCCAGGACACTTCCTTGAGGGACTCCGACTGTAATTTGTTGTGTGGACGAGTTCGCTCCATTTGTATACACGTAGTATTGGCTTCTGTTGCTAAGGTATGACTTTAGGTAGTTGAGTGGGTGCCCCCTATACCATAGTGTGCTAATTTTGTGAGCAGTAAATCATGGTTGACTGTATCAAAAGCTTTGTGTAGATCAATGAAGATTCCCAGTGGGACCTCTTTCTTCTCATGTGCAGTGTACATATATTAACTCTAGCATGTGTATAATAGCATTGTTTGTGCTCTTGTTGGTCATGAAACCAAATTGACGGGTTGAGTACATTGTGTGAGACGAGGTAGGAATAGATCTGTATGAATTAATTTTTCGAAGATTTTGGAGAGCAGTGGTAAATTAGAAATAGGTCTATAATTATTTAAGTCTGTTTGATCACCTCCTTTGTGGATCAGGGTGACCCTAGCTATTTTGAGAATTGATGGGAAGGTAGAGGCTTCAATGGATTTATTGAATAGTGTTGCTATAATTGGTGACAGTACCTGTGAAGCTTTTTTGTACATAAAATGTGGTAAGCTGTTTATGTCTCCTGCCTTGTTTTTAAGGGTATTGATTATGAGTGAGACTTCAATTGGGTTGGTAGGAGCTAGGAATAGTGTATTTGGGTAGGTGTTGGTGAGGTAATCTGTTGGATGGGTGTTCGAGCTTGGGATTTTACTCGCTAGATTCTTTCCTATGGTGGAGAAGAAAACATTAAGTCTGTTTGCTGTTTCAGTTGGTGAGAGTAGGGGTTCATCTGTTTTTGATAATTTGATGGTATTGTTCTTGGATAACTTTTTATTTCCTAGAATTGCAGATAGGGTTTTCCAGGTCTTTTTCATATGACCTTTTATGTTCTGGAGTCTGTTCTCATAATACAATTTTTTGGACCTTATCAGGCTGGTAAGGATTGATGAGTAGCATTTGGATTGTTCTCTGGTTATCAGACCCCTTCTGTATTGTTTTTCATATTGGTGCCTTTTGTTAATGGATTTAAGGATGCTGGGTGTTAGCCAGGGATTGTTAAGTCTCTTAGCTGTGATCTGCTTAGTTTTTTAGGGCAATGTTTGTTATAGAGGTGGTGGTTTTTTTTTAAGGAAATTCTTGATGCATTCATTAGTATCTAAGTATGTTTCTAACTCATTATGCCAGTCAATGTTAATCATAGCTGCTATAAAGTTATTAACAGCTGACTCGTTATGGAGCCTGAAGGTAACTTTTGTAATATCTTGGGGCAATTTACCTAGGTTGGTTATGAGAAAGGTAGGGTAGTGGTCTGTGGTGTTATCTGTGATTATGCCTGATTTTAGAGGGGATATAGTGTTAGTCCAGATGTGGTCTAGTAATGAGGTACTAGTCTCAGAGATTCTTGTAGGTTTTGATATTGTTGGTAGTAACAAGCAGTTGCTCATAGTGTTTGTGAATTCTGCTACTTGTGGGTCCTGGTCATATAGGAGATTTATGTTGAAATCTCCTGTGAACAGCAAATGGTCTTTGTTCATGTGTGCATCAGATATCAGGTTTCTTAGTTTTTCACTAAAGTGGTGAATGTTTGACTGTGGTAATCGGTAGATGTTTATCACTGTGAGGGGTTTTTGCAGGTCTTTTGATTTAAATTTATCTATAATATATTCTCCATGTTCATCCCTTTTGCAAGAGTTATTGATACATTCAAGTTGATCTGAGTAATATACGTATAGCTATTCCACCCTCTCACTGATCTGTCCTACAATTGTGTATGGCTGTGTAACCTGGGATGGCATAGACATCTGTAGTATCAGGCTTTAGCCAGGTCTCAGTGAGTGTGATGATTGACATATTGGTCTGTAGGGATTGGAGTAGTGCTGTGAGGTCATCATAATGTTTGCTCAAAGATCTAACATTGTAATTGAAGATAGTTATGTTATTGTTGGCTCTGAGTAATGTCTTTGCTTGATCTGCTGTGTAATAGTTACAGTTGCTGTTAGAATCATGCAAGTCATTTAATAATAGGTTGATGTCAGGATCAATGCCTGTAATCATAAGATTTGGTGTGATTCTATAACTAGACTTGAGAACAATGGATAATGCTAAACTTAATAATATGGTACTAGATTAAATTCTTACTAACTATTAGATTACAGTATTACAATTTTGAATACTTGATCACAGAGATATAGGATATTTGAACAATGTTGATGATTTACTAATTGGACTGGCTAATGAATGGTAAGAATAATTACTATGACTAGTATAAAATTGATTTAGACAATTATTTGGATTCAATATTGCACTGGTTGAAACGTTAGAGTTTATAAAAGGCAATAATAGGTAAATGAATGCAAAGAACTAGTGGGCTAATAGTAAAAATGGTTTTGAACAAATTTTAAGTAGATAAAGTGATTACAAATTTTAAGCAGATAAAGAGATTACTAATACTACGTATATAGATTTAAGGTTTGAGGATGGCTAATGGTAAATATGTATTTAAAATTATAAGCAAATAATTGCAATTATTTGATAGTTGCTTCTAATACAAGAAATACAAAATAAGTTACACAAATTACCACAATGATGTGGTGAATTTCAAATATCTAGTAAAGTAATTGAATTAATTAAGAAAGATTTGTTGATCTAAAAAAGTAGACTATGAGGTAGAGTTGTTGCTGACTATAAAAGCTTGGATATTTGGCAATAGTAGGTTAATAAAAGTAAAAGTATAAAATAAGAGTGGGCAATGAAGTATAAAAAAATAAAGAATTGGGCAACTGGAAAAAAATAAGGCAGTAATAAGGTAAATACTGCAAAAAATAAGGCAGTAATAAGGTAAATACTGCAAAAAATAAGGCAGTAATAAGGTAAATACTGCAAAAAATAAGGCAGTAATAAGGTAAATACTGCACAAAACAGTACAATAAAAAAAGTTTTAAAGTATAGCACTACGTTAAGATTAAAGTGCAGATATAAGATTAATTTAGAAGTAGGATTTGATTTATAGCATAAAGTTTAAGCAAGTAACAGCACTAAAAGAAAGTACATTGTATATGAGGTAGTTGGTACTAGCTAGTAAAAGTTAGTACAAAGAATTTCACAATAATGTAGTAGGAACATACACTAATAACGTAGTCTAAGTATTTGGTCTTTGAGGTTGGTCAGTCTAAGATTAGCATCTCGAAAGTGTTTTAGTTCAGGGTTAATACTGGAATTTATGGTTCTGTAAATGTACGTTAAGTAAGTTTATTCAGGTATACACAAATACAGTTACATAGATTATCATACATAGCAGCATATGTGTAGAGAACCTAGGATAACCCTAAAACGTCAGAGTGACTTATTTCCACTGGGGTCCTTTTAATACCTTATTATTATACAATGTAGGAGGTTGCACAGTAGTAGGTGTGAATGTTCTGTACAGTGAGTAAGTTTAGGTCTTTGAAGAGTGGGAGGGGGGGTGTTGCCTAGTATTGGATTGGGTGATAATTCTTACTGCGGGTTTTTGTTGGGTTATTATTGGCTTTAGGTGAGTTGCTGCTGTTGATCTCCAAGCACAGAGCATAGGTGAGGTAGGGATAGATGAGTAGGGATAGTGTGAGTAGGGCTGATTGTGGTACATAGTAACGTATCTTAGAGAGGATCCCAACAGTTTTGGATACTTTTTTTATGTGTTGGATATGGGTGCTGAATTTCAGGTTGCTGTCGAAGTGTAGGCCCAGGAATTTGCCCTCAGGGTTAATACTGGAATTTATGGTTCTGTAAATGTACGTTAAGTAAGTTTATTCAGGTATACACAAATACAGTTACATAGATTATCATACATAGCAGCATATGTGTAGAGAACCTAGGATAACCCTAAAACGTCAGAGTGACTTATTTCCACTGGGGTCCTTTTAATACCTTATTATTATACAATGTAGGAGGTTGCACAGTAGTAGGTGTGAATGTTCTGTACAGTGAGTAAGTTTAGGTCTTTGAAGAGTGGGAGGGGGGGTGTTGCCTAGTATTGGATTGGGTGATAATTCTTACTGCGGGTTTTTGTTGGGTTATTATTGGCTTTAGGTGAGTTGCTGCTGTTGATCTCCAAGCACAGAGCATAGGTGAGGTAGGGATAGATGAGTAGGGATAGTGTGAGTAGGGCTGATTGTGGTACATAGTAACGTATCTTAGAGAGGATCCCAACAGTTTTGGATACTTTTTTTATGTGTTGGATATGGGTGCTGAATTTCAGGTTGCTGTCGAAGTGTAGGCCCAGGAATTTGCCCTCATTATATTTAGCAATACGAGTGTTGTCGATCTTAATGTTCAGTTGTGCAACACCTGCTCTGTTATTATTATTATTACGTATTATTATAATCAAATAGAAGCGCTAAACCACACCTGCTCTGTTACCAAACATAATATAGGTTTTGTCAGTATTAAGTGTAAGTTTATTGGCAGTCATCCAGGGTGATATTTTCAGTAGCTCTTCGTTATTAACGATGGTGTTGAGTTAGTTAGTTTGATATCTTTATTATGCACCCCATACCCATCCTGTGGGCGGTAGTCAAAAGATTACAGAGGTACATAATGGGTCCAGGGACTGGACCCCAAAGTTATGATAGCTGAGCAAGTTACAAAGGTAATGAACTAACAAGCTACAAAGATAATGAACTCACAAGTTACAAAGGTAATGAAACATGTAAGTAAATTTACTTACTTACGTTTATACATGGTTACAATCATGAACAAATTATAACGCAATGAACACTTCACTAGTCTACACCCAGTCACAACTGTAATGAGTTCTTGGTGCAAATTTTATTGTTGGGTCACACATACACACTTACATATACACATACACACACACACATACACACACATATATACATACACACACACGCACACACAACAGGCCCAGCCTTCAATCGACATGTGCACAGGACAAAAAGGAGTGACCTGGGTGTTAGTGGACTGGTGTGGGTCGCATCCTGGGGACAAAACTGATCTAATTTGCGGGAAATGCTCAGCATAACAAGGGGGCTTTCTATATAGTAGTATGTCATTGATGTCAGCTACGCATGTATACCATGTACATGTACTTTTAGTAAATAAAGATATAGTCGGGATAAAAGATGCACCATTATTTTCACTGTAGATCTATTGTCATAATAATAAGACATACATGTATCAAGGCTTGAAATTCTATTTAAAAAAATAAAAATAAGTATATAAGTTGAATAAGTCCCCCAAATCATTGTGTATATTTAAGTCATTTTCATGCGTAAGTGGGCGTATTAAGTGGCTTTATTTTGAGCGGGAAAATGCACCAAATTGTATTTGCATCGTAAATGTATCATAATAGTAAATAAATGAACTATAACATCAATCATTATAACTTCTATGTATACTTCCTAGAAATATTTTGGCTTTGTTTTGAATGTTGTCCTTGCGGGTGATAATAACCAGTCACCTTGCCAATTATCCTCGTAGCCACGTCAGATTTTAAAAAAAGTTTTCCTGGGCCTAGACTGGGTTGATGGGGTTGCTACCATCTCCGTGCAACCTGCAGACTGCCACCTGCACTCAGTGAGAGCCTTGACACGGGCCTCAGCACTCTAGAAGAGTGAAGACACTCGCCTCAGGTTGGTATATAAATTGTGTTTAATTCCAACAGTGGATTAGGACACTTGTGTGTACATGATATATTCTGAGATGTATATTATTCTCAGCGTATATGTGCTAAGAGTTTACCTTAATCCATGTTTTAGGGGTTAAGTATCTGGTGATGAAAAGGTTACGTGCAGCCTTAATGACCCTCGTGTAGTCGATAGGCTTCAAACCCCATTAACCAACCCCACCACCTCAGGACTTAATAAGGAAACGTTTCGCCACGAGTGGCTTCATTTAAACTAGTGAAGTCACTCGTTAGCGAAACGTTGCCTTTAATAAATGTCCTGAATTGTACATATCTGGAGGGGGTGTTTCTTTATACTGAATTTGGTATATTGGTACCTGGGAAATTTTTTCAGTAGCTGATTATCACCCTTGACGGGGACAGTCCCTTGAAAGGGAAGGTCCCTTGAAGGGTGAGGTCCCTTGAAGGGTGAGGTCCCTTGAAGGGTGAGGTCCCTTGGAGGGTGAGGTCCCTTGAAGGGGAAGGTCCCTTGAAGGGTGAGGTCCCTTGAAGGGGAAGGTCCCTTGAAGGGTGAGGTCCCTTGAAGGGTGAGGTCCCTTGAAGGGTGAGGTCCCTTGAAGGGTGAGGTCCCTTGAAGGGTGAGGTCCCTTGAAGGGTGAGATCCCTTGAAGGGTGAGGTCCCTTGAAGGGTGAGGTCCCTTGAAGGTTGAGTTCCCTTGAAGGGTGAGGTCCCTTGAAGGGTAAGGTCTCTTGAAGAGGAAGGTCCCTTGAAGGGTGAGATCCCTTGAAGGGTGAGATCCCTTGAAGGGTGAGGTCCCTTGAAGGGTGAGGTCCCTTCATTTTCTTAGTTTGAATTTGATGTTTGTTCTTTTCTCCCACTCAGCACCTCACATAATAGAGATTTTGGTTATCATAGAGAGGTAGCAGTTGAATAAGCTACTGGTATAAGATACAATTAACATGGTAAACATATTAGCCATTACTTACTAAAATATTACATTATGTTCAAGAGACACTTTTTTGTTAATGCTTTTGAAGTTTGGGGAAGATTATTTGTGACCTTCAGGTAGACTGTACCAAATCTGGGTCCTTAGAGGAAAGGTTAAGAGAAATCAACCAGATGACACTGGAGACCAGGAGGATATGATAATGACATAAAATACTGAGAGGAATTGACAAGGTGTATAGAGACAGAATGTTTCAGAGATGGTACACAGCAACAAGGGGTCACAACTGAAAGTTAAAAACTCGGATGAACCACACACACGCACACATGTGACTAAACTGTGTGCAAGCAATGTATATCCAGTAAGACTTCACATAAAGTGTCATTTATGTTCCTGAAATCAATGCTTTATGTATAATTCTGCTATGTAATATGTATAATATACTTGAAAAATAGGGTGAGGTACACAGCACTTCCAAGAAAGCCATATAGATTTGTTTAAGTATTTATTTCATAAAAAAATAACAGTTCTTGATGCCTTACATTGTAGATGTGGTTGCTTGTTATTACAATATTACAATTTTGGTGATTAAGCTTTCTAGGGGCAAAGTCCAAATTCAGCCTGTGTTGATATATAATATATTTTTATTAGCCCATCACCAGAACTGTAATAAGAATATATCCGGGAGTATAAAAACACAGACTATTTTAAAGCTTTACTAATAAATATGGAAGTGGAATAGGATTCTTCCTCCGTAAGCCATGCGTGTCGTAAGAGGCGACTAAAATGCCGGGAGCAAGGGGCTAGTAACCCCTTCTCCTGTATATATTACTAAATGTAAAAGGAGACACTTTCGTTTTTCCTTTTGGGCCACCCTGCCTCAGTGGGAAACGGAAGACGTGTTGAAAGAAAGAAGAAGAAGAGTATAGTTTTCTTTGATACATAATTATCACAGTATTATCTCTTTGGTACATATAAAAGACATTTCAGGTCATATTCTTCAAGTCACACGACTACACATCAGATTTCAAAGTTTCAAAGTAATAGTCATGACCCCATAGTGTTAATGTCACGCGTAGCTGCCATCTCCATGTCAGCATGACAACCAACCCCAGTGTCATGACACGCCAACGCCGTGTCCCATGACACTTCCTTGTCTCTTGTGTTATGACACTCCATGTCATCACACTACGTCTCAATATATCCTTTTCTCTGTGTCACGACACTCAGTCTCAATATTTCCTGTTCAACTCGTCACATAACACCAACACTCCAGGTTCACGACACGCTTACGTTTCACACACTTCTGCTAGTATTAGTGTTACCCGACACTGTGTGCCAACACGTACGCCACACCTCTGACACATTATTAGATCAAATACAGTGGTACCCCGACTTACGATATTTTTTCATTCCAGAATGCTGTTCAAGTGCCATTACCAAACAAATTTATCCACATAAGGAATGGTGTAAAATAGACTAGTCCTTTTAGACCCCCAAAATTACACTTACAAAAGCATTTAAAAAAATAAACTTACATAAAAGGGTGAGTTTGGGGACCATCGTAAGTCGGGGTACCACTGTACACAGTAATGTCATGACCATATTCCTCGTGTCACACTACACCATCAATACAAAGTACATAACTTGTCATGATCCTTCCTGTGTTACACCTACACTGATCAGCACTAAGTGACCAACGAGGCCAGCATAAACCTGCGAGCAACTGAAGTCAGCAGGCTGGGCACATACTTCACACACAATATGTAGCACAAAGTAACGGGATACACTCCTGATGTTCCACGACACTTCCGTCATATACGACTCTCAGTATGCGGTAGTGACCAATGAGGCCAGCAAGCCTGCGAGGAACTGAAGTCAGCAGGCTGGGTAAAAGGTACCCACACTGATCAGCAGACTGAGTAAGGTCTGCAGGTAACAGCCAGTGATGAGGTCAGCAGACTGAGTAGTCCATAACAGAAGCCAGATGAACTAACTTCAGCAGACTGAGTAGAGAGTCCCACAGGTCTACAAGTAACATTAAGCCGCGAGGAACTTCAGTAGACTGAGTAACGAAGCCTGCGAAAAACTAAGTCCAGGCAGCCAGCAGGAACAGTACTCAGTGAAGTCGTGGTGAACTCTGCTTGAGTAACGAAGCCTGCAAGGAACTAAGTCCAGGCAGCCAGCCAGAAACTAAGTCCAGCTGGTGTGTCAGTACTCGGTGAAGTCGAGATGAACTCTGCTTGAGTAACGAAGCCTGCGAGGAACTAAGTCCAGGTAGCCAGCAGGAACAGTACTCAGTGAAGTCGTGGTGAACTCTGCTTGAAGCCGAGTCATCAGCCCCAACATTGAGTATGATGACGTCACACTGGGTACTGCCACTGGTAACAACCATTTAGCAGCACCTCAGTGGTCAGCCAACCACCTCTCCTTTGATACCGGTCAGGGTACGCAACACTTGTTAACCTAACACCACCATTTATCATTTACCAGCACTGTCACCATCTAGCACCACCCTCCACCATTACTTACAGTCAGGAATATTTCATAGTGTAGCTGCTACTACCTCCACAACCTACCAGCCCCATAACCTATGACCACCTACCAGCACTGTCACTAGCTGACACCATCTATCACCAAATTAATTTTTTTTCCTGCTTAATCTGCATTAAACATAGGCTGGGGATCAGTGGCGGCTCGCAGCTAAAATTAGTGGAGGTGCTGCTTCAGAAAATTTTTAGCCATTGTTTTAATATTGTGTGAAACGAAACAAGCATATAAAAAGAAAATATATACATAAGCTTGATAAAATCGTCAACAAAAAAATATTTTTTACTCGCCTAAATTGTTACAGTTCAAGCTCGATCCATTCATTTAAAAACAAAATCATTCTTTTTGTTCTACTTTGCACGAAAAGATTAATAATTTTCTCCTTGATCTCTTGATAACTGTTGAGGAAATTTTTCTCCATTGAAAGCACAGGAAGTGCATTTAGTCTTTCAGGATTCATAGTACTCATTAGAAAAGTTTTTATTCTTTTCAGTGTTGAAAAGCAGCGTTCTGGCTCTGATGTTGTCATGGGAATTGTCAAGAGGATTTTTATCAGTTTTGTAATTTCACTAAGAACATCATCTAGATTATTTTCAAAGATAAATTTCAGCAGCTCAATTAATTTGCAGTATTCATGCATATTGGATCTACAATAGAATACTTTTAGTTCAGTTTCAAGTTAATCTTTGTCAGTCATGGAATATGCTTCAGTGGTCAGTACTATCTCTTCTGTAGGCAGTTCATTCTTAAAATAGTGAAGCTTTTTTTGTTGAACAATTTAGTAGCTACTAAGTGTTTAGTGGAAGAATATCTGTCCATTACGTATATCAACACATAATACAGTCACACACTTCCTTAGCTTCTGTAACTTTCTCATGGAGAGACAACTGTGAAAACTTAAGCTGTTGAAGTTCACTTACAGTCACAGAACTTATTTCTTGGGGATTCAAGGAGGCCATGGTTAAATTACAGTGGACCCTCGGTTTTCGTCGATAATTCTTTCCAGAATGCTGTTTAAGTGCCGTTACCGAATGAATTTGTTCCCATAAGGACGAATGTAAATTAGATTAGTCGTTTCAGACCCCCAAAAATACACTTACAAAAGCACTTACAAAAATACACTTACATACTGTAATTGTTCGAGTTAGGAGCTATACGAAAACCCAGGGTCCACTTTATTTAAATTTTCTGTAAAATAAAAGAACCTAAAAAACTATGAATTAAATATAATATCTGGAAGCATGATAATCATCTAATTCTACACTTTATTACTTTCAAGAATATGATACATGGTTTTTAAGCACAACACACGTCGCTGAGTCAAAAAGAAACACTACCTTACACTTCCACAGCAGGGTCGGCATTGCGTCAGCAACAGTGCTCTCTCTACCTAGCGTGCAGCGTCTTATCTCAGACATGTGTGCATGTGCACAACAGCCAAACACCGAGTCGCTGGAACTGTGAAGCGCACAGTTCCATACAAGGATTTTTGTAATTTTTTCATATACGTACAAACTAGGGGATGGCTACTGACATTAAGCTTAAGGATTATATAATGTACAAGTACGTATAAAGAAAGAATTAAAGAAAAAACTCATTATATTGAATGTTATCGATAAAATTGATTGAAAAAAAGGGGGTGCTGCAGTTCCGCAGTGCCTATACACGAGCCGCCACTGCTAGAGATATGAATATGATTAGCATTGTATAAAAAAATGTGCTACCTAGATCTATGTAATGAGAGGTCTGCCTGTACAGCAATACATTGCATAGTATGGTTAATGCATGTCAAAAAAATACCCTACTATGCATTACTATACAGTGGTCCCTCGGTTTTCGTGCATCTCCAAACTCGAACATTTATGTAAGTGTATTTTCGTAAGTGCTGTTGCAAGTGTATTTTTGGGGGGTCTGAAATAGACTAACCTACGTGACATTATTTCTTAAGGAAGTAAATTCGTTCGGTAATGGCACTTGAACAGCATTCTGGAACGAATTTTCGGCAAAAACCGAGGGACCACTCTACTGATCAAAGTACAGTATGTATGTATTATTATGTGTTTTAATGTAATGTGTTCCAACAATATGATTAAATGCGTTGGATCACAAAAATATTTAGTCGTTTGCTTAGTACTAATCATTGCACACAAAACTCTTCCACACACTATCAAATAAAGAAATTACAAAAGATAAAAACAAAAAAAAATAGTGGTACTATACTAAAGGTTATTACAATTGTAAATAATGTACCATACAAACGGTAAAGAAAAAGATAATTTTTATTTTGAAAAATAGTTGAACAACATGGTTTGCACAGATTCTTTTTCTTCATTTTATCAGTATACACATCTTTATAGTATCAAATATCATTTTGTAACACCTGTCCAACTCTAATGACTCTTCCATTGTTTGGATCTGCATTCATTATGAAATCACAACCATCTTCTACTTTCACATTTTATGTTGATAGTTCATCTAATGTGAATTCTTTCATGGGTGCAGCATTTTCCTCTTGATTTTTCGCATTTTTTCGTATAAGCTTTCCTGGTCCATCAAGGTCATCGGAATGCGAGTCAATGCATTGATGCACATTTTCACAATCCAGAGCTTCAAATCTGAGATGATCATTCTTAAGCTGCACAATGTTTTCACAGTTTCAATTTGGGATTCAAAACTGGCAAAATCATTGGAACAGTGTGGTAAAAGAAATTGCCAAACAGCTTTCTTGTTGCTCGCAGTAACTTCAAGCCATGATTCACTTATATTTTCAGTTGCAGTTTGGATATTGTAACCTTTCCAAAATTCTTTTAAACTCGTGGCATTTTCTCCTGTCGTTACTTTTATGGCTTGCGGTAAGGTACGTCTTTAATAATAGGCCTTAAACTTAGCAGCGACACCCTGAGCCGTTGGCTGCAATAATGATGTCGTGTTTTGTGGCAGGAAAATTACATTGACATTTTCATTTAAGTCAGAAAAGAAGTAGGATGACCTGGTGCATTGTCAAATAACAACAAAATGTTAAAATTCACATCATTATCTTTGCATTAATGTTCAACTGCAGGGCAAAAATAATTTGCAAACCAGTCTTCAAACAATTGTCTTGTTACTCAGGATTTCTTATTTGACTGCCATATAATAATAATAATAATAATAATAATAATAATAATAATAATAATATAATAATATTTTTATTTCGATGCATGTTACAAGTGTACACTGTTATTGGTAGTTACAATTATAAAACTGTAATGCAAGGAGAGCCACTGGCATGCCATGGCATTAAGGGCAGTTTATTCTAAAGACTTATTCACTAAGTACTTAATGCTAGAGAAATTGATTGAGTTTATTCTAGTTCTGTATTATTTTAAATTACAATATGATTATACATACTATTAAAAGACAATACAAGAGAAATTGGTTGAGTTTAATCTAGTTGTATATTTTATTTCAAGTTACAGTATGTTGATGCTATACTAGTATAATAATACTAGAAAAATTTATTGAGTTTCTTTTAGTTGTATATTTGATTTCAAATTAACAAAATGATGATACTATAATATTTTAAATGACAATATGATGATATGAAATTGCAACAAGTGTTAAGGAGGATGACATATAAAATTGAGATTATCTTAAGTAAAATAATATTGGGTTTGAAAGTTTGTTACAGTATGAGTATTTAGCATAAGGTGAGTAGGTGATTTTTGAGAAGAGTCTTGAATTGATTTTCCGACAAGGTTAACTTAATATTTACTGGTAATGAATTCCAGATTCTGGGGCCCTTTATGTGCATAGAATTTTTACATTGGTTAGTATGGACTCGGGGTATGTCAAATAGTGATCTGTGTCTTGTGTCATGGTCGTGGGACCTATTAAAGTTGTTGAGAAGAATTTTGAGCGGAGGGTTGATATTAGCATGTAGAGTTTTATGTATGTAGAAGGCACATGAATAGGTATGAATATTTTTTATGGTGAGTAGTTTTAAGGTTCTGAATATAGGTGGAGTATGCTGTCTAGAGTGGGAATTTGTTATCATCCTGACTGCAGCCTTTTGCTGGGTTATGAGTGGTCTAAGGTGATTTAATGTTGTTGAGCCCCATGCACAGATTCCATAGGTGAGATAAGGGTAGATAAGAGAATGATATAGTGCAATGAGAGCTGGTTGTGGCACATAATAGTGGATTTTTTTAATAGGATTTAAGACTTCTTGGATTTTCTGCTCTGTACACCAGTACAGTGGTCCCTCGTTTTTTGCCGAAAATTCGTTCCAGAATGCTGCTCAAGTGCCATTACCGAACGAATTTACTTCCTTAAGAAATAATGTCACGTAGGTTAGTCTATTTCAGACCCCCAAAAATACACTTGCAACAGCACTTAGGAAAATACACTTACATAAATGTTCGAGTTTGGAGATGCACGAAAACCGAGGGACCACTCTACAGTGAACCCCCAGTGTTTGTAATGCTCCAAACTCGAACAATTATGTAAGTGTATTTTTGTAAGTGCTTTTATAAGTGTATTTTTGGGGTCTAAAAGGACTAATCTAATTTACATTATTCCTTATGGGAACAAATTCGGTCCAATATTGGTGCATAATGCAGTTAAATAAAATTTACATTATTAAATTTAAAAACCATATTACATCAAAACCCGTACTGTTCATGACTGTACTATGCAAGGTATGTATTACTGTACACCCCCCCATTCACTTCATTTTCATTACTCCACAACTCACATTTTGCAACCTGCCTTCAGCTTTTGCTCTAAATCTCGACACCTTTCACACCAGTGCAGGCAAGATGTTTCCTCTTCCGTGAGGCTCAGAGCCCCATTGTTTTCGCTAGACCTAATAACACTCAGTAGTGTTTGCACATGCCTCCCCCACCTTCCACTCACACCATCATTTGCTTCATGGAGATGTAATATACCATTATTCCCCATTTCTGATATTTTCATCATCCCATCTCATATCTGGATGTTAATTCTGGCATCAAAATGAAATACAGTAGTGATCAAGATGCCAAGAAGTTAAAGTGTGAAAGTTTGCCTTTAGTGAAGAAAATAAGAGTTGATTGACATGCTCAAAGGTGGTACATGTGTAATGGAGGCAGCCATGCCTTCAGTGTGAGAGAATCGACAATTTGTTTAATTCGAGACAGTGAGGCCAAGATTAGAGCTTGTGTGATGAAGTAACCCAGAGTGTGATCTGCCAAAAACATTGGAAAGAGGTCGATACGGCTAAATGAAACTGAGAAAATGCTGAAATGATTGAATTCAGCAGAAAACAAAGTGCCCCACTTAGTTACTTAGTGATCCAGGAGAAAATCTTGTACTATAATACAGTACTGTATGTGAGCAGGAGGGAAGGCCTTCACAAACTCCAGCCATCCACCTCAAGCCAGTAGGGCCACAGCAATCCTCTCCATTGATGTTGATGCCCATCATGCATCAACAACTAGACTTTAAGGTAAGTAACATTCACATTGTATGGTTTTATTGGGTTATCCTAGGTTGTCATCCTGGTTTAATGGTATGTAATGCACTGTACATATACTACCTTTTATTTGCCCATAACATCTGTGTTCCCTCAGTAATGTACCTTTGTAAAATAATTATTTTATTTTAGCTGATGTATGAATTTAAAACAAATCTGTTTGGCTTTTTACGAGGTGTCATTGAACGTAACCAAAATTGCCCCATAAGCTCTTCACTGCACACATCACAATTTCATGCATAATTTCATTTTCAGGAATGTAACTCGAATGGAAGGTAGTGGTCTACTGTATACGGATACCTTTTGTATGCTTAAATGCACTGTGAGCAGCCATTTTAGGCTGCTGCTAAACTGTTCGAGTTGCTTAGACTTTCCTGTGTACCAATGTTTGTTGAGGAGAGTGGGGAGGAAAGACTTTGAAAGTGAAGGTAAATTTTTTACACAAAGAAAATCTCCTGGTTTTGTGTTTGTTTTTTAACTGGTAAAAGAGATTGTTTCTATTGAAACAATAGTGTAAAAGATAGTTATATCACATGTGCTTGTGCTACATCTTGCAGTTACAAAAATTTAATTAAATCCTCAGTGTCTTTAAGTTTGCATGTGTAATTTGAGGCTTGTCCATACATGGGAAATGAAAACTGGGCAGTGTTTTGGTGTCTCCTGAACCATTGTCATATCCCACTTGATGAATGGCCTGGAATAGACTGAATTAGCTCAGGCAAGGGTTTATGACCTTTGTCCTTTGTAACTGAAGGAGTGAGAATATGCACACAGCATTCCCCTTGTCTAGGGTCTTTAACAAGCCACAATATTATTTTTTCCTGACATGGGTTGTTAGAGGCAAAGTGTGGTTTGTATTAAAGTGTGGGAGCTTGTTAGAAAAAAAGGTGTAGGGAGCATGTTAAGAGAAAGTGTTTGGGCATATTAAGAGATAAAGTGTACAGTGGACTCCCGAGTTACGAGCATAATTCATTCCAGAAGGCTGCTCAAGTGCCATTACCGAACGAATTTTCTCCCTTAAGGAATAATGTCAAGTAGGTTAGTCCATTTCAGACCCCCAAAAATACACTTACAAGAGCACTTACAATATTACACTTACATAATTGTACGATTTCCGAGGTGCTCGTAACTCGGGGGTCCACTGTATAGGCATTTTAGGGGGGTGGGGGAGAAGAACCTAAGAGTGTGTATGCATTGAAAAGTGTAGGAAGGATGATGAATTGATGTATTTAAACCAGAAGAAAATAGTAAATAATGTATAACCCATTCTCATGTTGCTTGAGTTTGGTTCTGTAGGATTTCTGAAGTGTAGTTAGAAGCAGTAAGAATGAGATGCTTATGCAATATTTGGGTATCTTTATTGTGGAGGAAACATTTTGCCAGCCAGTGGCTTCATCAGTCCTATACAGGGAAGAAAGGTGGAAGACAAGGAGTAGTTTGAGGTAATCAGTCCCTCAACCTGGAGATGATGTGTTCAGTTCATCAATCTTGATAAGAGTACGACACATGTGGAGAAAGTTATATACTGCAGATAGGTTAAGTGAAGCAGTTGTAGGCAGTGTCGCTAGTGGAGAACTCCTTTAGTGGACACTTCCTACAACTGCTTTGCATCAACTGTCTGCAGTATAAGCCACTTCTCTTCTCATGTGCTGTATTTTTATCAAGATTGATGGACTGAACACATCATCTCCAGCCTGAGGGACTGATTACCTCAAACTCCTTATCTTCCACTGTTCTTCACTGAATTGGACTGATGAAGCCGATGCCTGGCAAAACATTTCCTCCACAATAAAGATATCCAAATGTTGCATAAGCATCTCATTCTTACTGCTTCTAACTACTCTTCAGAAATCCTGCAGAACCAAACTCAAGCAACATGAGAATGGGTTATACATTATTTATACAATAAACAACTTATTCAATAGAAGCAGTAAGTTGAGGGTCACTAAATTAGTAAAAAATGTTTATCTAGTCTTTTAATTTGCATTCATTGATGAGCTTTTATTAATCTTTCAGGATAGTGCAACAGCCACTTTAATATGCAGCGAGAAACCCTGATTTTAATGTTGGCAGGTTGGATCCTGTGTATCATTATCGTCCCAACATTGGCATCTCCTCCACAAAGAGCTCCTTCCAGAAATAGCCAAAAGAACGACTCAGAAAGTTCGAAGTTTGAGAAACCAAACTCCACAGCAGATTACCAAGAGCAACCATCAGACAGTTTGCATAAGAAATTAACTGAGAGAGATGAGGAATTTTCAAAACCGACAAAAGATGTAGAGAGTGACTCTATTCAGGAAAATGCACCAAAGATTGACCCAGAAAAAGAAAAGTCTCAAATGGAAGCAGATGATTCAAATCAGAATGAGAATATTCAGAAAGAAGTACTAGAGGAGGAAAAACTTGATAAAGAGGATAATGCAAATGAGGCAGGATCTGTAATAGCAAGTCCTTTGGATTCTAGTGAGAAAGAAGGGCCCTTGGATGCTGATCAAACCAACTCAAGTAATGTACAAAAATCTGCTGTTACAGACCTGAATAATACAAAACCAATCCAGAATAACTCAAATCCTTCGCCTTCAGCATTACTACCTACTATTCAAACAGAAGTGCCAGATGAAAAAAAAGCTTCCAAAGGTGTAGAGAAAGTGACCACCACCATCACAGCCTCCTCTACCACAACTTCCACCACACCCACCACCACAACCACCACCACCACTACCACCACCGCCACTATGCTGAAAACTTCAGGCGCATTTAATGTTAAAATACCACCACCACCACCCAATTACCCTCCTGACGAGGATGAGGATACAGCAGGTACCAACTCTGACCTCTCGATGCTGGAAAATGATCGTTCTTACGATGATGATGAAGGCATCAATGAAGGTAAGGCAGAAAGCAAGCACTATACATGTCATGCCAATGATTGGCATTTACAACTAAGAGCTCCATCATCATCATCCATCATCATCATCTCCTCCTCCTCCTCCCCCTCCATTCATTCATTCATTCTCCTCTTCCACCTTTTCTTCATGTTTCTTCCTTCTTAGTTTGTATCTCAGTGCAGGTTAAGGGTTCTTGTTCTAAGTCATTGCAATTACCCTCTGCCTCCTTGGATCAAGCCTGATTAGTACCCCCATTCCCAAGGCAGCATGTGACCTTTATAGGTTTTATGCTTCCCTGTGCATATAATGTTACTGTATATTCATCATCCTTCTTTTCCTTTTCCTGTTTCAGTTTGTACCCTAACCCATTGTTGTTGAAGAAAATATTAGTTTTGATATACAGTGGACCCCCGGTTTACGTACCGCTCCAAACTCAAACAGTTATGTAAGTGTATTTTTGTAAGTGCTTTTTTAAGTGTATAGTGGCCCCGGTGGCCTGGTGGCTAAAGCTCTCGCTTCACACACAGAGGGCCCGGGTTCGATTCCCGGTGGGGTGGAAACATTTCGACGTGTTTCCTTACACTCGTCATGTTCACCTAGCAGCAAATAGGTATCTGGGTGTTAGTCGACTGGTGTGGGTCGCGTCCTGGGGGACAAGATTGAGGACCCCAATGGAAATAAGACAGACAGTCTTCGATGACGCACTGACTTTCTTGGGTTATCCTGGGTGGCTAACCCTCCGGGGTTAAAAGTCCGAAGAATATCTGTCTAAAAGGACTAATCTAATTTACATTATTCCTTATGGGAACAAATTCGTTTGGTAACAGCACTTGAATAGCATTCTGGAACGAATTAATTACATAAACCGGGGTACCACTGTTCTAGTTTATATACTGTACACACTGTATAAATAATGCATTATCATAATAGTATTTTCATAGTACATTAAACCCTCAATATGAAGGACCTCAGTTTAATAGACTTAATTAATACGAGACAAAATCTGCTGGGTTAATTGATTAAGAAACAATGATGTAAGTCTGTTGGTTAAAGAATTGTCCATTATTCTTACAATCATGGCAAAACAATCTTATCCCAATCTACTACAATTACCATTAGCAACAACTTGCTTTTCCTCTTATAATCCATTAAATCAAGGGTTTACTGTAAAATAAATGATAGAAGGCCACTATTAATAAAGGCTAAGAGCCAGTATCATTATGCAATATCATAGGTCACTTCAGCTGTAGAGGATTTGTGACGTGGCATAATGATACTTATACTTTCTCTAAATAGTTTTTTTGTATCATACTGTCATAACTAACTCATTTGTACTAAGGGATATCTAACTGGCTTTATAAATAAAATATTGTATAACAGTTGATCAGTGCTAGAGAGAGTAAGAGAAAACACTGCCATTCATAACTGCCCAATATTTTAATTTGTCTTTTGGGATACACAAGGTGCTATCAAAAAGATCCTGGACTTGCACAAAACAAAACATATATAAGCTTGTCTAATCACCTAGTTGAAGTTGTCTCCCTTGTGGTACTCTTCCTGGGAGGCTATACAGTGATCCCAGTACTCTGCCATTTCTCCAAACATTTCTGAAACTCTTTTTCTAATGGTGTGTAGCATAGCTTGCATTAAAATACCATCCGTTGAGAGCCAGTTTTATTTTTGGGAAGAGAAAGAAGTTACAGGGGGGCTAGATCTGAGGAGTAGGGAGGGTGGGGCACAATTTCGCAGACACTTACCGTGTGCTTTGACAGCCCATAAGAAATTCAGAACACTGTGTCTGACCCATTGCTTCATTGCCAAATGTTTTTTTTTTTTTTAATACGCTGACCGTCCCACTATCATTGTCTTTGCAGAGGCGCACAGATATGACAGTTTAGATGTCACTCTAAACAGTAAATATCCCAAACCCCTCCTTTAAAGTGTAGGCATTGCTCTTCCCACCTCCATGATTCAAGTCCAGCTAACCAGTTTTCCTGAATCCCTTCACAAAATATTACCCTGCTCACACTCCAACAGCTCATCAAGTCCCAAAAACTATTTGTCTCCACTCATTCCTATCTAACACACTGACACATGCTTGCTGGAGCATTTTCTGAGTTTCACTAGCTGTTTTACTAAGCTTGAAACAAAATGTCACACACATATTGTTTTTTCTCTTAAAGATTCCATTCTGCTACACAAAAAATTGTAACAACTCGTTGACAACACAACAAAAAATGCCTGTCTAACCTCAACAGAATGACCAATTGCACTGAAACTTTCCACACTACTTCATAAAAGAGTGTACTGCACAGAGTGATCTATGCTGCTGCCATATTTCACCCAGGAAGCGCACAAAATTTTGAGTCCGGGAACTTTTAATAGTACCTCATTTCTGTTTTGGTGGCAGAAGAGTTATAAGGTTACAACATACTGAGAAGGAAGTACTTGTCAGAAGATAATGGTCAAGTTTTAGTTAACATGTTTTATGAAACATAATAAATATGGAGCATCCTGTTGAATGCTTACTGTACTTTTGAAATTGCCATATTAAGCCATTCTATTGAAAGTTAATGTAACATATGTAACCATATTGAAAGTTAATGTAACTTTCAAGACTAAAGTGAGTATTAACATCAACACAAGTATTATTTCTGAAAAGCTGTGAGCATTCAAGTAATTCATAGTGCATATTAATTTTAGATAATGTACCCTAAATGGCAAATGTACAGAGACTACAAGAGAATTGCACAATTCCTCAGTTACTTTCATAGCTAACCAGGAAACTGGTTAGTCAGACTTTAAATCTGGAGGTGGGAAGCATAATGCCTGCACTCTGTGGAATAGGTGAGAATGATGTGTTTTTGGAGAATTGTTGGAATGGTGTTTCAGAGGATCATTAGAATGGTATTGTGTGTACCCTTCCAGAAAGACAGTGAATGAGTGATGGATGTTTTTTCTTCTTTGGGTCACCCCTGACTTGGTGCAAAACAGGTGATGTGTTTAAAAAAAAAGTGTTCTTAAGGCAGTCAAGCAAGCTGAACTGCTCTATAAATCCATTATATCCTTTTTTAAGGAATTTTTCTGTATTTATAGATATATTTTTGCAAATTAAAATGGATACTACTTTATACAAAACTAATTAAGCACCTAATATAACCTTGCTAAAATTGACTTACAATGATTTGAATGAATACAGTAGCTGATATTTGTATACAGTTGTTGGAAATAAGAATTCACACTGTTGGTCAGGCAGAACAGTCGTTGGTTTTTAAGCTATGATCACATAGCTTACAAAGAGCAGCACATATGTATGGCATTTACGTATGTGACTTTGGTCAATGAGCTAAATGTGATAGAACAGTTTACACTATACTGTACGTACTTGAAGCCACTACATCTCCATTGTATCATTGTAGGTAGTCTGTGTTTTTACCAACATTTGTATTACTTTTTTTGGGTTTTGTATGTTCTCTCTGTAAGTACCATTTTTGACTTCTTGGATGTTCATGGTCCTGAGACCTACAACAATCTCAAGTAATGCAGCCTCATGTTAGTAGATTTAGAAATTAATTGTACAGTACTGTGTGTAACTTTTGTCCACAAATGTTTGTGTCTGGTAAATATTCTACAAAGCATCCTTGGACACACACAGTGGTACCTCTACTTACGAGCAAAATTCGTTCCAGTCGGCTATTCAAGTGCCGATACCGAAGGAATTTTTTCCCATAAGAAATGATGAAAATTAGGTTAATCCATTTCAGACCCCCAAAAATACACTTACAAAAGCACCTACAAAAATACACTTACATAATTGTTTGAGTTGGGAGCTGCTCGTAAGTAGAGGTACCACTGTACTTTATAAAAAAAAATGGATTTTTTTTTTTTCATAAAAGTGAGCGACTAGATACCTTGGTGTAAGACAGGAATACCTTCCTTGTGTAGTCAGTTGAATTTCTATTGATAGTTGTTACTGGAGTATTGGTCATTCTTTGCATCAGTAAAATGTACAGAGTAATTTTAGTGTGGTTTTGTGTAGCAAATTATCAATGAGATCATGTTGTTAATCATGGCTAATGATTACAAAAAATTGTAAAATGATTCCTTTTTTGTGTTTCTGTAATTTATATTTCACAAAGATGAAATCTGATGTCAGTTTGGTTGATAAAATATGTATATTATTAATGTTTTGCAGGAATTTGTTGCTTAACATAATTTTGATCCCCAGACTTTGAGGATAAACCTATTGGCAATGAGAACGTTCCACAAAAAGTCGACAGTGAAGGAAAATTCAGTGATGACGAGGATTCTCACTTCTTTGCGTACTTCCTCACCATCATGATTACAGCCATTATTTTCTACCTCGTATTTCACAACAAACAGAGAGTAAGAAAATGAGTTGTTTCTTCATTGGATATACTACTATAATACAAAATAATATGTAACTATATTGTAGTAACAGAAGTAGGTAAGTTTATGGTAAAATGCAGATAAACTTGAATATGGTGATAAACACTATTATTACAGAGTTATGCCTCATGTTTTAAAGATACAAAACATTATGCTCATAATTTTCTGCTTAACCCTTTGACTGTTTCGGTTGTATATATACATCTTAAGAGCCACTGTTTCTGACGTTATGTATACTCAAATCAAGTAGGAGAAAGCTGGTAGGCCCACATGTTGGAGAATGGATCTCTGTGGTCAGTGTGCGCTGTATAAAAAAATCCTGCAGCACGCAGTGCATGATGAAAAAAAAAACTGACCTTGTTTTTGGATTAAAATGCCGACTTTGAGGTGTATTTTCGTATAGTATTTATGGTTGTATTCTCTTTTTCATGGTCTCATATGATAGAATGGAAAGCGTATTACAGAAATAGAGATGATTTTGATTAGTTTCATGATGAAAACGACCTTGAAATTGAGCTCAAAGTAGCGGAAATGTTCGATTTTTGCCAGTGTTCAAGAGTAAACAAATCACATCAAGCCACGCGTCCAATACACGTCAACTGGTGAGTCTAATATTCTTTCACAAGTGCATTGATATTATTTATACCATTTTTACAATAATGCAGTAGTCTGCATAACAGTAAATCTTTTATTTTTTGTGTGAATAAAAAATCAAAATAGAAAGCAAGAATAATATAAGAGGGGCCTAAAGACGTGACTAATGAACAGAGAAAATCTTATTTTAGTGCCAGGAATGTCTGCATTGTTTATTCTGGACCCTATTTTGAAATTAACATCTTTTTTATTTTGTATTAAATTGGCCAAATTTCCAAATTCTGACCACTTTATTGGGTAGTTGCAATCGGTTTTTTGGCGGTTTCTTGTACTCAATCGATAGAACAAATGGAGTTCTAAAGAAATAGCTATAAGTTTGGTCGACTGGAACAATGGAATTTTCCGAAAATAGGGCTCAAAGTTGGCGAAATCGCCGATGCGTATATATCGCAGCGATCACTAACTTCACAAGAGCGTAATTCCGTAAGTTTTCCATCAAATTTTGTACTTTTGATGTCATTACCATCGGGAAAAGATTCTCTATCATTTCATAAGAAATTTTTTTTTTTTTTTTTCAAAAATTTTGCGACACCAGGATTTGGGGTTGCGACAGTCAAAGGGTTAATATAATTTTTGTCATTTACCTTTTAAGTAGATGCAATGAATACATAAGAGATGAATACAGTGGACCCCCGAGTTACGAGCACCTCGGAAATCGTACAATTATGTAAGTGTAATATTGTAAGTGCTTTTGTAAGTGTATTTTTTGGGGGTCTGTAATGGACTAACCTACTTGACATTATTCCTTAAGGGAGAAAATTCGTTCGGTAATGGCACTTGAGCAGCCTTCTGGAATGAATTATGCTCGTAACTCGGGGGTCCACTGTAGTATAATCTGAATATCCTACAATGATGAATTGGGAAGTTCATTTTAGTACTGCCCTCAGAAAATAATTAGGTAATTTGTAAGTGATCTGATACACCATAAACTTCTTGGTACTTCTTGGTTAACAAATTAAGACCTGCCATGTGTAAAGTCTGCTACCGTAAATGTGTAGTATTTGAATGTGGCTTCAAGGCATCTTGGGCTTAAACCCTCTAGCACTAGCTGGCCGAGCCATATTTGTGGCAGGATGCAAATGGTGGTACCTGCCTATTAGATTTTGCTTTTATTTCACTCGGTTTACAGTATAGCAATAGTTACTGTAATCATTAGCCTTATGCACCATAAACCCCAGCGCACAAGCCAACCTATCATATAAGTCAACTTCAGTTTTTCAGCTACAAAGTCTGATACAGTGGTCCCTCGATTAACGATCTTAATCCGTTCCAGGAGCTAGACCTCAACACGAAAACTTCGTAATTTGAAACCTTATTTCCCATAAGAAATCATGTAAATATAATTAATCCGTTCCAGACATCAAAAAATATTCACAAAAAATTAGTTTACATTCATAAAACAATTATGAATAGTACATATATATATATATAGTACATGTAATATGTATTAAATTTATAATTAAACATTTAAAATAAAATTTACTTACCTTTATTGAAGATAGTTGCTGGCATCTGGAAGATAGGGAGGAGGAGGGAGGTGTTAGTGTTTGGAAGGGGAATCCCCACCAAAAGGACTTCAGGTAACAAGTCCCTCTCTGGAGTTACTTCCCTTCTTTGTCTTTTAATCCCACTAGGACCAGCTTGAGAGTCACTAGAACACTGCCTCGAAAAATAACTGTCCAGAGTCCTCTGTTTCTGGCGCCTCTTTAAAATTTTCCTGAAGTGCAACATGGCTCTGTCACTGAACTGGTTGCACAGATGGCTCATTTCAGCTTGCTGAGGGTGGTGTTTTTCAACAAATGTCTGCAACTCATTCCACTTTGTACACATCTCTTAATTAAGCACTGAAGAAGGCACCTCCTTCACTCCCTCTTCCTCCTTCTGTGAAGCAATAACCTCAGCTCTGATCTGATGCTGTTCCAGTTCCAGCTCTTGCAGCTCTTCAGTTGTTAGCTCTACCCTGTGCTCCTCCACCAACTCTTACACATCCTCACCACTCACCTCCAACCCCAGGCTGTTCCCCAATGCCACAATATCTTCCACAACAGGCACAGGGTCAGCCTCAAATCCTTCAAAATCCCACTTTTCAACACAATCCGGCCACAGTGGTCTCCAAGCAGAGTTCAAAGTCCTGGAAGTCACTCCCTCCCAAGCCTTACCTATAAGGCCTATGCAATGCACGATATTGAAGTGATCTTTCCAGAACTCTCTTAGGGTCAATGCAGTGTCTGAGGTCACATCAAAGCACTTCTGAAACACTGCTTTGGTGTACAGTTTCTTGAAGTTTGCAATGACCTGCTGGTCCATGGGCTGGATGAGAGGAGTGGTGTTAGGATGCAAGAACTTCACTGTGATGAAACTGAAATCATCAGTCAAATACTCTTCCAAGTTGTGAGGATGAGCATGAGCATTGTCCAGTACCAGGAGGCACTTGAGTCCCAATTTCTTTTCCAGGAGGTATTTCTTCAGACTAGGGCCAAACACTCCAGTCAACCATTCCACGAAAAAGTCCTTAGTGACCCATGCAGTGGTGTTAGCCTTCCAATGCACACACAAATTATTCCTGTTAACATTGTGTTTCTTGAAGGCTCTGGGATTTTCTGCGTGATACACCAGTAAAGGCTACACTTTGAAATCACCACTGGCATTGGCGCAAAGCATAAGAGTTAGCCTGTCTTTCATAGGTTTGTGTCCTGGCAGTGCCTTTTTCTCCTGAGTAATGAAGGTCCTGTTGGGCATTTTCTTCCAAAACAGTCCTGTTTCATCACAATTAAACACTTGTTGGGGGAGGAATTCTTCAGCCTCTACGAACCCCTTAACCCTTTGACTGTCGCAACCCCTAATCCTGAGTGCTCTCCTGTTGTCGCAAAATTTAAAAAAAAAAAATTTTTTATTCTTATGAAATGATAGAGAATCTTTTCCCGATGGTAATGACACCAAAAATATAAAATTTGATTGAAAACTTACGGAGTTACGCTCTCGCGAAGTTAGTGATTTCGGCAATATATATGCATCGGCAATTTTGCCGACTTTGAGCCCTATTTTCGGCCAATTCCATTGTTCCAGTCAACCAAACTCATAGCTATTTCTTTAGAACTTCATTTGTTCTATCGATTGAGTACAAGAAACCACCAATTTACCGATTTCAACTACCCAATAAAGTGGTCAGAAATTGGTAATTTGGCTAATTTCATGCAAAATAAAAAAGTTGTCAATTTCAAAATAGGGTCCAGAATAAACAATGCAGACATTCCTGGCACTAAAATAAGTTGTTATCTGTTCATTAGTCATGTCTTTAGGTCCCTCTTATATTACTCTTACTTTCTATTTTGATTTTTTATTCACACAAAAAATAGAAGATTTACCGTTATGCAGACTGTTGCATTATTGTAAAAATGGTATATATAATATCAGTGCACTTGTGAAAGAATATTAGACTCGCCAATTGACACGTGGCGTGATTTGTTTACTCTTGAGCATTTGCAAAAATCGAACATTTCCTCTACTTTGAGCTCAATTTCAAGGTCGTTTTCATCATGAAACTAATCAAAATTATCTATATTTCTGTAGTATGTTTTCCATTCTATCAAATGAGACCATAAAAAAAAGAAAATACAACCATAAATACTATACGAAAATACACCTCAAAGACGGCGTTTTAATCCAAATTTTTCAGCTGCACATTTGTCTGAGCTGGCTGCCTCACAACACTGTGTATGCCACTACGTTTCTTAAACCTCTCAAACCAGCCTTTGCTGGGTTTAAAATCACTCGCCTCAGCACTATTTCCAGGCATTGTCTTGACAAGATCTGCGTGCAACTTCCTTGCCTTTTCACAAATTATCGCCGTGGAAATACTATCACCCGCTATCTGTTTTTCATTGATCCACACCCCCAACAACTTCTCAACCTCATCCACTGTTTTCGATCTTTTTTTCGTTAACATATCAACCCCTTTTGCAACATTAGCGTCTTTGATTTCTTTTCTCTTTGCCAGGATAGTGGTGATAGTAGACATGTTTTTTCCGTACATCCTGGCAAGCTCACTCACATGTACGCCACTCTCATATTTTTCAACAATCTCTTTCTTCAGTTCGATGGTGTTCCTCGCTCTCTTTACCACATGGGTGCCACTAGGAAGCTTCTTTGGACCCATGGTGACTTATTTCACAGTGACAATCACTAAACCACCAATAAACACAACAAATGTATTGTGAATGTTTGAAAGAGCGCGCTGGGTATTGTTCACTCAAGTGTAAACAACGCTAGACTGGCGTCCTGCGGGGCGAGGCGCGCAAGCGCAGGCAGGTGGACAGGTCTGGTACGGACCGCTACACGAGTCCAAAACACTACACGAGACAAATATTGACCGTAAAAAGCAACCTCTACACGAAATAACCGTTATTCAGTTGGACCGTTACTCGGGGGTCCACTGTATCGGCCTACAGTATATTCACCATATAAGTTAACAACAAAAATGAAGCAACCACCATCAGGATGAATGATATTAAATGTTTTCAGTATAATGGATTTTTTTTTCTATTTGGACTCATTTTGTTTCTGGGGCCCTGGCTAAATGTTGCTCTAATTGTGAAAATACTGATATTCATAGGAGTACTTGAGTAGTAATGGGTGGGTGTGAGGAGGACCTGATTTAGTATTGGCTAGTAAGCCTACTTCATTGTTTATTATTGCAAGAACATGGTCTGCAAACCCAACCCTTTATCTAACATAATTTTTCAAGCTACTCAAGACATTATCTTCAGTGATTACTTGGTAGTTCATTCCACTTATCCACAACCTTATTGCCAAGCTAGTATTTTCCTAAACACTTTCTGGTATAGTTATCCAAGTTAGCATGTTTTTAAAGTGCACATTTTCAATAAAACAAGATTGGAATATTGTACCAAAGCCTAAATTGCACAGAACAGCAACCAGTTGAGCATGTCATACATTCCAGGAAAATTCAGCTTAAAGTCTAGTTGCTTGCCAGATCCTGTTTGAACATGCCACAGAATATTTCCCCTCCACCTAGCAGCTAACCTTTGGGCGAGGCCATTGTTTTATAGGAAGGAGGCCTAGTCTCACCCTTTGTATAAGCAACCACCTACACTGCCAGTTGCAGTATGTACAGGTCCCATACCTTACTCCATCCTACATTATTCAGTCGATTTTTTATATTTTCATGATGCTATATCTTTGGATTTTAACCATGGCACTCAAAAGGAATACTAATGATGCAGTAGATCCCAAGAAGAGGAGTACATGTACAGTAGTACCCCGAGTTTCGTACTTTATTTGTTCCAGAAGGCTGTTCGAGTTCCGTTACCGAATGAATTTGTTCCCATAAGGAATAATGTAAATTAGATTAGTCCGTTTCAGACCCCCAAAAATACACTTACAAAAGCACTTACAATAATACACTTACATAATTGTTCGAATTGGGAGCAGTACGAAACTCGGGGTACCACTGTATATGTGAATTTTGGAAAAAAAATTTACTTTTATATATGCTTGGAGGTGGTACAGTAGGGCCACAACAACCTTGTCCACACATTTCAAAATCAACAACCAAAATTTAAGGTAAGAAAAGATTTTTTACATAATCCTTTTAGCTACATGTAGTGTATTTTATTAATGTACACTTCACTGCACAGTTTCAAGAACATATTCCTGTTTTCCCATTTGTTCTTCAGTTCGGTTAACATGATTTCAGTTAGAGCACTGGTTTTCAGGAATGTAGCCTCCACGTTATTTAAGACACTATTTAGAATACTAAATAAATGTTAAGGATACATTCTTCTTTCACATAAAGGTTCATGTGTTGATTTCATCAGATGGCCTTATCCCAGTTTTGGCCTAAAATATTTTCCATCTTTTTATTTAATAGTTGGAGCATGCTCAAGGCTTGGTAGAAGGTTTAATAGATCTTAGTGTAACTTCTTGTTTTAACTTTCCAAATGTTATCAGTTTCATAAATCAATTTCAATTTGCAAACCAAACTAATATCTTTATATAGTCTGCATTCCATAAATATTTTTTTTTTTTCAGATCATTGCCTTGATTATTGAAGGTCGGGCACCTAGCAGCAGCAGAAATCGCAGGTCATCTAGTAGAGCCAAATATCACAAGCTTGATAACAATCTTGAAGAAGCCATAACAGCTACAAAGGGTTCTAAGTATGACAGATTCTACTAGGAGTGAGGAATTTGCACTTAAGTAGTGTATATCCATGAATTTGAGTTTGTGTTTCACAGTAGAATTTATTAGCAAATTAAACAGACATAAAATGGGTTCTTTGTTGTAGTGAAGAAAGGGCACTGCACAATGCTTTGATGAGAGTAGTCACATAGATGTTTTATTACTTTTCAGACTTTCAAACAATTTGTCCCTTAACCCTTTCACTGTCCAGATCCTCAAAATTAATATTGCTCTCAGTGTCCACTTTTTTTAACATTTTTTTCTTCTGAAATGGTAGAGAATCTTTTTCTGAAAGTAATGACATCAAAAATATGAAATTTGCTGGAAAACTTAAGGAATTACATAGGTGTAAAGTCTTGGTGAAATTTATGCATTGGCAATTTTGCCCACATGGAGTCCTGTATTAAGCTAATTCTATTTTTCCGTTTGACCAGATTCTTAGTTATTGTGTTAGTACGCCTTCTGTTCTATTAATTGAACACAAGACACCACCCATCCAACTATTATATCTACCCAATAAAGTGCACAGAAGTTGGTGATTTAACCAATTTTTTCACAAAATTTAAAAATAGTCTATAATAAACAATGTAGACATTCCTGGCACTAAAACATTTCCTCTGTTTATTAGTCATGTCTTGTTCACACAAAAACAGAAGATTTACTCTATTTCTTGGATAAAATATAACTAGGAAAGAATGGTTATGGTTTACAGTGTCCTAATAATTGAATCAAAGCTATTAAAAACCCAAAAACAGACTGGGGGTTGTAGGCTGCCTTACCCATCCTCTGGAATATCAGCAAAAATCAAATATTTCTGCAACTTTGAGCTCAGTTTCAAGCTACTTCCAGCCCTGAAATCAATCAAAGTCATCACAATTTCAGTAGTATGTTTTCCATTCTATCAAGAAATACCAAGAAATAGCCAATAAAACCATAAATCCATCAGTCACTATTTTAAACCATACACATAGTCAGTTTTCTTTTTCCCATCATGCACTGCATGGATCAGAATTATTTTTTTTTACATTGTGCGCTATTTTTTACACTGTCCTTCTATGTGATGGACAGTGAAAGGGTACCCTGATGCTGGTGAAGGCCTCTTGATTCAAGGAATTGAAGCTACCCTCCCTTCCCTTGTATTGAACCTGATTGCCTCCCATTTCCCAGGAGCTGTTTAACCCTTAAGGGTTTAGCGCTTTCTCATTGCTTTAATAATAGAATATAAGACACAAGCAGTATGAAAACCTTCATTAGCAAATGACATTTTACTTCATCAAATTTTATAGACTGCTTATAAAAGTTTCAGTACTGTTTGTCATTCATTTACATTGTCTGTATTTATATGTCACATGTACCCATTATAATAATACATAATAATAATTATCAAAGAATTTGTATTACCATTTTGTGTGTGAAAGGATTCTAAGACTAATGTGAATGCATTTAACAAACATTGGCTATTATTTATAGCAGTTTTGCAATATAGCAAAGCTTGGCTAATTTATAGTAATTCAAGGCCTTATTTGTGAGTGTAGTCAAGTATAGAGGCAAGTATTAAGTTTGTGAAATGGACTGTAACTTTAACATGAAGGAAATCATTATTAAAGTTTAAAATATAATTAAGTTGCAAGGTTGCAGATCAGGATACTATTAAAAAAGATTAGAGAATGATAAAAGTTTAAGTAATACAATGTAGATAGACTCATTAACCTGAACTCTTAAAAATAATTAAATTAACCATTAGTCTGATGTCTTATGTAGTACCTACTAGTAGCCTTCCAGAGAAATGGTGATCCACCAACAGTATGGTGATTAAGACATTGATTGGAGAGGAGTCCTTATTGTAAGATGTTTCAACCCAAATTGCCTTTATTAACAACTGATAAAGCCAATTTGTGATGAAATGTTTTACAGTAAGACTCCTCTGCAATCAGTGTCTCACAATACCTAGTTGCAAGTATTTTATTTTAGAAATTCAGAGATAAAGCCCAATAGTTTTCTGTGTTTGTAAAAATACCCTAATTTGGAATAGTTTTTTCTAAGATTGGGTATTAGTGAGTTGTGAGAGTAGAGTTGTGAGTTGTGGGAAGACTGGGAAGGAAGCCAGTGGATTAGACAGGAGGTGGGGGGAAGGGGGGTCAAGTGAAACTTGAGGAGTTGTGGAGGACTGGTGTAGGTGACAGATGGATCTCTGGTCCAGCAGTGGCTGTAGTTGAGGTGAAAATAGACCCCCCTCACCTAATGATGTAGATAGGGATCCCAGGAATGATTATTTAAGAGAATTGCATTTTCCCATAAAGGCCTATGTTATAATTTAAAGATGGGAAAAACATTATTCTATAT
Source organism: Cherax destructor (assembly GCA_009830355.1). Lineage (NCBI taxonomy): Eukaryota > Metazoa > Arthropoda > Malacostraca > Decapoda > Parastacidae > Cherax > Cherax destructor. Next base: position 110,340 of record WNWK01001052.1, on the reverse strand, counting down.
ATATATCTTCTTTTCTTTCAACACGTCGGCCGTTTCCCACCGAAGCAGGGTGGCCCAAAAGGAAAAACGAAAGTTTCTCCTTTTACATTTAATATATATGTACAGGAGAAGGGGTTACTAGCCCCTTGCTCCTGACATTTTAGTCGCCTCTTATGACACGCATGGCTTACGGAGGAAGAATTCTGTTCCACTTTCCCATGGAGAATATATATCTTAAGTTCTATAAAAAAATTCAATGAAAATTTAAACAAAAAAATGTATACTACTTACTACTTGATGAAGATAGGGAAGCTGTGATTTCGTGTATAGGGCAAGGAGGAATAACTTCTTGTAGGAGTGAGGAAGAGCCAGTTGTGAGTGTGGGGAAAGTTCGTGGGGCAGTGGGTAAAATGAAAGGGGGTAAGGCAGCTGGGATTGATGGGATAAAGATAGAAATGTTAAAAGTGGTGGAGATATAGTTTTGGAGTGGTTGGTGCTATTATTTAATAAATGTATGGAAGAGGGTAAGGTACCTAGGGATTGGCAGAGCGTGCGTAGTTCCTTTGTATAAAGGCAAAGGGAACAAAATAGAGTGCAAAAATTATAGGGGAATAAGTCTGTTGAGTATACATACCTGGTAAAGTGTATGGTAGAGTTATTATTGAAAGAATTAAGAGCAAGACGGAGAGTAGGATTGCAGATGAACAAGGAGGGTTTAGGAGAGGTAGGGGGTGTGTAGACCAAGTGTTTACAGTGAAACATATAGCTGAACAGTACAGTGGTACCTCGACTTACGATATTTTTTCATTCCAGAATGCTGTTCAAGTGCCATTACCAAACGAATTTATCTCCTTAAGAAATAATGTAAAATAGACTAGTCTGTTTAGACCCCTAAAAGTACACTTACAAAAGCATTTAAAAAAATAAACTTACATAAAAGGGTGTGTTTGGGGACCATCGTAAGTCGAGGTACCACTGTATTTAGATAAGGGTAAAGAGGTTTTTGTGGCATTTATGGATTTGGAAAAGGCATATGACAGGGTGGATAGGGGAGCAATGTGGCAGATGTTGCAGGTGTATGGAATAGGAGGTAGGTTACTGAAAGCAGTGAAGAGTTTATATGAAGATAGTGAGGCTCAGGTTAGAGTATGTAGGAGAGAGAGGGAGATTATTTCCCAGTAAAAGTAGGCCTTAGACAAGGATGTGTGATGTCACCATGGCTGTTCAATATATTTATAGATGGGGTTGTAAGAGAAGTGAATGTGCTGGTGTTGGCAAGAGGTGTGGGGTTAAAAGATAAAGAATCTAACACAAAGTGGGAGTTGTCACAGCTGCTTTTTGCTGATGACACTGTGCTTTTGGGAGATTCTGAAGAGAAGTTGCAGAGGTTGGTGGATGAGTTTGGTAGGGTATGTAAAAGAAGGAAATTGAAAGTGAATATAGGAAAGAGTAAGGTGATGAGGATAACAAAAAGATTAGGTGATGAAAGATTGGTTATCAGATTGGGGGGAGAGAGTATGGAGGAGGTGAATGTATTCAGATATTTATGAGTGGACGTGTCAGCAGATGGGTCTATGAAGGATGAGGTGAATCATAGAATTGATGAGGGTAAAAGGGTGAGTGGTGCACTTAGGAGTCTGTGGAGACAAAGAACTTTGTCCGTGGAAGCAAAGAGGGAAATGTATGAGAGTATAGTTATACCAACACTCTTATATGGGTGTGAAGCATGGGTGGTGAATGTTGCAACAAGGAGAAGGCTGGAGGCAATGGAGATGTCATGTCTGAGATCAATGTGTGGTGTGAATATAATGCAGCGAATTCGGTGTGGAAATTAGGAGGAGGTGCGGGATTACCAAGACTATTATCCAGAGGGCTGAGGAGGGGTTGTTGAGGTGGTTTGGACATGTAGAGAGGATGGAACAAAGTAGAATGACTTCGAGAGTGTATAAATCTGTAGTGGAGGGAAGGCGGGGTAGGGGTCGGCCTAGGAAAGGTTGGAGGGAGGGGATAAAGGAGGTTTTGTGTGCGAGGGGCTTGGACTTCCAGTAAGCATGCATGAGCATATTTGATAGGAGTGAATGGAGACAAATGGTTTTTAATACTTGACGTGCTGTTGGAGTGGAAGCAAAGTAACATTTATGAAGGGATTCAGGGAAACCGGCAGGTCGGACTTGAGTCCTGGAGATGGGAAGTACAGTGCCTGCACTCTGAAGGAGGGATGTTAAATGTTGCAGTTTTATAACTGTAGTGTAAGCATGCCTCTGGCAAGACAGTGATGGAGTGAATGATGATGAAAGTTTTTATTTTTCGGGCCACCCTTCCTTGGTGGGAAACGGCCGATGTGTTAATAAAATAAATAATAAATACTTACCAGAGGTAGTTCCATTATTAAGTAGATGCCTAATAGTGTGCATTACAAAAAAAAATATTATTTATATGCTGCTACTAAACAATGGACTCATCTCTGGTGAAGGGAGGGATTGGTGGTGGAAGATAGTACAGTATGAGACATTGCTCCTCTCCTTGACACAATCTGTTTAACCCAGGATGATACACAATTTGTACATAAACATTATCTCCATTTTCCTCATTGTACCTGATGATGTAGAAAATATGAAAACAGTGTGTGTTGACTGTTGATGCAGGAAACAGCTGCAGAGACCTGTGAGGAAGTAAACAATGAATGTATAAACATTATCTGGTCATTATACAAGTGGGAGGTGGTTGTTAAACAGGAAAAGAGCACTAATATTTTTGTTGGTTTTATTCAGAATTACGTATATCATGCAATTATGTTAAGCATGCCCATTATATATTGGAATTACTTTAACTTTTCAGTTTACCTTTTGAGTCAAATAATATGATTCTGTTTTTCTTTTAGTGAACCAACAGTTTATTTGTTAACTATTTATTGCAAGATTGTAGTTCCAGTAATAATACTTCAGTTATATCCTGTCGGTATTTTTTTGACAGTTAATTAAGAATGTTCTGTCATCTGCATACAGTAGGAGTTTGCCCTTACCACTAACAGGCGTGTCATTTATATAACACATGAGAGTACGGGCTTTAAGGTATTTCCTTGTGAAATTCCACTTATCATTAGCAAGGGTTTTGACTCTGCTTTGCCTTGAGAGAGTTTTTCTGGTTGTTCAGGTAAGACTTAAACCAGCCTACAGAGCCTATGCCATTAGTTTGTAGCTTAAGTATTTTTTTTTTTTTTTTTTTTTTTTTTTAGGGCAATGTGTGGTGTAAATATTATGCAGAGAATTCAGAGTGTGGAAATTAGGAGGAGGTGTGGAGTTACTAAAATTATTAGTCAGAGGGCTGAAGAGGGGTTGTTGAGGTGGTTTGGTCATTTAGAGAGAATGGATCAAAGTAGAATGACTTGGAGAGCATATAAATCTGTAGAGGAAGGAAGGCTGGGTAGGGGTCATCCTCGAAAAGGTTGGAGGGAGGGGGTAAAGGAGGTTTTGTGGGTGAGGAGCTTGGACTTCCAGCAAGCATGTGTGAGCATGTTAGATAGGAGTGAATATAGATGAATGGTTTTTCTGACCTGATGAGCTGTTGGAGTGAGAGCAGGGTAATATTTTGTGAAGGGATTCAGGGAAACCGGTTAGCCGGACTTAAGTCCTGGAAATGGGAAGTACAATGCCTGCACTTTAAAGGAGGAGTTTGAGATATTGGCAGTTTGGAGAGACTTCTAAACTGTAGTATCTGAGTGTCTCTGCAAAGACAGTGATTATGTATGAGTGTGTTGAATGATGATGAAAGTATTTTCTTTTTGCGGATTTTCTTTCTTTTTGGGTCACCCTGCCTCGGTGGGAGACGGCCGACTTGTTGAAAAAAAAAAATAATAAAGTGAGAGATTATATGGGGAGGTAGAGGGAGTGGGAAGATGGAGAGAATGTTTTGAGGGGGTGCTGGTAAATGTTAATGAAAGCGAGGTGCTGGTTTCACATATTGGGCACAAAAGTATAACATCCTGTAAGAGCATGAAAGAGCCAGTTGTGAGTATGAGGGTAATACATTAGGCAATAGGTAGCTTGAAAGGGGGTAAAGTATGTAGCTGGGATTAAGATAGAGGTGTTAAGAGCAGTTGGAGATAGTTTTGGTGTGGTCGGTGCATTACTCTATATATGCATAAAAGAAGGGAAGGTACCTAAGGATTATTAGAGGGCATACATAGTTCTGAATCTTCTGACGGTGTTGGGTTTGCGGCGGTGTTTCCTGACGATGTTGTCTGGGGTCATTTGTTAGACTCAGCTAGTAAATATTTTTACCGCCGAGTTGTATGTCATCCTCATAGCACTTCTCCGTATTACATATACAGTGGGCCCTCGGTTTTCGTACAGCTCCCAACTCGAACAATTATGTAAGTGTATTTTTGGGGGTCTGAAACGACTAATCTAATTTACATTCGTTCTTATGGGAACAAATTCGTTCAGTAATGGCACTTGAACAGCATTCTGGAAAGACTTATTAACGAAAATCGAGGGTCCACTGCACTATGTCTCCTTCGGCTTTACAGGCCATTAAACAATTTGATTCCCCTCATCCATTGGTCCTTTGTATTCAACTTTGGTTGCACCGTGTGGCTAGCAAAAACAAAGACGTTGTTTTCTGTTGGGTCCCTGGACACGTTGATGTGCAGAGCAATGAATAGGCAGATGCTGCTGCGCAGTCATCGGTATATAATCTTTCGGTTTCCTATAGAGGTACCTATTCCATTCAGGGATTATTTTAGTCTTCTCTGCCCGTCTTCGCGGCCATTGGCAACAATAGTGGTCGAACATGCACCATAAAAAATTGCATTCTATTAAACCGTTTTAGGTTTGTGACCATCTTCTTACCACCGTTGCCGTACTCGGGAGACTGCACTCTTTCGTCTCCCCATCGGCCATACTCGCTTTACCATGGGTATCTCATGGAACGACACCCTATTCCTCTCTGTGAGGTTTGTCAGGTCCCTATTTCAGCTCTTCACTTTCTTGTGGATTGTCCGGTTTACCAGCGAGCTCACAGGAGTTAACTCCACCGATGCCAATGCCCTACCGCTCTTACCTTATCTTCCCTTCTTGCAGACTGCCCTGCCTTTGACTTACGATCACTTTTTGACTTTGTCAGCAACTGCTTTACCATATGAACTTTGACATAGCCCCTAGCGTTCCTTCCAGCCCTCTTCTTCCCTCACCTCTGATCCCCTCTCCACCTAGTTGTTTATAGCCCCGGCACTCTTTTCTGCCCCACCGCGCTGCATGACCCTTGTCGGTTTAGCACTTTATTTGACTCTCGAAATCGTAATGACATGATTGCAAACAAACCATACCACGGGTGGGGTTCGAACCCGCAGTCAGAGAGTCTCAAAACTCCAGACCGTCTCGTAAGCCACTGGGCCAGCTGGCTACAATAAGATTCATCCAACTAGGTATATTTCTACACCATAGGAAGGTTAGCATAGGCACCACTGTGTCCACAAATGCAAGTTTTTACAGACGAATCTCCAGCTAGCATGGCTGTGACAAACTCTAGCTCAAGTCCCCTCAAAGCCGTCAACATGACTCACGAAATCGTAATGACACGATTGCAAATAAACCATACCACGGGTGGGGTTTGAACCCGCGGTTCGAGTCATGTTGATGGCTTTGAGGGGACTTGAGCTAGAGTTTGTCACAGCCATGCTGGAGATCGTCTGTAAACTTGCATTTGTGGACACAGTGTGCCTATGCTAACCTTCCTATGGTGTAGAAATATACTACCTAGTTGGATGAATCTTATGAGCTAGCTGGCCCAGTGGCTTGCATGGTCTGGAGTTTGAGACTCTCTGACCTCGGTTCGAACCCCACCGTGGTATGTTTGTTTGCAATCGTGTCATTACTATTTCGTGAGTCATGTTGACGGCTTTGAGAGGACTTGAGCTAGAGTTTGTCACGGCCATGCTAGCTGGAGATTCGTCTGTAAAAACTTGCATTTGTGGACACAGTGATGCCTATGCTAACCTTCCTATGGTGTAGAAATATACCTAGTTGGATGAATCTTATTGAAGCTAGCTGGCCCAGTGGCTTACGCGACGGTCTGGAGTTTTGAGACTCTCTGATCGCGGGTTCGAACCCCACCCGTGGTATGGTTTGTTAGCACTTTATTTGATTATAATAATAACACATACAAATAGAAGATTTACTCTTATTTCTTGGATAATAAAATATAGCCAAGAATAATTGGTCATAGGTAATGGTGTCCAAATAACTGAATCAGAGCTATTAAAAACCCATAAAACAGATGGGAATGGAAGGAGGGGCTATACCTGTCCTCAGGAACATCAGCGAAATTCTAATATTTCTGCTATTTTGAGCCAAATTTTAAGCTTTGTATTTGAAATTAGCCAAAATCATCTTTATTTCAGTAGTATGTATGTATTTTATTTTATCAAATGATACCAAGAAACAGCCAATAAAACCATAAAAACTATCCTAGAAAACACCTCAAAGTTGCAATTTTAAACCTAACACAAGGTCAGAGTTTTGCTTTTCCCCATCTTGCACCATATGGAGCAGGATATTTTTTATGATGTCCACACTCACTGCACAAATCCATTCTCTCATATCTAGGCTAAAATTTACCACTCACAGCTAATCTGAGTGAGCTGAGCTCATGATATAGAACTATGTGAGGGACCATGGCCTTGATGACGTAGTTCTTGTGACGTTCACTGAATTAGTTAAGGGTGATGTGTGGTATGCATATTATGCAGAGAATTCAGGGAGTGGAGATTAGAAGATGGTGGGGGTTACCAAAAGTATAATTAGGAGGGCTTAGGAAAGGGTTGGTAAGTGGTTTGGGCATTAACCCTTTCAGGGTAGAGACCCCTGATTTTAAACTTGCTCTCAGGGTCGAAAAATTTAAAAAAAAAATTATGTTATGAAATGATAGAGAATCTTTTTCTGAAGGTATACATTGAAACCAAAAGGGCAAAATTTGATGGAAAACTTACGGAATTACGTTCTCGCAAAAGTTAGTGGTCTCGGCGATATTTACGCAGCAGCGATTTTGCCCAGTTTGCGCCCTATTTTTGGCCAATTCCATTGTTCCAGTCGATCAAACTCATAGCTATTTCACTAGTATTCCTTCTATTCTATCGATTAAGTACAAGAAACCACCTATTTACCTATTTTATCTATCCAATAAAGTGATCAGAAACTGATAATTTGGCCAGTTTCACACAAAATTAAAAAATTGCCAATTAATAAATAGGGTCTAGAATAAACAATGTCAACATTACTAATACTAAACATTTCCTCTGTTCCTAAATCACATCTCCAGGCCCCTCTTATATTACGCTTGCTTTCACAAAAAAATAGATTTACTGTTATTCAGACTACTGCATTATTGTAATAATTGTATAAATAATGTCGGTGCATTCCTAAATGCGTATTAGACTGGCTAGTGACATCATTTGTGTACTCTGGAATACTTGGACAAGTGACATCATTTGTGTACTCTGGAATATTGGCAAAAATCAAACATTTCCACTACTTTGAGCTCAATTTCATGCTATTTTCAGTCCAGAAACCTGTCAAAATTATTTCTGTTTCTGAAATACTGTACTGTATATCTTCCAGTCTATCAAGTGAGACCAAGAAACCAAGAATACAACCACAAAAACCGTACAAAAATACTATACCACAAAGTCTCTGTTTTAAACCAAAAACACGGTCGCAGTTTTTTCTCCACTGTGTGCTGAAGGAATTTTTTTATATGGTGCACACTTACCACTTAGGCTCATTCTCATCTAGGCTAAAATTTACCACTCACAGCTTATCTGAGTGAGCAGAGCTCATGGCATAGTACTATGGGACTGACACTGGCTTCAAAGCTGTTGAACAATGGCACTAACAACGAAAGGGTTAAGAGAAAATGGAGCAGAATAGGATGAATAAGAGGGGTATACAAATTTTTAGTGGAAAGGAGCAGTATGGGATCATCCCAGGAAGAGTTGAAGGAAGGAGAAGAGGGTTTTTTTTTGTTAGGGGTTTGAACATCCAACAGTATTATGAGCATGTTAGATCAGGGTGAGTGGAGACAAGTGGTTTTTAGGACTTGACATGCAATGGAGTGAGAGTAAGGTAACATTTATAACGGGATTCAGGTAAACTGGTTATTCAGACTTGAGTCCTGGAGTTGGCACATACAGTGCCTGCACTCTAAAGGGGAGGAGTCAGAATGTTACAGTTCAAAGGGGTATTTGAATTTTGCTGTCAGTACACTTCTGGCAAGATAGCAGTTGAATGATGGTAAATGTGTACCTTACTTTTGGGTCACCCTACCTCAGATGGAGATGGCCAGTGTGCTAATAAAAAAAACCACCTTGTGTCAAATTCCAGCATCTCACTGTAACACTGTATCAACCTTACTAGGCAAAGTAGTTTGTAAGCTTAGTAGCTACTAAGGAAAAAATGTTTGTCTAAATTCAGTTCTACTTGTATTGAAGGGGACAAGATATATATCATTAAAAGCCAAGGTTGTAGAATAACACTTGAATACTAAACATATTAAGACAACATGACAGGATATGTTTGACAGTTAGTGTAGAGCATTTCTAAGGACATAAAAGAATAAAAAAATTATGGGCTGGCACGTTAAACTAAAACAAAGACCCTCACAGGGAAATCACCTCCTCAGACATTCTTAGCTTTAACCACACAAAATAGGGAAGTGCACACAAACCCAAGGAATGACTAAGGTACTCTCTAATAAATCATTCTGATTCTAAGAAGCTATTAGGAGATACAGAGGACCTCTAATATTTGATAGCGTTGCCATTAATTCATCAAATATACCACATACACTGACATCAGAATACTGTATAAAAATTAGGATGACTATGTCCAAGTTTTCCGTATAAACTATGTCTTACGCCTACCCTAAGAAAATACGTAAAACAATTCCCCAGAATAGTCAGTCAAGTAGTATAATCTGTTTCTTCATTCTAATCATATTTTACTCTTATTATATCAACTTAGTAGAAAGTATGTACTATATTTTGTTTTAGTTATTTTACTTTTTTTATTCAAAACTTGCCAGCTTAGTTTATTTGGCAAGAATTTTTTCTAAGCTGCATTGTATAAATTAGGTTTGGTTGCCAGGCATTTTCTATTTGTATTTTTCTATACCCTTTGCATTCTGAATTCTAACATTTTACAGCATGATCAAATATTCACCTAATTCTTGTTCATAAAAGCTACCAGTATACTAATTACACTGGCCAACAGTGGTTTCAGTTCACATTTAAAAACTTGTTTCTGGTTGATTTTATGATGCTTAATTCACACCTGAGCTTAGGTTTGCTCTAACACATACAGTTTTTGTAAAATAGAACCCAAGGTGAACACTTTCACCAAGACATAGCCATCATGGAAAGGAGATATCAGGGAAACCTAATAAGTTTGATGGCTGGAAACAGGTGTGGGAGAGCAATACTGAACACAAGCAAAACATCCTGAAAACACTAATGTAAATGTTTGCATGACTATATACAGTGGACCCCCGGTGTTCGTCCATTTTTCGTAACAGAATGCTGTTCAAGTGCCATTACCAACCAAATTTATTCCCTTAAGAAATAATGTAAAGTAGACTAGTCCTTTTAGACCTCCAAAACTACACTTATAAAAGCATTTAAAAAAATACACTTACATAAAAGGGCGTGTTTTGAGCAGGACGAACACCGGGGGTCCACTGTATATATATCTTTTCTTTCAACACGTCGGCCATTTCCCACCGATGCAGGGTGGCCCATTTACATTTAGTAATATATACAGGAGAAGGGGTTACTAGCCCCCTGCTCCCGGCATTTTAGTCGCCTCTTACGACACGCATGGCTTACGGAGGAAGAATTCTGTTCCACTTCCCCATATATATATATATATATATATATATATACAGTGGTACCTCGAGTTACGATATTTTTTCGTTCGAGAATGCTGTTCAAGTGCCATTACCAAACGAATTTATCCCCATAAGGAATAATGTAAAATAGACTAGTCCTTTTACACCCCCAAAATATACTTACAAAAGCATTTAAAAATAAACTTACATAAAAGGGCGATTTTGGGGACCATCGTAACTCGAGGTACCAATGTATATATATATACAGTGGTCCCTCGGTTTTCGTGCATCTCCAAACTCGAACATTTATGTAAGTGTATTTTCGTAAGTGCTGTTGCAAGTGTATTTTGGGGTCTGAAATAGACTAACCTACGTGACATTATTTCTTAAGGAAGTAATTGTTTGTAATGGCACTTGAGCAGCATTCTGGAACGAATTTTCGGCGAAAAACGAGGGACCACTGTATATATATATATATATATACAGTGGACCCCGAGTTTCGTAAAACTTCACTCCTGAAGTCTGCTCAAGTGCCATTACCAAACGAATTTACTCCCTTAAGGAAAAATGTCACGTAGGTTAGTCTATTTCAGACCCCCAAAAATACTTTTCCACAAACACTTACAATATTATACTTACATAAATGTACGATTTCCGGGGTTTACGAAACTCGGGGGTCCACTGTATATATATATACAGTAGTGTGCATATTAATTGGGACAGTGATGAAATAAAACATTTATTTGAAAAATACATGGCAATAATATGACAGATAATAATTTAATAAGAGATACGTATTACTACACTTTGCTTTTATGAGCATTGCAACAAGCTTTGGCATAGAATCGACCAGTGCTACCAGGGCTTAATAACAGCAGCAGTTAGCTTCTCTACAGTTGAACACCCTACCATGGTGGGCTATCTCCCACCAAGGTAGGGTGACATGAAAAAGAAGAAACACTATTACCATCATTCACTTCATCACTGTCTTGCCAGAGATGTGCCGATACTTCAGTTCAGGTGCCCCTCCAAACTGCAAATATCCTCTCTCTTCCTTCAGAGTGCAGGCACTGTACTTCCCACCTCCAGAACACTCAAACATGCTTGCTGGATGTCTAAGCCCCTCACATTCAAAACCTTTTTTACTCCCCTTCTTTCAACCTTTTCTAGGACGACCCCTACCTGCCTTACCTTCATTACAGATTTAAATGCTCTCCAAGTCATCCTATTTTGTTCCTCCCTCTCTAAATATCCGAGTACACCCACACTTCCTAATTTCCAAGCTATGAATTCTCTGCATAATATTGACATCACACATTGCCCTCAGTCACAACATCTCCACTGCCTCCAGCCTTCTTGCTGCAACATTCATAATCCATGCTTCATACCCATAAATGAGTTTTGGTACCACTGTACTCTTTTACATTAAGAAAGATTATTTCTTGTCATTGCATGCACCACACTGAATATCTATTTATAATATAACACCTATGATTGTTAGGTAACATATATAATGTGGTTGTTCAACCTTAAATATCCAAACTATTGAACATAAGATTTTAAGGAAATTTACATAATAGAGATTAAACAAGCTCAGATTCGTGATCAGAGCATCAAGGTTTGCTTAAAACAGCCTATTTGGTTTCTGAACTGGATAAAACATGTTGGTTAATGTTATTTATTTATTGAGTTTTCAATAGTTGTATTGTTCTTTAATTTTAATTTTTTTTAACTGTTGCTTATTCATTTTTTCCCAGGTGATGAGCCTACCCCAGCAGTTGCTCTACCTTATCATCCATACCCAGTCCTGACATAGAGGCCAATGCTTATTCATCTGGAGGCAATATAATTTTTTACTAAAACTAATATGTTACAAATAGTGTCTAATGCTTGTGCATTATTCAGGCTGCCCTGAAATCATTACTTGTCTATAACATCCTACATAACTTTGCATGTTTTGACTTTTTTTTTTTTTGTTTAGCTAGTTAACTGGTTATTTGTTGGGAAAATTATACATTAATTGGCAATGTTCACTATGAAAACTTAATTCCTTGAACTTTTATACTGTTGAATATAGGAACTGATCAGTTGAAAATAGTTTAATGAAATTTATTTTCTAGAATTACTTTAATTTAAAAGTTGCCTTGGTGATAATTATTAAAAATATATATATAGTGTTGTAGCAAACAAAATGACCTAAAACATGTAAGAAATTTTCTGCAAATATACAGCAGGTCCTCAAATAATGTCATTTCATTATAACATCAATGGAGTGAATGATGAAAGTTTTTCTTTTTCGGGCCACCCTGCCTTGGTGGGAAATGGCTGATGTGTGAATACAGTGAATACATATTACGTATTGCAAAATAAAAATTTGTAAAGTATGTACACAAAAATCATACGATAATCGTTTCGCTTAAATTTGCAATTTCCAAGCCTATTGACGGCATTAAGTGAGGACTTACTGTACAGTATGTTATGTTCAGGCTGGTTGGTCTTGGATCAGACTAATACCTTTCTTTGTAAATCAGGAAACACTGACATGAAGGTACAGTGGAAGAGTATGGACTACCTCAAGAAGATCAGCTACTTGAAATTCATTTTGTCACAGTAATTAAAGTTCCCACTACTGTATCAGTCAGCAGTCATGTTCAATAATGCAAAGTTAGAGATCATCATCAGAATAACTGAAAGATATTTTTATGGCTTTCATCTGTAACTCCCTTGTTTTGCACAAATAATGAATACATTGTTTCACGTGTTCATGGTTTTTATCATACATTTCGCTAAACATATTGTTCGTATATAGTGAAACCAGTTCTAAAAAAAATTTACCGTGCATGTGTGATATGGGCACTTCTTTCACTGTTTACATAGCCATGTACATGAGAACCTGTAGATTCTTTTGTGTGCATATGTAACCATACAAATGAGAGCCAGTTCATTCTTTTGTGTGCACAATTAACCATGCTCATGGGACCCTGTGCACTCTTGTATTATGTACATGGTTAACCATGCATGTGGGTGATTTTGTTCTTTAGTTGTGCACACTGTTAACCATGCACTTGTGAAACCCTTCATTCTTTAACTGTGCAAGACTAGGTAAAAAGTATTGAATTTAGCTATAGTACCATCAGTGGTGTATTCTAGTCAGTTCTAAGCACCCAAATGCACAAGATTAGTTTATAAGCTCCAGTACATTTGTTCATAGTTTGACCACAAACCCTTTTAAGTATACCAAAAATTGGGAAATTTGTTTTGAAATTAATTTTGAGATGTTTAATTAAAATCAGATATTTTTTTCTGTTTCAAGGAAGACCTGAGACTAGTTAATGGGTGAAGCATAAAAAAAGTAGCCCTTTTTAACTACTCTGAATGAAATAGTAATTTATTCATTTAAATATTTCACTTAGTGATTAATCAGATAGTGTTTTCCACTACCCTAGTACTGTACTCTGTGCATGTCATAGGTGGCCAAAATGCTAGGAACAAGGAGCTGGTTAATTCTTCTGTAACCCCTTCTCCTATATACATTACTAAAGTTAAAAAGAGAAACTTTTGTTTTTCTCTTTGGGCCACCCCGCCTTGGTGGGAAGCGGCCGATTTATTGAAAGAAGAAAGAAGAAGAATTAAATTGACAAAGAAAATGCAATGATTTTCTTTGTCACTACTTCTTGTGGAAAGAGATTATTACTTTCAAAAAATATTTTAAAGTTATAAATTTTACGATTGATATGAGTGGAGGTTTCTTCTAGAAGTGTTATATTGTTCATATTACTGATTAATGAGGATTTTCAATTGCATCCACAATCTTAATATTTAATAGAATTTACAAAACAAAATATGACACATCTGGTGTTGTTTTAACTGTATTGTACTGTATTCTCAAGTATGATTTCCTAATTATAGAATATGTTGTGTTCAAATTATTCATACACAGTAATTTATATATTTAATAATTCATTCTAGTAATTGGTTCTATACTGGTACCTGGTTCCTATGTCTTGAGGTAAATGATTTATGTACTGATTATTATGGCATCCTTGGATAATTAAGTAAAAGTATTTTACAAAATATATGTCTGAACACATTGCTCAGTAATACAAAGTATGAACAAGTATGTAAACAAAGCATTGTAATATAAAAAAAATATAAATAAGAGAATATACAGTGGTACCTCTACTTACGAGCAAAATTCATTCCAGTTGGCTATTCAAGTGCCGATACCGAAGGAATTTTTTCCCATAAGAAATAATGAAAATTAGGTTAATCCATTTCATACCCCCCAAAAATACACTTACAAAAGCACCTACAAAAATACACTTACATAATTGTTCGAGTTTTGAGCTGCTCATAAGTAGAGGTACTACTGTATAGAGTATATCCCAACAAAAAAAAAGGTGGAAACAAAAGCATAGGTAGTGGATGATTGTACTGTAATGCTGTTCAAGTGATATTAGGTGGTGTCACTTCATGTGTACAAAATTTTTGTGCCCCTTGCTTCAAAAGTCAGCATCATTTAGTTCCTGGCAGGATTGAAGATAAATCTTGACCCCCAAAGAAGTAGAGGTATGGAAATAAGTGATGGCAAAACAAAAAAAAGCTACTTAAAAGAACTGGTACATATAATATGATTAGTCGAGAGTGGCACTTTAATAAAATTATAGAACTGCCATTAGGTTTTTAGTCTCTTTCACTGAGTATCATGACTTTTTTTGCACTTGGTCAGGATATATTTTTTAGAATTTTAAAGTGGTGAAAAAATCAATGGTTATTTTTTTATTTTTCTTCAAAAATACTGGAGGAGTGAACTGCGGGGGTATTGACCCTTGGAACACCCAGGTGAACACCAGGTAAATACAAATCCTAAGCTCACTTAAGAAAAAATACATTCCTCCTTGCTCTGGTGTCATGGCTCAGTGGTATCATCGCTCATAACTGAAGAGCCCAAGTTTGTTCCTAGGTGGATGAAGCCGTGGACGAGTTTCCTTACACCCACTGTCCCTGTTCACTCAGTAATAAATAGGTACCTGGGAATTAACCGACTGTTGTGTGGGTTAGTATGCCTTAGATATGGGCTGGACTTTGCAATGAGTGAAGTTGGATAAAAGCTCTTAGCCTATAAGTTGTTGTATGATCCATACAGGTTTAGCAGTTCCCCCATAAATATTATAATAAAGTTTAAATACAAATATTTTATCATTCTTGATGAATAGTGTCTTTAGGAAAGACTAGATGTTAGCCTCATTCTTTGGTATGAACTGAATTCAGGTTTCCCTAGCTTCATGTAAATTGGTTATTATGTGATGTTTGTCCTTTTATTGGTAACTCCATACAGTGGTACCTTGACTTACGAGTGCCCCAACTTACCAGTTTTCCGAGTTACGAGTTGTCACTCGGTCGATTCATTGCTTTGAATTGCAAGCCAAAATCCGAGTTACAAGCGAGCTTCATATGTGCCGCCACTAGTTGGCACAGTGAACGCCACAACAGTGCACATGGTTACCTCACCGTGAAAGCATCTCTCTTGTGTTGTGCTTGCATTTTGTGCTTTTTGTGCAGTTATTTTGCCAAATTTCTTTTTTCTAACCATGGGTCCTAAGAAAGTAAGTGCAAAGGACAGTGCTGAGAAGAAGAGGATGATGTCCATTGAATTAAAGCATGAAATCATAGAAAAACATGAGCGAGGTGTGGTGTAGTCGACTTGGTGAGGCAGTACAAGGTAGTACTTCATGCCTCGTGCCTTCTCTGCAAGAAGGTACGAGGCATTTACGCTGATTTACTTCTGAGATATTCACTCAAAACGTAGGCTGGTCTCCTGACTTGGGGGGAAAAAAAAATCCGAGAAAATTGCTTTTGTTTCAGTGTTTTCCTTAGGAAACTAGTGATCTAGTGCAGTTAGCCTCACAAACACCTCAGAAGGGCAAGACTGGGAAGATATGGTCAGAGCGATAATTATTTTTACCTCGGGTGGCTGCCACCACTCATCACATAATGACATACTACTTTATTCATTCTAGATAATATATCATGTTTCTATGTTATTTATATTGTTTATTATGTCATATTAGAACATTTGTTAGAGATAAATAAGCCGTAGAGTTGATATTAGCGTTATGAAAATTAGACACATGTGCAACATCTGGGTATCTTTATTGTAGATGTTTTGCCATCCAGTGGCTTTATCAATACAGATTATAGGACAAAACTTGAAGACAGTAGATCTATATACAAAAGATGAGGTAATCAGTCCCTCAACCTTGGAGTTGGTGTTTCTGAAGAACAGGCAAGGAGGCTGGCGCTTATATAGGCGTCAGCTGATAGGGATGGGTAGCAGACTAGGGCATAGTCACTGGTAGGCAGGATTCTCCAGCATAAAATGTTTGGATGAAATACTGTAATGAGAAAGTCATCAATTTACCATAGCCAGGTCACTGTGACTGGTATAAAGTTGCTTGATCAACCTCTAATGGCTCCATGATCAGGTTTGCTGGTAAACAGTGAGTTTATTGCTTTTCCAAATTTCTGTTTATGAGGCTAGTTGTTTTACTGAAAGTAATTATGGTACAGTACCATAGTTAAGGAATGAGTGGTGTGAATGTTTTTCTTCTATGGGTCATCTCTGCCTTTTTGGGAAATTACCAATGTGTTCTTAAAAAAACATTTAGCAATTTTTATGAAGTATGTATTGCTGAAGGAAAAATTTACTTTGAATGAATGCACTGTATTTGCTATGTCAAAATGATTTTAGAAACATAATCAAGGATAAATGCACACTTGCCTATGAAATTTATATACATGACAGACCTCAAACATTTTGTTTTTAATTATGTCACAAAGACAAAGAATGCAGTCATATGGTTTTGCTTAAAATTTGTAACCCACAATTTCTTGGACTTTTAGTCACCCTAAAACTTCTAAAGACATATCTTAAATTACTAAGAGAAGATGTCCTGTCTACTAGACGAGCCAGGCTTTGGGAGTAAAAAAAAAAACTCAGAACTAATCGAAGGTAAAGGGTTTGTAGAATTGACTTCCAACAGCTCCACTCCAATACACACACAAACTGACCTTTGTGCAGGCTATCTCTGACTTCTTAACAGAAACTAAATTATTGCACTAACTTTGATTTTAATGTACCTTTTGCACTCATCTCTACCCCCACTAACCCCCTTACCCTTGCACACTCCTGCCTCTCACCCCCTCCTAACCACCACATAGTCCTCCTTAGCACATCTTTCTCTGCAGGGCTGTATTATCCTTTGAGGTTTAGTGCTTAATTTGCTTACGATATTATTTTTATTATTCTGCTTTCAACAAACTGGCTGTATCCTACCGAGGCAGAGTGGCCCAAAAAGAAAAACAAAAGTTTCTCTCTTTAAATTTAGTAATTCATACAGAAGGGGTCACTAGCCCCCTGCTCCCGGCACTTTAGTCACCTCTCACAACATGCATGGCCTACGGAGGAAGAATTCTGTTTCATTTCCCTATGGAGATAAGAGGAAATAAACAAGAACAAGAACTAGTAAGAAAATAGAAGAAAACCTAGAGGGGTGTGTATATACATACAGGGGACCTCCGGTGTTCGTGATTTTTTTTCGTTCCAGAATGCTGTTAGGTGCCATTACCAAATGAATTTATTCCCATAAGGAATTATGTAAATTAGACTAGTCCTTTTAGACCCCCAAAAAACACTTGCAAAAGCACTTACAAAAATAAAATTACATAAAAGGGCGAGTTTGGAGCATCACGAACACCGGGGGTCCACTGTATATGCTTTTATGTGTAGTGTGACCTAAGTGTAAGTAGAACTAGGAAGACGTACCTGAAATCTTGCATGTACATATATGAGACAGAAAATACACCAGAAATTCTACCATCATGTGAAACAAGTACAGTGGACCCCCGGTGTTTGTTATGCTCCAAACTCGAACAATTATGTAAGTGTATTTTTGTAAGTGCTTTTGTAAGTGTATTTTTGGGGGTCTAAAAGGACTAGTCTAATTTACATTATTCCTTATGGGAATAAATTTGTTTGGTAATAGCATTCTGGAATGAAAAAAATCACGAAAACCAGGGGTCCACTGTACAGGCTTCCGTTTTTCACTCGCTTGGCAGGACGGTAGTACCTCACTGGGTGGCTGCTGTCTACCAACCTACTATTATTATTATTTTTTTTAACACGGCCGTCTCCCACCGAGGCAGGGTGACCCAAAAAGAAAGAAAATACTTTCATCATCATTCAACACTTTCACCTCACTCATACATAATCACTGTCTTTGCAAAGGCGCTCAGATACGACAGTTTAGAAGTCCTTCCAAACTGCCAATATCCCAAACCCCTCCTTTAAAATGCAGGCATTGTACTTCACATTTCCAGGGCTCAAGTCCGGCTAACCGGTTGCCCTGAATCCCTTTACAAAATATTATCCTGCTCACACTCCAACAGCTCGCCAGGTCCCAAAAACAATTTGTCTCTATTCACTCCTATCTAACACGCTCATGCATTCTTGTTTTATTATTATTATTATTATTATTATTATTATTATTATTTTTCACATTGTTTGTAGAGCCAGTAAGTCTATTGGTATCTAAGTCATAAAAAAAAACTTAACACTTAAAACACTACTGCTGAGATTTACAAAATATGTACCATGTAAGGACTGCAATATAATTTACATTAAAGCATAACCTAGAAAAAAGAAATGAACATAGTTTCAAAAGCAAAACCAAATGTCTAGAAGCAGCTGACATAGGTCCAAGGTCATAGAACAGAACATGGAAATTTTTTACTGTTGTGCCATCTCTGACCTCACTTGTGTTGAGAAATATCATAAAAGTCTGTATCTGACAAATGAGCTACAAAATTGTAATCCCCTCTGTCTCGCCTTTTTTTTATGCCTTACTCTGTGGGATACATACAATATAATTATTGGACCAGTTTTTTTTTAATTACACAATGTATGTAACCCAAATGGGATAAGTGAAGGGCGAGAGGCTTATAATCTCATATATCTGGTCATGGTATATTCGTGTACATTTATGTATTACAGATTGAGAAACTAGTACAGTGGACCCCGAATTTCGTCAATAATTCTTTCCAGAAGCCTGTTCGAGTCCCATTACCGAACGAATTTGTTCCCATAAGGACAAATGTAAATTAGATTTGTCCGTTTCAGACCCCCAAAAATACATTTACGAAAGCACTTACAAAAATACACTTACATAATTGTTCGAGTTGGGAGCAGTACGAAATCCGGGGGTCCACTGTATATTGAAAAGTTGCCTCTGGATTCTATATCTTATGCAATATTTTGTGAACACTGAAAATTTAAAAAAAAAAAAAATTCCTGATACTTGGTATGCAAATGTTTGTCAATTGGGTCTTTTTAAGTCAGTCAGTGCACATGTAACAGGAGTGATGTTAAGAGATGATGATGATGATGATGTGTCCATCAATATACCCTATAACAATTTTTTAATTACAGTGGTCCCTTGGTTTTCGCCAAAAATTTGTTCCAGAATGCTGCTCAAGTGCCATTACCGAACGAATTTACTTCCTTAAGAAATAATGTCACGTAGGTTAGTCTATTTCAGACCCCCAAAAATACACTTGCAACAGCACTTACGAAAATACACTTACATAAATGTTCGAGTTTGGAGATGCACGAAAACCGAGGGACCACTGTACAGTGTTTTGTAAAATATGTTACATATTTGGCCTTAAATTTTATGCCTCAGTATTTCAATTCTTTCAGGTTTAATACTGGTGATCTGCGTCCTTTCTGATTATGTACTTTTTATTTAAAACCAATGGAACCTGGAATGGCAGAGGGAGTAAAGATTAAAGAAAACAGGAATCTAAATAAAATTTAAGCTCTAGGGGATTATAGAACAAAAAAATATGGGGAGAAGGTTTTTCCATCCCTATACCTCCTGAACTATAGGTAACTACTTGAACTATTGGCATATTAAGTTGGCTTCTCTTATTATCAGGCTTATCAGCCCTGCTTTGAGTTACTTTTACAATTTATTCAGAAATTTCATTTGAGCATTAATCATTGATTTAATAAGGTAATGATATTTTTCTTTTGTTTCCCATAAGACGTATAGGTATTTTTTTTTTTTCAGGCAGTTCTGTTTTCAATTGAAAAAAAGTAGACTACATTACATATTTAAGTATACGGTCATTAGTATAATTGTGATGAAAGTTTGTATGTACTTACTGGGTAACTTTTTGCACAGTCAATTTAGGCAGTTATTAAAGCTTGCCTTGACCACCCATAAAAGTACAGTTATGGTGATAGTTAAGTTGATTGCCTCTCTTCTCATTTAATTTATCTCTGGCCTCGCACACGGCTTTGCTTAGTACAGTAGTATGTTTTTATTAACCTACACAGTGTTTTTTATAGCATTTTTCAAGGTTTTTCTTTATATATGTAATTTTTGTTCTGCTTTTCTTTAAGCTACATGCACATCCCGAGGCAATTAACAATCTGTAAAAGTTTTTGTTTTGCATTGTTGACATAGGGCACTTTTTTCTTTGCATATGTTACCCAAATCAACATATTCAGTTTTCCCAAAGAAGTGGAGCTGTCCTTCCTTCCTTAGATCGTCTTATTATCTCCTCTTTCCTAGGCACCATGTGATCCCTGCTCGTTTGGAACTTCTCCATGAATTTAATAACAATCGGATATTTACCAATTATTTCAAATGCTTCTTCTAACTTGATATACTTGTGGGGTAGAAAGGTCTGATTGAGGGCCTACACAAGGCTGCATCTAGGAGAAGGGGAGGTATCATAGGCAGTTAGGTCTCAAATAATATAGGCTACAAAAATAAACCCAGGTTTTAAATAATGAAGTGATGACATGAAATTAATACTGGAACTTAAATCCTAAAAGTATTGTGCAGTCAAGCACAAAAGTGTAATGAACACTAGTCAGCGACACAAAAGAACTCGCATGGAGAAAATATATCAAATATGAAGAGAGTACAGTACTGTCTATTTTGGCATACAAATAAGACCGCATACTAACAAGCAAGAATATTGCCAGGGAAAAGGGGGTTGTTGAAGCCTCATAAATTCCCTGACCCCTTCCCCATAGCCCCCAGTAAATACATATAGCAATAATGTTACTTCAAAACAAGCCTTCTAGCCCCCCTCCTCCCTTAATACCAGATAGCCAACCCCCAACAGTAGAAATTTAGATGCTGCCCCGCTACCAAGTGTATAAGTAATATTTTATATCTCTTGTAAATATCTGCTGAAGAGGGCCTTGGTTGTAGACCAAAGTATACAGTACTTTTTTTAACTTCAGTTTTTTCTTATTGTTGGTCTATTTGTGCCATCTTGTGTATTGCAGAGAAGAAACTACAGTAATACAGTGGACCCCCAGAAATCGAACATTCTTCATTCCAGAATGATGTTCAAGTGCTGTTACCAAACAAATTTATTTCCATAAGGAATGATGTAAATTAGATTAGTCCGTTTCAGACCCCCAAAAATACACCTATAAAAGCACTTACAATAATAAACTTACATAAAAGGGCGAGTTGGGAGTCTTCGATTTCCGAGGGTCCACTGTACCAATGTTTCTGAGGTATTAAAGTTGAATTGTATTTGCTGAGAGTTTTAATAAATTAAATATCCTATAATACCCTAACAACTCCATTAATCAATATAATATTTAAAAAGGAAAGATAGATTAATAATGGTAACTTTGACTTAGCTGTTAAAAAAAAAAAAGCCAGTATGACAACATTTAGTGATTCATGAAAAATGACATTAATTTATTTACTCAATGGTTATTTGTTTGTTTTGAAAAATACATCACTTCTTATCTATTGTTGCTTCTTTTGATATTAAATGTACCATATTAGTATTGGAAGTTTAGAATCCTACAATTAATAATTAGTACACATTATTAATTTGTGTACAGTATAATTTTAACATCACACACACAAAATGAACTAGAGAAATTTCTTGTAGGTAATTGTACTAAATCAGTCTTTGTAAAATAAAATATATAATTCAGTGTCTACCTGATAACTAGGAAAATCTGTGTAATTACAGCATCTTGTACTGTTATGATATGGTTACTGTATGCATTGAAGTACAGTGGACCCCCGAGTAACGAGCAAAATTCATTCCAGAAGCCTGCTCAAGTGCCATTACCGAACGAATTTACTCCCTTAAGAAATAATGTCAAGTAGGTTAGTCCATTTCAGACCCCCAAAAATACACTTACAAAAGCACTTACAATATTATACTTACATAATTGTACCATTTCTGGGGTGCTCATTACTTGGGGGTCCACTGTATTTGTGTTTAAGGGTTCATGTAGTAGTTAGCCAGAAATATCATACTACATAAGAACTGAAAAAAAGTATGGTTATAGTAAAATCATATCAAGTTACAACTTATGAAAGTTGGATTCAAATGGCATATTGTTGACAATAATGAAGAAAATATATGTTGTAAAACAAGCTTTTATTCGGGATGACATTTTGCCATGTGGAGCTTTATCAAGACTTGATAAGGCTCTACAAACAGAAATATTTTATTTTTTATTAACACATTGGCTGATTCCCACCAAGGCAGGGTGGCCCGAAAAAGAAAAACTTTCATCATCATTCACTCCATCACTGTCTTGCCAGACGGGTGCTTTACACTACAGTTATAAAACTGCAACATTAACACCCCTCCTTCAGAGTGCAGACACTGTACTTCCCATCTCCAGGACTCAAGTCCGGCCTGCCGGTTTCCTGAAATGTTTCTATAAAATCTTGTTCTGTAAATTGGGTATTTTCTTCACTACAGCTTATTAACTGTTAATGTGTCATTCAGAATACTGTTCACCGCAAGGCACAGTACATAAGTCATGAATTTATGCATTCCACAGTGTTGAAATTTTGATATGTTACATGTAATCATATTGTTTTAAAATACTTTAAGTTTCTTATAGGCTTATGCATATGTATTATAAAACTTGATTAGATAAGCCTGAAGAGCACTGGCTTATCACTGTAGTTCTTATGATCAATGATTAGTAAGTGCAGTATTCTAGGTGTTTATTACTCAAAGCTAATAATGAGTTACAACTGTGTGCACGCACTTACAGGTAGCTTACACATGAACAGTATACATATTAGATTTTCCTTTACAACAAATTTATGCTTATTTTATACTCTGACAAAGATCTTGTTAAGTGGTACCAGCACATAATTCAGTAATACAGCTTACCCTCTGTTTCTTTTATTTGCTTTTATTATTTACCTTTTCTTTAAATATTTTTATGTTGAATGAATCCCAGTACAGGTAACTGAATAATTTTCTCCTAGCTGTATCAAAATAGATATAGTATATCCACTGGTGCAGTATACAGTATCCACATGTACATTATATTGTAAAATCAGCAGTAACTGGATTGGTGACCCCTGAGCACAATCTTGTATATTTGGTGGAGAATTCAGCTTATTTCCCAGGGCTATGCTGGCTTGGAAGACTTATGCCAAGGCTTCTTATGCCAAAGTGGCCACAGTAAAGGAAGACAAAGTAAATGCTGTCCTGTGTCTGTTTGCTTTGCATGGAGACCTATATAGTACAGTGGACCCTCAGTTTTCGTTCACCTCCAAACTCGAACAATTACATAAGTGTATTTTTCGTAAGTCCTTTTGTAAGTGTATTTTTGGGGGTCTGAAATGACTAATCTAATTTACATTTTTCCTTATGGGAACAAATTCATTCGGTAACGGCACTCAAACAGCATTCTGGAAAGAATTTTCAACGAAAACCGAGGGTCCACTGTACTTGTATTCATTTCTATTTTCTTGAAAATTGAGCCTGCCCATGGAGCTAATGATGATTAGTGGTAACATGATTCTTTGATGAGTAAGTTGAGATAATTGGCTGACCCCCACAAAATCAATTGGCTGGTTATGTGCTGCTCAATCGTGATCTGGTAGTTTAGGTGTGTATTAGTTTGCTGATGTATATGCTGTTCAAACTTGCAGCCACTTTGTAGTTTGGAGGCTGCTGCACATGGTGATTTTGGGTAGTCACGTGATTTAGGCAGTGCTTGGCCTGCAGGTAGTTGGCTTGGATTGGGCAAGCACTGGAAGTTTGGCACGTTTTTCATCTTGTGTGCTTCCAGATTCTAGCAGTATACAGTACCTCTCCAGTTACCCTGGGGGTTAGTACTGCATATAATGCCTCCCCTTAAGCTCCCAAGTTGGGTGGGTGGGGAGATAGTGAGATAAGGTATTGTTTGTTATTGACCCTTTGTCTTCATTCCTTGTCAAATGGACAACAAGACCTTTGAATTTCTTTATTCTGGAAGACCCAGACACCTGTCCCTTGTCAGTCTGTCTACTAACTTGCACCTTGCAAGAATTTTTGTGTTGACTGTAAAACATATTTTGATTGTACCTTTTATCAAAGCACATAAAATATATTTAAAATTTTCTTTCAAGGGTTCTGATGCCTTCTCAGAAAGTCCCATTTCTTAACAGAAACTAATTTAATGCGTTAACTTTCCTTGATGCCAGTGAAGGGCTCATGATCCATAGAATTGGAGATATCCTCCCTTCTCTTGAATTGAATCCAATTACCTCTTCTTTCTTGGTATTGTATGACCCATATGGGATTTAGTGCTTACCTATGAACTCCTTGTTAACCAGTTTCACATGAATTGTGTTGCATACATTTTGGCATGTTTGAAATTTTAGTAATACAGTGGTACCTCGGCATACGAGCAGCTCCCAACTCGAACAATTATGTAAGTGTATTTTTTGGGTGTCTGATTAATCTAATTTACATTATTCCTCATGGGAACAAATTTGTTCGGTATCGGCACTCGAACAGCCTTCTGAAACGAATTAAGCTCGTAACCCGAGGTACCACTGTATTTTTATTTGTTATTTTTTGGTTGGGTCAAGTTGGGTTTGGTTAATATTTATTAGCCAATACAGTGGACCCCCAAAAATCGGCTGGTCTAATTATCGGCCGGCTCGAAAATCAATCGCTTTTTTCGGCCCAATTTTCCCCGATTATCAGCCCGCATACCAGACCTGTCCGCCTTCCCCGCACTTGCGCGCCTCGCCACACAGTCATTGTGAGCCAGTCTAGCATTGCTTACCTTTGAGTGAACATTACCCAGTGTGCTCATTCAAACATTTCATAATAAATTTATTGTGTTTATTGGTGGTTAAGTGATTGTCACTGTGAAATGAGTCACCACGGGTCCAAAGAAGCTTCCTAGTGGCACCCCTGTGGTAAAGAAAGGGAGGAACACCATCGAACTGAAGAAGGAGATAGTAGAAAAATATGAGAGTTTCGTTGAACAATTTCACCCTGAGCAAGCTGAAATAAGCCATCTCTGCAACAAGTTCAGTGACAGAGCAATATTGCACTTCAGGAACATGTTAAAGAGGCGCCAGAAACAGGGCACTCTTGACAGTTATTTTGTGTGACAGGGGTCTAGTGACTGTCAAGCTGGTCCTAGTGGCATTAAAAGACAAAGAAGGGAAGTAACCCCAGAGAGGGACTTGTTACCTGAAGTCCTTTTGGAGGGGGATTCCCCTTCCAAATAATGAGTGCTCCCTCCCTGTCTCCTCTCTATCTTCCAGATGCCAGCAAGTCTCTTCAATAAAGGTAAGTAAATGTTACGTATTTTAAATATTTATTATACTATGTTGTTATTATGTGTTTTGTGTATGTAAAACTATAGTTAATCTTTAAAAAATGTATTCTTTGTGAACATTTTTGGTGTCTGGAACAGATTAATTGTATTTACATTATTTCTTATGGGAAATAATGGTTCAGAAATCGGAGAGTTCGATTTTAGTTCTAGCTCCTGGAACGGATTACGTCCGATTTTCAGGGGTCCACTGTATTTTCAAATAATTACCTGATAAAAATTTAAAAAAAATGGTTGGCTTATGTCTTGTAGTACAGGACAAATATTGAAATTATATTAATACATTTTCTGAAAGCATGCTCATGTGTTGTTTTTTTTTTGTTTTTTTAATATATAATCCCAACCTTGACAATTCTTTAACCTGCCACCAGCTTCCCCTCCACCTTATGATTCTCTATGAACCATATTAGTATGGTGCATTTTTGTGGATATTCTATCCTCAGGGGAGGTGTCTTGATGGTGAAGGGCTCTTAATCTAAAGAATTGAAGCTACCCTCCTCTTTCTCACATCAAACCTATTTACCTCAGTTTTCCCAGGCACTAACAGGTTTAGTTAGTGCCTTTTTACAGAAGTAATTCAAATGGGGGGTGTGACACTACTAAAATACTTTCGGTACAATAAACAGGCTCTTTCCTTGGATCAAAGCATATTGCTTCTCATTCGCTACATTCTATATGAACCTTATGGGTTTAGTACTTCCCCCTGATTAAAGTGAATAATAACCTGTTTGTGAATGCAATAACAAGAAGGGATTAAAAAAATGATTTCTGCATTTTATAATGGTTGGCTGTATGACCCTTGTGGTTTAGCGCTTCTTTTGATTATAATAATAATTTATAATGATTGAAATATCAGAATGTAGTAGCAAATAGTCTACTTATTTGATGATTTCTTGTCTGGCAATTCGCTTCCCTTGAGAGAGGTTTCTTAGGGTGGTGAGGGGCTCCTAAGTAATTGGAGTTGTTCCTCTCCTTCCTTGGATCGAACTTGATTGTCTTCCTTTTCCCAGGCATTGTATGATCCCCATGGTTTAGCATTTCCACTTTCCATAGCTAAGCCAAAGCAATGAATAACTGGTTTCCATATCTGAAAGAGCCTCGGCAAAGGGCTCTTGTTCTGTGGAAACAGACTTGATCTTCCTTCCCTTGACCCCTCAGAGGCAGTTCCTTGATGCTGGTGAGGGCTCGATTTAGGGAATTGAACAAATTTGCTAATTCCTTAAATCGACCTAGAATGCCTTCCATTTTTCCTGGGGTTACTCACTGCCCTTACTGACTCTGCCTCTGGTGTCCATTTCACATTTGTTTGTCTGATCTGGCAAGTTACATCTTTAGCATATCCTGTTTTTCAGCACTGTATGGCCCTTGTGGGTTTAGAGCTTAGTTTTGATTGTAATAATAATACCCCATGGGTTGTATGACCCCTATGGGTTTAGCACTCCCCATGAATGTAAGAATTATAACCAATTCAAGAAATCTTTTGACATTCATCTTTAACTCATCTTAAGTAGGAACCAGATGCACACAAGGCCCAACAATACATATAAGAAGAACACAGGACCAGGAGCTGTGACTCTACCACTGCAACCACAAATGAGTACAGAACACCAGAATATGCAAAAATGTTCCTCGTGTGCTTAAAAAGTAGTGCTAAAAGCATCTGAATCTGATATTCATTGAACATAAATATCAAAAACGTTTAACATGCTAATGCAGTCTCCATTAGTAAATTTATTTAGGTATAGGTACATAAGTACAATTATCATACCTAATAACACGTGTAAATTACATAGGATAACCAAAAAAAAAAAAGTGACATTTCCATTGGGGTTCTTGTAATATATTATTTAAGCACTCATACTTGTGCACCTATTGTCACCATTAAGATTTATATTGAACAGTAATAAGTATATTTAGGTACAGGTACACATAGTAACAGACAAGACAAGCCATGGGGAATGGAAATCTTCAGCTAAAGATCTTTCACACGTCTCCATGCATCATCAGCAGCTATGCAGTGTTGCAAGAGTATACCAAGTGGAATGGAAGCTTTCTGAAGAGTAAGGTAAGTGTGATGGCACCAACCAGTTCCTCTCAGTTTTGATCATCTCAGGCATCACCACACTACCTTACCGAAAATTCTCATTCAACCTGTTGCTACTCTTGCAACACTGCATATCTCTTGATGACATACGGAGATATGTGAAAGATCTTGAACTGAAGGCTTTCAACCCCAGTGGCTTGTCTTGCATTAAGATTGACTGTTTGCGACTGTATTGCATAGTAACGTGATAAGTTTTTAAATTATTATTTTAGTCTGCCCAAAATGCTCTGCATAGGTTGGTTTGATAATTGGTTTTAAAGCCTACCGACTACACTAGACTTAGATTCATTATTTCATATCACTACATTACAAAATATACAATAATCAGAACTGTATAACACTTGAGCGTTTAGAGCTTAGTTTTGATTTCAACAACAAGAAAGGCCATAGGGTGTACAAGATTTTGGGCTGCATGTAACCTTTCCGACATCAGAAGGGAATACTTTAATCCCTAAATTAGGGATTAAAGTAAACTCAGCATATATACCCTGAGAGAAATACGCTTCTGAGTGTATGTAATACATAACCAGGGGCTTTCCACGAAGTATGAAATATATCACTTAATTTTCTAACATATATATTTTGGAAATAATTTAGTTTTATATATTTCTGGAAATAATTTTTTGTTTTTATTTTATTATTTAATTTACTATAAATGGTTGGGCAATGCGTGCCTTAAATTTTCTTTACCCTGTAGGCTTTGCAAACTATCATTTTCATCATATTGTAATAAACCATACGAATTTAGCGCTTTCTTGTAAATATAATAATAAAAATAAACATTTTGCAATGATTTTTAAAGAAAAAATGCATAGCTAAAATATGTGGTATATGTTGCAGAAAAATTGAAAGGTGTGAGAGATTTGGCGGGCTCTCAGGTGTCAACATCTCCGGGGAAACAATTTGTAAATCTGGCATTTTAGTGGTAAATTAAGTGTTTTTATTATCACGGAATGACTGTCATCTTCCGCTGCAACACCAAGAGTCACTGGCGACCAATAAAGTTTAGTCTGAACAACGGAATGTCGAAAAAATTGAGGTGAGTCTTGGATTGTAAAGTTGCAGGTAAGTGGGGGGGGGTAATTTATCGTGACTTACATTCATGGAGGAACGCTAAACCCGTAGTGGTCATACATAGCCTGGGGGATTCAGGTTCGATCCATGAAAGGATCGAACCTGATGCTAGTGAGGGATTATGATCCCTCACTAGTCTCAACCCCCTCCCCTTGAGGGGGAGGGGTTCTAACATCGGCGAAGGGCTCTTGATCCAATGAACTGAAGCTGCCCTCCCCATCCTTTAATCTAACCTAATTACCGCCCCTTACCTAGGCGCTGTATGACCCAAGAATAAAAAAAAATGAAAACTGTTTCCTTACTAATTCACCAGAAAGTGAATAACTTTACTCTTTCACTCTCCAATAATTTCAACCTATAGAAGTAAGTAACCATTAGTATTTCTCTTTTACATCTACTCAAATTGGCCAAAACTATAATATTTTACTACATTCAGTATTTCTCTTTACAAGGTATCTTACAAGGTCAATGGATTTAACTTATACAACTCATTCCCTTTCTTCTCTCCTTTCTTCTTGTCTAATTCTCTCTTTCTCTTCTCTCTCTCTCTCTCTCTCCTCCCTCTCTCTCTCTCTCTCTCTCTCTCTCTCTCTCTCTCTCTCTCTCTCTCTCTCTCTCTCTCTCTCTCTCTCTCTCTCTCTCTCTCTCTCTCTCTCTCTCTCTCTTATATATATATATATATATATATATATATATATATATATATATGTATGTATAATCACAAAAATTGAAAGTATTTTGTTGTTATTATTGAGACTGATTTGAGTGTGTTATTATAGAAAAGGAATAAAACATAATTCCGATACATTATTAAATTCAGAGAAACTTTTTTTTTTACACTTATGAAGCTTAGATACCCATTGAAGACATTATGAAATTTAGTTAATTATGATTAACGTGAGTTAACTCACATGATTATTATTACACTGAGGGGCGCTAAACTGGTAGGGGTCATACAGCGCCTTCAACCAGATCAGAGGTAAAAACCATGATCTAATAATGCAAGTCGTGATCAAGTAGGCAACTTGATGATGGTGGCGGCGATTGCGATCAGTCTGGCTGTTAGTGCTAGCTGTATGTAGTCCAACACAGGCACCACAGCCTAGCTGTGACATGTGATTTGGCTTAGTTTGTTTAGTTAGTTTGATATCTTTATTATGCACCCCATACCCATCCTGTGGGCGGTAGTCAAAAGATTACAGAGGTACATAATGGGTCCAGGGACTGGACCTCAATGTTTGATAGCTGAGCAAGTTACAAAGGTAATGAACTCAGATTTGCTTAGTCGGTAGCGTCCTCAGCTCACACTGAGGATCTGGGATCGGTCCCCGCTTGTGCTCTTAGAAATAAAGATTATTGTTATTATGCACCTTGCAAATCAGATTTATCCCAACCCACGCACCCTAACTCAAAACATTTTTGATTGCAAAACAAAAAAAAGGGGGATTGAATTAACATCCAAAATATAATGAGTTCACACTTTATTGTATATTTGTAAAACTAAACAAATTACTCGAGTAATAAGAAAAAAAATATACAAAAGTGCACAAAAAATAAATTCAACATTTGGCATAGGTTAACGAAACATGTGAATTACTTAGTCTTAACAGAAAAATAAGTTGAGTGAGACTTCTCGTTTTGCATTTTACTCATGAGCAGTTTGAAGCGAGGTCCAGCTATCTGAGCGACTAAAAGCATACTTGGTTTGGACAAGAGCTTGGCTAATTATTTATGGTCCTTGATTCATAATGTATTCTATAATTTATAGACGTAATTTTTAATTAGAATTAATAAAATGTTTGTATATCAAAGAATGGTATAAAATACTATGGTATCCTAGGGAGCGTTAATGCACCCCCTCCCTCCTAAGGCTCCAAATACCTCCAAGGGGTGCATGTATCCCTCGGTTGGACAACCCTGGTTTAGAGAAACTAATCTAGTTCCTTGAAGCCAGCTAGGGGTCTATTGGAAATTTTCCTTACTTATTAAGGGAAAGGATTATAATAATTATTATTACAATTAAAACTAAGCGCTTAAACCACAAGGGTCATACATGAGAAGTGAACAACATTGGACTCTTTGTGCGTATCGAATTATCTCTGTGTACTTGGAGAAAGGTGGCCAGGCGCGGCTCCAGAAGTTTTACCTATGAGGGGCTTAAGGGTGGCAATCTGATTAGAAGAGAGGGTTATGGAAATTTGTCTTGAATTATTATTATTATTATTATTATTATTATTATTATTATTGTTGGACTTGATGGATTTTGGGGTTAATGAAAATTTTGGGAGGCTTCAGCCCTTCCTTTGCCACCGCCCCTGTTACACAGTCGAAACATCGACTCAATGTAAGTTCTGTTTAACATTCGTATTTATTCCAAATACTTGGTGAACTTATTACATACCCCTGGTATGTAGATTTCGAACCAGCCCTTCCACTATTCGCCAGGCGTAAATTATTATATATCTTCCTCACCAGAGCTTTAGGGAGTACAATTTAAGGCCGATTAGGTCATGAGGTAGGCTTGATGACCTGCGTAGCATTGGCTAGTAGGCCTGCTGCAGAACTCCTCCGTTATCTATTCTTATGTGCCTAGATGAGCCTATGGTGGACTAGAATGAGATTAATGGGGTTTAAAGCCTAACGACAAGGTTGCATGTAACCATTTCCTCAACGTCAATTTCTCAACGATTTAAGTTTAACCCCACCAAGTGCAAAGTCACGAAGATTGGGAAAGTTAGGTTAGGTTAGCTTTACGTTACGTTAGGTTGGGTTAGGTTACGATATAAAGGCCTATATTCCTCAAGGTGACGCCGTTCGTCTTCCTTGATTCGAGCCTGATTGCCTCCCATTCCATAGACTGCGTGACCCCTTAGGGTTCAGTGGTCTCCATCAATTTACGCAATATATTATTTACAAAAAAATTATATATAACCAAAAATATATTGAAACGGACGCGAATCAGTGCCAGATCATCCGGGCTGTGGTTCGTACGTTGGACTACGTGCAGCCAGCAGTAACAGCCTCGTTGATCAGACCCTGATCCATCAGGAAGCCTTGTCATAGACCGGGCCGCGGGGACGTTGATCCCCGGAATGTCCTCCAGGTAGACTCCAGGTAGGTATACATCTGGCAATGATGTGGCCCGGAAATACCAGGAAACATTTAAATCCGAACGTTTGTTACACGCAGTGCGAGAATGGGGTGGATAGGAGGCAGGGAGGTTCCTGAATAACTGGGGAGGGTCAGGGTGGCTTGGGAAGGATATAAGGGTGGGAAAAAGGAATGTATTATTATTATTATTATCATTAGTAGTAGTTTTATATTCCAGAAGCGCTAAACACAGGGTCATGCAGCGCCTAATGAAATTGAGGTGATTAGGTTTGATCCGAGGAAAGGGGATGATAGCTCCAATTGCTGGATCAAGTATCAAGCTTGAAGGAAGAGGATGTAGGTTGAAATTATTGGGGTGAAGGAGGGAGGCTGAGGATATAGGAGAGGAGGGGGGTAGAGGGAGAAGGTGATGGAGAACGAGGGGGTGGGTGAGATGAGGGAGGGAGAGGATGTAACAGGACATCATCACTAGGGTACAAAAAAACAGGTTACGGCAGGTCAGGAGAGACCAGGCAGCGGAAGGTCGTAACTAATGCAGGTCGTTATCAAACAGGCTGCTGCTGTGATCATTGCCCCCTCTACCCATGGGTCAGTTTTCTAAACTCATTAGGATTATGCACCAGTCGAGGAATGACAGTTAGGTTTGATCCGAGGAAGGCGAGGGTTACCTCCAGTGTCACTTATCCTTCTTGATAAGTTTCACACTGTCCTCCAATTATAATTGGCAGGCAGTTTTACACAAATTTCCTTGCGTGCATTTTTGCATGAATTAACTTTTAGATTTTTTTTAATATCGGTTCTCGATCACGTTAGGCTAACGTACATTAGCCCATATTTCAGTATAATATCCCGACAATAGCGAAATATAAAAGAACGGGTGGCTTACATTTGACAACGCATTTTCACACACATGGTAAATGTGGAGGACGGGTTGCTTGAAGACAGCCAAGAGCTTTTAAAGGAATGGCAGGGTTGCCGGTATGATAATAGGACATTATTTGCAGACGAAACTGTCGTCCACACAGGAGATTTATCAAGTCAGTATACGGCACATGATACATTTTTTTTTATTTAGCAAAATTTAATATAGTATCAGCAATGTGCTGCTACCCTCTTCTCTCTAGATAGTACAGTGGGAACAGAAGCTAGTTACGTTTCCCTGACATATTTCACGACATAGGATGGGCTACATACATAGTATTGAAATATGTCAGCCTGAGCTGAGAAACTTCAACTGGGCAATGAGTATATTGCCAAGTATTCTTTAAAGGGTCATTATTTGTCCTATTCATCAAAGATTCATCAGTTACTGGAGTTTCAAAGGTTTCGCTCCCGCTGAGCTGGAGTCACTGTTACTTGGAAATTATCACCTCTCAGGTTGGTTTATCCCATACACAAGAGAAATATTTTTTTATGACGATATCTCCATCATAGAGCGGAGAAAAACACACACACACACACACACACATACATACAACAGGCCTAGTGTCTAATTGACATGTGCCTAGGACAAAATGGTAACTAACACACACACACACACACACACACACACATATATATATATATATATATATATATATATATATATATATATATATATATACATTATATATATATATATATGTGTGTGTGTACTCACCTAGTTGTGGTTGCAGGGGTCGAGTCATAGCTCCTGGGCCCGCCTCTTCACTGGCCGCCATGAGCCTTATCATACCTCTTCTTAAAGCTATGAATGGATGTGTGTGTGTGTGTACTCACCTAATTGTGGTTGCAGGGGTCGATACTTAGCTCCTGGCCCATGTGTGTGGAAATCTTCAGCTTAAGATCGTTCACACGTCTCCGTGCGCCATCAGGAGCTATGCAATGTTGCAAGAGTAGCAGCAGATGGAATGAGAAGAAGTTTTCTCAGTAAGGTAGTGTGGTGACGCCAACCAGCGCCTCTCAGGGGGGATGAGGGTGGTGTATGGGATCAGGGAGGAGGTGGTGGGGGATGAGGGAGAAAAGGTTGTAACCAGAGTTGCTGTTACATGGATATTACCATTTCTCAGGATGGTAATATCCAAACCACGGTACAGGTGGGGATTGAACTCGCGGCTAGTGAGTCGTAAAACTCCAGACCGGCGCACAGTAGTGAAATTGGTATATTGCTAAGAAAAGTTAAGAGGCGTGAGGTGGGGAGAGTGGGATACAATAGACTATTATTAAATTTACTGATTATTATATTTATAGGGAAGCGTTGAACCTATAGATGATCATACAGGGCTTGCGGAATGGGATGTAATCAGGTTTGATTATAGTCACAGAATTTGCTAAACTCACCACTGCTGCAAACCTCAGAAATTGGCACTTTAGCATTATTTAATAAAATTGTCAAAATTAGATACACCGCATTGCACGGTTGCAAAGAGATCGCCATCATAAAAAAAATCGAGGAGTTGTTAGCTACCGGTCCTATTATAACTCCGGTGATTTGGCTGAATCCGTTTTCACCCCCTCATGTTAGGTTAGACACGTTGTAGCTTCTTGTGAATGTTAGTACGATACTCTACCAGAGAAAGGAAGTCGGTTATCGCATGACACTTAGAATTTCACAAGTAGGTTGCAGTAATTATACTTGAATAATAACAGGACAAGGAAAGAATGTTGATAGACATTTTTGAACCGAGGGACGAGTTTATTTAGACAACGCCTCCTATTCTGTGAGTGAAGATACCATGATGACAGTATTAGGCAGTACCATTCATTCGTGTAATGCTGGACGTATTTACTATTTTCTTACATTTTTTTTTCATTAAGGTCATCCTTAAGATTCTAAATTTGTATTTTCCTTACGATTTCCTACAATGTTTCTCTGTATATTCTTGCTGTGCTTTTATTACTGTTTATTTATCAGCTCTCATTTCCTGTTATATCAACATGACATGGCATTCACGGAACCTTTACTAGTATGTTATCATTTTGTAAACAAATATTTTTTTTGTTAGTTCATTCTTGTTTTCTGCAGTGATAACGCTAATGGCGTGTCAAATATCTGGACTATAATTATGACGGCAAGTTCAGTCACAGGATATAAGTTTGTTATAAACATTCCTAAAATAATGGTGCTGTCATGAACTTCGGGCAAAATCTTAATATCTTTACAACCTTAGTGGCCACTGTAAGGGTAATTAATTCTATCCGTGCTGACGAAACACAATCCTGGTAACTTATAATTTTTTTTTGAGATGTTGACAAACTTTAGGTTTCAAGCTACAGAAAATCGCTGATCCAGCAAAATTCCTTTCAGGATCTAGTGATCCATCGGTGAATATCTCGTCGAGAACTCAGATTCACTGCTGATAATGGCTAGGCATTTATTCATCATTACAGTTGGCAATATCTG
The DNA here is from genome assembly GCA_009830355.1 of Cherax destructor. NCBI lineage: Eukaryota > Metazoa > Arthropoda > Malacostraca > Decapoda > Parastacidae > Cherax > Cherax destructor. The sequence goes on along the minus strand of WNWK01001052.1, from coordinate 75,111 downwards.
ACTTTATCATTTTGGGTTTAGTTATCTTTACCATTATCTTACTTGCGTCCTATGGAGGTCCCTTTTTCACGCCCTTCTGCTATGGCAGAGTTTATGCAGTTCGTAATAATATAGGCATATTAACATTGATATTTTTCCAACTTCCTCCCCGATAATGCTCTTTATTAGGTGCAATTATAATCTTTAAGGAATGATGTTTACGTTACTTCTTAACAGTTTAGTGGAAAAAACAGTAGTCTGAGGTACTAAGGTCATGTTTGTACGGTAGGTTCGTCTCTAATTTTAAGTTATTAATTTTGTCAGTTCGATGGCAGCTTATAATTAACCTGAATATGAAACTGCGCATGCACATGAATCATAAGTACAGGAGCAGCGTGTCTATATCATTATATTCATTGGAAAGCGATAAACTCGTAGGGATCGTTGTGCTTGAAAAATGGGACGTAATTAATTTTGAGTTTGATCTTAGAAAAGATAGCTCCAGTTCCTTTGCTTATGAACTTTCATCGGCACTCCCCTTGAAGAGAGCATAGTCATTAATATCCCTGATATATAAAATGTACATTATATGTATGGTAGTACTGATGCTGATGTTCCACTACCGTCCCATGGTATTGCTTTGAGTAGCCCTTATTATTACAATTTTGTTGCTATTTCATGTATCTTTTACTGTTTTTCCTTTACAGATATACACTTTGATACCGGTAAGATAACCAGTCACCAATTTACCTGGTATTTGAAATTCCTACCGTATATGTTCCTTTCAACATGCGGAAATGCATTTCTCTTCACTGATATTGCTGCATGAGTGCGATGTAATTTGTTTTTGTCATGAGAAAGAGGAAAATTTCTCCTGGTGCGTCAGCAATAGCATATATTCCTTAAGTACCCACCAAAACATTAGACATAGGGCTGAGAACATCTTGGGGTGTGCAAATTTCCATTTTGTATACCTTTTAGTATTTCCTCTGAAATTGAACCCCATCCCTCCTAATTCAACGAGTATGATTGTGAGATATGTTTTTTTTTTTTTTTTTTTTTTTTTAAGACCTCTTTCAAATCTGTGAGCGTAAAGACTTTCTTCGGATTAGTAACCCCGGAGGGTTATTAATCTAGGATACCATCCAGGATAACCCAAGAGAGACAAGCAGTGTATTGTTTCTCATTTCCCTAGGATGTGACCCACAGTAGTGAACTACTGTGTTCCATGGCCTGGTAGGCAACGTTCTCGTCTCACAGTGTCCGTGGTTCGATCCCCGACAAGGGTGAAACATTGGGCGTGTTCATTACACCTGTTGTCCCATTCACCTAGAAAGTAGGTACCTGGGTATTAGTTGACTGGTGTGGGTCGCATCCCACCAATGGAAATAAGACAGACAGTCCCTCGATGACGCACTGCCTTTCTTGGGTTATCCTGAGTGGCTAACCCTCCTGGGTTAAAAATCCGAACAAAATCTTTTCTTTCTCTCTTATCTAACTCCAATGTATTCATTTATTGCTTGTGGCTCAGTACGGGTGGCACTTAGCTCAGTTGTAGCGCCTCCGGCTCATTCATAATCGAAGGGCCCCGGATCGATCCTGGACTAGATGGAGACCTTGGGAATGTTTCCTGATACCTGTTGCTCTTGTTGACTTGGCACTAAGTAAGTATCTGGGTTTTAGCTGACTGTTATGGGTCGCATCCTGGGAAAGAAGACCAAAGGACCCCAAGGAAAATAAGCCACAATGATTGACTTTCTGTTATCTCGAATAAAGTTTCTTCTCGACAGGGGCAGTGAGTGTAAGGAGACACTCCCTTCAGTCGCCTTGCCTCTTTGGTCTCGGTTGTGGTGCAATGTACGTTTACCTTTCGTAGAATTATTACCTGTAGGAAAGAGTTCATCTTATCTTATATAGTATACGATATTCTCTTCAACAATATTTATTCTCCTTGACATTTTACATAGACATGACTCATTTGATTCATTATTATTATTATTATTATATTATTATTATTGGGAAGTACTAATTATTATAATCATAACCAAGAGCTAAACTCGTAAGTGGAAAGCATTAAACCCTAAGAATTATACAACGCCTCATTTGAAATGGTACTGGTAAACTTTGTATTTCTTCCTTTAGGATTAAGGATGATAGTGCCTTCCTTTAGAGTAATGTCTCCTTTTAGAATGTTGTGATTTAACTTTAGTAAGTAGCTTCAGTGTAAATAACTCATACTGAGTTTTTAGTTAATCTAGGTTAATTCTACATATTTTAATACCAATGTGTTTATTGCAATTACATAAATGTATACCCTAAATAAAATATAAACAGTTACAACCGCCAACAGTTCTGCCCGAATATTTAAGTTCACCTTGCTCCGTTTTCTCTGAAGGGCTGACGGTTAGTTCTCACGTGATTGTATTCAGCAGATACACTGCTTGGGTGAGGTCCGCTTTACTCCACAATGACCTACATTCAAGTGACGCGTAATGCACTTTCACGCTCTGTAGATCATCTCCCATCATCCACAGAAATTAATGAACAATCTAATTGGGTTCTAAGAAGTACTTGGTATGTATTTACGGGATACTGTTTAGACTGAAAGGACAATTCACGAGCACACTGCGATATGTAATTCCACCCTTACACTTTCCGTCACAGTGGCTGCCTACACTCCTAGTCATGAAATCCGTAAATCCGCAGGATCTAGGTGGTGGTGCAGCGAGCGCCCTCCCACATTGGTTCTGGGTGGGGGAAGTTGGGGCCGTCACGCAGGGAACTACCACCAAACAAGGCTTACATCAGTCTGCAACCAACATCATGGCGGAGCTAGTACAGACGCCTGGATTATCTCCCTACTCATTTTCTTGTCATTTCGTTATATAATTGCTCTTGGTTTAACTATTTACTCGAAATGGTTGGTTATGTATGTATAGCTTAGTAGGGATGCTGGCAACGTTCAAAAATTCACAGCAGAAACTTTAATGAACGATTTCTTACTTTGGACTGTCATTTGTAAAATATTTCCGTTTTCGTTGAGACAGCTTTTCTTGCTCACTCTGGCCAACCTTCCTACCTCTTCACTCACCTCTCTACCTCCCGCTTGCCTCTACTGAATGCCAATGAATTTCACTCGTTTTCGTACTTTATTCAGTCATTTATCGCTGTTATATATTCTTTAATCCCGCAAGAGTTTCTTCGATGCTATCGAGTGGTTTTTGATCCAAGGGACTTATACTTCCCTTCCTAGGATCAAACCTGATTGCTTCCTATTCACAGACGTATGACCCTTACGGGTTTAACGCTGCTTCTAAATGCAATAATAATAATAATAATAATCAAGAGGTAACGAGGGCTCATCTTTTAACAAAAAAAAAAAACGATGTTTCTACATATCGTCTTGGCATGTATATGATCTAATTCCTCCTCGTTCGTATGTTATCGATATTGCCTGCTCTCCATCATCCCATTTTCCCATTTCATATTTCATCGTGTTATTTCCTGTAGCGAGTGAGTATCTTGTGGTATGTTCCGCCACCTCTGCCGCGGCCCCACACCCCAACACCAAATACATGTATTCGATAACTGCAGGCAAGTGTAGAGTTGCTCACTCTCGTTTGGTACTGTATTAACCATAGAATAACACCCATTTCCGCTGTTCATGGGAGGCACTTTCCCATGATGAGGATTAGCCAGATGTGTTGTCGACGTATTGAGATGAATGTATGGCCCCTCATATGGGGCTGCTCCATAATTAAGACAAATTAAAGAAGCAGGGTACTCTAGCACGGCCAGATGGCTGCGAAAACCTTCAATCAATCCACCGTTTTTGTACAGCGAGCTTCTGAACAAAGATGTGCATCATTTCACCGTAAATCTTTTATTTTCGCCCGTTTCTAAAGCTTTCGGACACCTTTATTCCTGTCCACTGCGAGAAAATTGATTAAAGTTGGCATTGCAAGGTGTTGAGAGATACAGTAAGCTAGAGGGAAAATTCTCTCTAAATGTGGCACGCTACGACCAAATAAGCTCGCCATGTTTGAGGCAAACGGAGCCGGGTGTTAAACTTTATTGTGTCACCAAATCATCATATTCCTTGCATACAAATGCTCATTACATCCATCACCTTGTAGAGTCCTTCCCTGGCGCCGTCTACATCCTCCACAATGATTGTCATCTCCCGTACAGCTCTAGTAGTGTGTATCACTTCAGTAAAGCCACAAACATAGCAGTAGAGAGGCTAAATGAATGTGAAAAAGAGCAGAGCTGGTTGGAAGCGCTAGTGACGTCACGCTGCCGTCCTGTGTGTGTGTGTGCGAGAGAGCTCAAGTCCGAACAGTTTTCTCGGCAGCTAGCAGGTACACCCCATATCTCCTCACATTTTCACTCTAAAACACCATTCATCAATCCAATCGACGGTTCATACGCATCTGGCTTGGCGCGTCAACGCACAGCAGGCAAGGTGAGTGAGGTTATGTAGATCGAGGGTGTTTGTGGAGGAACATAAATTAGTGATGTGTGTTGCCTTGTTAAGCCTAAGCGGCAGACATACTCCCTCCCGACCGAGCAAGTCTTTGTCGAGTTAAGGTGCACCAACCCAGCCAACTCTCCCAATCCGACGCTCCCTTGTACAACCGCAAATTTACGTCTCAAAATAACGTCTGCCGAATTCAAAATGCGCCCCACTCATCAGGAGTTCATAAAGTCTCTTAAAACCTTATTATTATAAGGCGACGGCATATGTAATGTGTAATTTCATCTTATTATTATTGACTGGAAGTGGGCGTGTGTGTATCACTGGTGAGAGAGTTGCTAGACAAACCCACCCCAGCTGTCTGCTCCAGTAGTTCAAAAGGGGGATTTTGTATGGCCTTGGAAGGTTCTTATTTTCGCGATTAGTCTCGTGAACTACACGTGCTGAGTCGGCCTTGACATTGAACAGTAGAATGAATATTTAGCGAGAACTTAATTTCGCATATGGGACGCGCTTTCTGAACCGCTGTGAGCCGTCCTGAGTATTTTGGTAGGCGGGTCACTCCTAGCTCTACTTCACCTCCAACTGTAATTCAGAAACCCCAGAAAACAAACATGGGTTGACGTTTTAAAAGAGTGGACATATACATTCTGGAATTTCATTCATGATTAGGCTCGCTCTAAGCGAATGACCATATACTTGATTATGTTCTATCTAACGAGTTCTGCACGGGGACGCTGTAACCGGTTTTTAAGTCTGTATGATGGTTTGGGGAAGAAAAATGTATTTACGGCTTTGTATATTATGATTTAACTTGACCGTTATCAATACCAGGAATAAGAGCGATGACCTTGAATAATTTTGTTTACTATTGACCGTGGCAGTGTTGCTATGAAAAAGGATATAAATAGGGTATACAGTACATGCATATATACATATTTTAAATTCTTAAGTTGTATTATGATTGAAACGGTAATGAATCTAAGTTGATTTGTTAGATATAAATCCTATCGCCTACACGAGGATCTTAATTAAGGCTGCTTGTAACCTGTACACCACCACTCGAGAATATTTTATTTAGTAGAATGTAGGTCCGAATTAAGGAGAGCAGCGGTAGTGAGAAGGTTGCAAAGATCGTGGGGAAGAGAGGTAGAGAGCACGTTGACGTGTGGCATCAACGTCAACGTGCTCTCTACGTATCTTCACGGTGATCTTTGCAACTTTCTTACTACCATTGCTCTTGACGCTGCTCGCTTTAATGCGGACCTAAATTACAGAACAATTTGCACCGTTTTTATCCCAGAGTACTTTAATCCTGAAAATACGAATATAAGTAAATCCATGCACCGCGCGATGGTGTATATACACTGCTGCTCTCCATGCATATACGTCAAGAGAAATGCACTCTTTATATATTATATATATATATATATATATATATATATATATATATATATATATATATATATATATATATATATATATATTATATTAATGAAACTTGGCAGTTGTAAAATAAATGTTTATTCTTTGTACGAGGCGGTTGGATTTGTATTATGATAATTGTTTTACCTATGCAGTCTTATGTACAAAAACTACGTTTGCTTAGCAAGATGGTTTAGAATTCAATGTTTTACTTGTCTATGATAAGCAATTTATAATTATGTGTAATTCGTGGTTCTTGTATTTCATCGTTTTCTTTTTCAACAAAAAAAATATTAAATATGGTTATTGAATTTAAGTTGGTATGAAGACATTGGGCGGTTTATATCATTATTTTTTAATGTTTTATACGACAAGAATATCTAAAAAAAACCTATAACTAGAACTTCAAATTCCAAGACCCCGCTAAACGGAACTTTTAGTTTTAATCACTTAGAACTCCATAAATATTCACATTAATTAATTGGTGGATAGCCATTCAATGATATGCGTCCTTAATGGATGAAACTCTAAAATTTTGCAATGAACGCCAAAATAAACCTCAACCCCGTTAAGCACAACTTGCAACATCACGGATCACATTGAACGTAACCAGTATTTTAGATAACCCATTTTGAGTTTTTTTTTGTTCTAAATGTTCACTGATTATTAGTTTAATAATTCAGGGCCCGATTAGCTATAAAAAAAAGTTATCCCTGAACAGACACCGTTTTATGGAAGGGGAAATATTAAGACCTCGCTTGCATGAACCAAGGTTGGCTAGGATCTCGTTTAAATATATATATTCTTATTATCTATTCACATTTACTTGTTAGAAGCCACCGTATTCTGGATCTGGTATATTTATAACCCCGTCAGCTGTAATTTAAAGTTTATATTAACCAGGCATGCTGATTTGTTTGTTTACGTTCCACACTCGCCTAATAAAAATTTAGCTTTTCTAAGTGTCTTGAAAATTACTTACGTTATTTAAAAAAAGTGTAACTTGGTGATGCAGTGTGTGTGTGTGTGTATGTATATATATATATATATATATATATATATATATATATATATATATATATATATATATATATATATTATATAGTGTGCAGGGGTCTATTCACAGCTCCTGGCCCCGCCTCTTCGCTGGTTGATACTAGATCACCTGGCTTCGAGACCCGTATCGTACCTCTTCTTAATAAGTAGTGACGGACACACTGTGGTAAAATTATATTAACATATTTGTTCTGATAATTTAATTTACCTCTGTTGAGAGTAAGATACAATTTAATAACTATAATTAGTGTTTACTGACATTTACCAGCCATAAGGGGAATTACCAATAGACTCCTGGTTGTCTTCAAGAGGGAGCTGGACAGATACCTAAAGTCAGTGCCCGATCAGCCGGGCTGTGGTTCGTACGTTGGACTACGTGCGGCCAGCAGTAACAGCCTCGTTGATCAGGCCTTGATCCACCGGGAGACCTGGTCGTGGACCGGGCCGCGGGGGCGTTGATCCCATAATGCCCTCCAGGTAGACTCCAGGTACAAACACCCATTTATCTTATACGTGTTTTTACCGACATTTACAATCACCTATATACAAAATAACTTGCAATTTACATATGGGGTACATATTTGTTGTGATGAACTTCGATATTGAAAACTGGTTATTGTGTGAACTGACATTTACAGCGACATCTGTTGAGGGCATCATGTGTTGAGAGTAGCATTGTTGATGGTGGCATTATATGCCCTTACATTCTTCTAGTATGGTGCTTGGATGTCCGCGAAGGACTCTTGCAAAGGAATTGGAACTCTTCTCCATGGATTTAACCTGATTACCTCCAATTCCCCAGGAGCTCTATGACCCCTAAAGGTCTAAAACTTGCCCGTGTTTATATAATACAGTAATAATGAAGCCGATCAGAAAAGGCTTGCTCCAGTCTTCGTAAGGAAACAAAATCTGGAATGGGCTCTGTAACATTGTGCATAGAGCACCCACGTATGCAGATAGTCCCATGAATCATGCTCTAGATACAGTACATAAGCTTTGATTTAATAAGACATTCTCTAGTTATAACGGAAAATTTTGAAGGAAGAAAAAAAAATGTTGCTGAGAATGTTCTGAAAATAAGTCTAAATCACTATACTCATTAAATTTAAAAACGGTGTTCTTTCATTTTTTTTCTCATAATCCCACAAGATAAAATATTTGATTCTTAATTTTTAAAGTAAGTCCAATATCATAATGTTGCTCAGAATATTAACAAATTGTCATTCGCAAAATACCAAAATACTTTCATTTAAGATACACCAGCGTTTAGGGTTTGAAGCTGACCAGAAAAGGCATTCTTTAGTATTTGCATGGAAACCAATGTATTTAACAAAATTGGCAAAGCTCAGAGTGAAAGCTAAGCTTTCTGTTATTAAAGCCCATGAACACTTGAAGTTAGGTTATTAGAAAGGGCTTTCTCTAGTAATTGTTCTGAATAAAAATATTCCAGGTTTTTTAAACAATTTGGTGAAAATTTCAAATTTGCACCTATACGATCTAAACTTATAGGGTGTCATCATTCTTATGGAATGCATCAGTATTAATATTTTGAAGCTGATAAGGCAAGTCTTTCTTTAGTTATTGAATGGAAGTCATTATCACTGCTCATTCAATAAAATTGGCAAATTGGGACTTATAGAGCCCAATAACAACGCGAATATTACTTCCTTAAAAAACACACCTGGGCTGAAAATTTAAAGCCAATCAGAAGAGGCATTCTGCAGTTATCACACGGATTAAAACTATTCCAAGTTTTCTAAGCAAATTTAATGTACTGACAACTTTGCGAGCACACAAACTAAACTTACAATATACTATCCTGTCCGTAAGCTGCACCAGTCAATAAATGTTGAAGTCATTCAGAAGTGGTAGATCCAAATATATTTTAACGGTAATCAAAATTTTACACACAATATTGGCAGATGTGCACCTACACTGAAATTTCACCCTCAGCATTCACTGAATTATGAGGCACCTTTTTTTTCATCATTTGAAGCTATGCTGCGGAGAGTTTAAACTATTAGAACCATTTCAGAAGGATGGGAATGGGTTCAAGAGCTCTGGTCATAGGGCACTTGACAGTCGTTCCCAGAATCTTGACCTAGTTATCATTCCTGTCTTGAAAATTTGAAGTCGAGCGGATGAGGCGTCTTAGTGCTGTAAACGAAGTAGAAAGGAAAAGTTGGAGGAACGAAAACAATTCAGACAACCACTTAAAGGTCTGCTTTCAGGGATACCTAATTATTTTCGGTAATGCTACTATGCCGCACCCTGTCTCGCGTCAGTGTAGCTATGTACCCTCTCAAGGGAGGTGCCTGGTTACTGCTGAAGGGCTCTTGATACAAAGAATTGGAACTACCTTCCCTTGGTTCCAATCCTGGCCCATGGCCGGGCTCCGAGAGTAGTAAGAACTCGAAGCTCATCAAAGGTATATAAAAGTATTTCCCCAAATGCTATATGACCCCTACGGGCTTAGTTCTTCCCTCAAGGATGTAACATCAGTGTACTAGTGTTAGTGTCAACAGTTGTCTTTCCTGATGGGGTTACTTCCCTATTTACAACGAGTCAGAAAGCCCCATTTTCGAAGCTTTAAGCGTAAAAAAAGTATTCATTATCAACAACGTAAGGGAGGTACATGGTTGAATTAAGTAGATAACGTCTTCAAACGAGGCCATTGCTGGGAATTACTGAAATAACCAATCAGAGTCAAGTATCCGATAGGAAATTGGCAAGGCGAGATGCCCCGGCAGTCATCTGATGGTATCACAAGCGATACACTGAGAGGTATCTCTTAGTGTATATACACACAAGACAGTTTATATCATTGTATATATATATATATATATATATATATATATATATATATATATATATACTGAGAGGTATTTCTGTGTATACTTAGTATATCTCTGTGTATATATATACACGTAGGGAGAAGTATGTGTATATACACTGAGTTTACTTTAGTTCCTAGTTTGAGGATTAGTGTATTCTTGATTGTTAGTGTACATGAGGTTCTCAGCTTTAATGATTCTCGTGCAGTCGATTGGCTTTATGATTATTATATTTACAAAGGCGCTAAACCCGCAAGGATCAAACAGCGCCTGGAGTAGGAGGCAGTCAAGTTTCATCCTCGAAATTGGAGGGAGGCTCCAGTTCTTTGGAACACAAACTCCCCAGTAACATGGCATCCCACTTTAGATCCATGAATGTGCATTATTTACTGCGATAGCTCTGAGATGATGCATACCCTTCGAGGGGTGGAGAGGGTCCTTGTTGCTGGTGAAGGACTCTTGATCCAAGGAATGGGAACTATCTTCACCATGGATCAAGCCTAATTATCTCCCACTTCCCAGGCGCTATATAACACCCAATGATTATAATAATTGTCCACGAGGTGACTGAAACCACAGAAGTCGTTCCACTGTCAGCAGACCTCGAGGAAAAGTTCTTCATAGTAGTAGATCTATATGACAAAGTTATGGCTGGTGGACTTTCAGAAGGTAAGGTCTGTTTAGACATATACCTTTACGCAGTCTGACCAAAAACTGGATGACGAAAAGTCTGCAACATATGTTCATCGTCCTTGACGTCTGTGGTTGCAACCATGGAGATGATTGTTGTTCTTCGCTGGCAGGGTATCATCAGATTTAGCTACTGAGTAAGTGTTAATGAGAACCATGAAGGCGACAGGACTAACGCATGATCAGGGAATAGTAGGGTCCCAACAGACTTAATGGCCCCTGTATACCAGCAAGTGCTAATTTATAATGGTGTCGTGCAGGGGTAAAGGATGTAGAATATCCGGCAAGAGAGCAACAGAAATATATAACAAAAGGCAGACAGGAAAGAGACAACAAGGATGCAACTTGTATCCTCGAGTTTCTTCTGGGCAGAAATTCATTTTGCGCAGACTCGAATCTGCCTAACATTGCCACAGGTGTTGCAGCAATCAAAACTGTAAATGCGGACAAAGAAAAAAAAAAGGTGCATTGTAAAGTTGTCGAATCAGTGTTTGGTACCAGAGTTGTGGACTATACATTTAGGTAAAAAGGAGCATATTCTCACAATGGCCACTAAGTTTTTTTTTTTTTAAATTGATGGTGAACCCATCAACGTTGACCCATAATTACTTTTTCAGTATTTGGTATCATCAGCTACTGAGATCACAAACAATGGAGTAGGTATATTAAAATATGAGCTGAGCGGCCACCTTTCAGCAGCTTTATTTGAGTCATGGGGACGTCTTCGAGAGGCCAGTACTTGCTGATGCAGTTTGGACAACAGGATGACATTCTTCCTCCATCCAGGAGAGAAATAAAAGTACGTCCTTGACGGCAGCTCACTACTCCAACCACTACCATGGCCACGTGATGCTACATTTGACTGCACAAATGTTAACTGTATTACTAAAACAAAAATATCCTATAATTGTTTTGGATGGACGTATAGCAGAAACATTTCACGAAAGTGTAACATCATCGTCAGACGAGGTACTACCGATCTCCAGTTGAAATTTGTGAAGGACATGGGGGATTGATGCCCATCACAAGGAAGAAGGGACACATCTTAACCAACAGTACATACAAAGGATCAATATCATGCTTAATGAGAAACTTCAAGAAAATTAATCCAAGTCTGTGAGGGTCTGTAGGTGGCGTGCAGCAATAGCTTGTCTGATCACACGGTCAGCCGGGAAGCCTCAGACCAAGCTGAGACTAGAAAAAGTTATCAGAACCTGCCGTAAGTAACCACATTCTGTAGGATCTGGTTTGTCCGTCTTGAGAGCCTTACAACCAACCATTCCTTCTCAAGGACTCTGGGTTCAGTTCACAGCTAACAAAAGTTACCTCAGAATCTATAGAAAAAGTTTTTTTCTTAAAATAGGATAACCCAAGAAAGTCACATAATGTGATTTATTTCCCGTGTTGTCATTCCCAGGGATGCGACTCTCAACAGTCAACACCTACTGTAGGTACCTATTTTCCACACCTGTTCTGAAGCTCCTAAACCTGATTGTTACATAATGTCCAGCAAGTAAAATATAACTTAGTTACGAGAGACCTTAAGTATTAAGTAATATTTTGGTTATAACATTAAATTTAAATTAGGTAAGGTAGGCCTGGTTGACCAGGCTATCACCAGACGAACCTGGCCTAGCCAGGCACCAGGAGTAGAAAGACGCTGGATTTAAAGTTTACTTATATGTGAACTTTATTTGTTGTTCAAGAATGTTACTTAAAGTTCATGTAAGATTTTTCTTGTTAGTCAGTAAGACTAATTTACTAGTTATGAGAAGCTTTATTTTACAGCTTGGTGAACACGGGCAGCAGGTGTAAGAAGACTTGCCCATACGTCTCGACCCGCCCCCTGAATAGTACCCGGGTGCTTTACATTGTAAGCGTAGACCTACCACCACTGAGTCAAAGGGCATCACACAGGGTATACACAAAGGTGCGCATATTTATCAGTACATATAAAACGAGAGTTTAACTTATATTTTAGGGATTAGAGTAAGTATTCTTGATGCCTTTGTACAAGTGAATTTCAGCCGTAGTCACCTATGTACAGTCAAGAACTGTTAACCTAATTCAAAGAGAGAATGGAAAATGATTTTTATCGTTATAAGAATTCAGGGATTATCTGGGCTGGATGGGAGCAGTGAGCTACAGAGCTACACTTGGGGCTGAATGGTAGCTCTTTGAGGTTAAAGACGGATTCAACATCAAGGATACAGTGAAACAAGTTCCCAGTGAGGTAATGTGATAGAACTGGGATGCAGTGATAGGCAGTATAATACCATAATGGTGTAGTGATCATATAACAGTGGAGTGTTGGAACAATAATGTTAGGAATACAATTGAGCAATGTTACAGTGAGTGATGAGCCTAGTAATATTATGTTCAGTCACCAAACCAATTTGAGATGGATTTTAATGAACTGTGTAATGTGCTTGAAAACTGTGATAGTATAAGTAGTTGAGATAACATGTAGATTCAGAGAGTTATACAAATAGCCCACACGTAGGAGAATGACAATGACGCTTTGGTCCGACTTGGACCATTAACTAGCCATACAGAAGCGCGAAGGGAAGGGAGCCAGTATATATACGAGAGGAGGTCGTGGCCGTGAGTAGTAGAACGAGAGAAGGCAGTAGTATGAGTGTAGAGATAGTGGAATAGTATAAGTAGTACAACAGTGGCAGTAGGGAGTAGTGGTAGTGACACAAGAGTCAGAGAGTGGAGTGTTTGCGAAGTAATCGTAGTAGTAGTAGTAATGGAGGTAGTTTAAGAACAAAAGAAAAAAAGAAAATGGAGCACTGCAGGAGAGCTGATGGCCCACGAGGGTAGGACAAAAACCTAGGGGGGAAAAACTCATAGGACAGGACCCACCTATGCAGAAGAAAGGAAAGACAAAGAAAATATAGGAAAAGAGAAGAGGTAAGGTGAGGAGGAGATAAAGATCAGGTCAAGTCACGAGTGTTCTGATGTTTGAAGCCTTTGACAATGTACTGAGAAAGGAAGGGGTGTACAGAGACAAAGCCAGAACTAAGATTCATATCAGGAAAGTTGTGTATAAGGGATGTTTAAACAAGACAGCGTTTGTGAAGGCTAAAAGAAGGGTAGGCAGTTTTGGCAGAAGACCAGTTGATAGGATGACTGGGATCTCTAACATGAAAGAAAAGAACATTATTAGTGCTCTTTAAGTCTGTCAGAAAGAGAGCGAGATTTGTAAATAGTGTCGTGTCGGTCACCCATTAAAATTGCCAGTTTTAATAATTTATAGTTGACAACAGCACACAGGCAGTATATTTGGAAACTTCTTGGACAATGTTTCGCCCGCTGTGCAGACGAAACGTTGTCTAAATAGTGTCCAATTGCTGTTATTATGTCTTTTATTAACCACAGCTTACGATATTACCATACCCTCTACTATTAAAATGTTTCTTTCAGTACCATCTATCCACCGCACACACCACCACAAATATCATTGTAATAATGGTATATAATATCAAGTTGATGAATAAGACACTTGGCTATTTTTATTATCTCGAAATGAAGATACCGAAGTGCTGCATTTGTCTTAACACCACAACAAGTGCGTAGCAATATTGTAATGACTCGAAAGAGAAGAAAAACGTCGCAATGCCATGGTCAGAATAATTCTTAACTAACCCACAAATTGGTAATTAATATTGGACGGACTAAAAAGTCGTCAATTTTTGTTCTTCTGTTTTTGGATTAATTATGAATAATTAATATGCCCTGGAGTTTACCTAGAGATGGTTTCGGAACTCATCCTCTCGGCTCAGCCAGACCTGACCTCCCGATGGATGGCCTGACCAACCAGGCTGCCTGGTGTTAGCCGCGCGCCGTCTAGCGGATGCACCACAGGACTGCTGATTAGGAACGGATATAAGGAACTCGTCAAGTTCTCTCTTGAAGACAGCTAGCGATATGATGTATGAATTGAGGGTTTTGAGTCTTGGGGAACAACTTCACCATGACGGTCTCCGATTTCATACTTTTCACTCTTACTCTTTAAAATTACGTTTGTTAGAATATTAAATATCCATCTGTCCACTTTTAAATATTCCTTCTGCACGCATTATATTCGCTATACCATGGTCGCAGTTGTTCTAGTGTTTGCTCACATGTCTTTTTAAACCACCTATCAGTATCCGTTGCCAAGGTTTATGCCAAGGAGAGCGAGATTTATTGACATGTCTACCTGTGACATGCGTGGGCGGGAGGGTACACTCATTTTGTGCTGTAAGGGATCCTTATACTCTTGAACATTATGTATCAAGTTGTGGAAAAAAAATCGCAGTATTTGAATACGGAATCAAACCTGTAAGAAGCGTAGTTTGGTTAGGTTAGGTAAGATTCGTCAGGAAACAGGACAAGTGTTTCCTGACGCGGGTCTTAGTCATATGATGACCCGCTGCTGGAGCTTTTGGTCATCTGACCGAGGCCTTCCGCTGGCTTACCCGTCTACCCCTTTAAAAAATTATGGTTATGGTTATAACCATTTTAGTTGTTAGACCATGAGAGGGGGAAACGGTTTAGAATATTCTTGAGAACGCACACGTACACACACATTCATTCATACATATACATACATACATCATACATATATACATCATACATACATCACACATACATCACACACACGCACACACACACACACACACACCAAGCATGGCCGAGAAATGAAGGGGGAGAGCAGTTAGGAGCAGGGATAGCAGTAAAGGAGGGGGAGAAGGTGGAGAGGGAAATAGGTCCCATGCAGAGGCACGACCAAGCCACCAAGAGTTACAGGAAAAAATAAGGGAGACAGTGGTCATGTACAAACGGGACCCAGAGACACATAGGGAAAGGCAATGGGAGGAGAGGGAGAAGTCAGTGTTTATGCATGGGCTTCAGGAGAGCGAGGGGAGGACACACAATGAAAGACAGCAGGAAGAAAATCAGGAGATTGAAAACATCATCAAAGAAATAGGCGAGGAGGACATGACTGAGATAGTAAATTTTCAGAGAATAGGGGGGTACATGAAGGGGAGAAATAAGCCAGTCAAACTGATTTTCAAGACAGAAATGGTGCAGAACAGGGTCCTGCAAGAGAAACCACGGCTGAAGGAATCGTCAACATACAAGAGGGTGTTCCTAGACCTAGACAGAACAAAAACAGAATGACAGCAGCTGAGGGAGAGGACACAGAAGCGAAAGGGGCTAGGAAGAGAGACAAGGACAGAGTCAGCAGAGGACAACCAGAGGAGGACAGAGCAAGAAGCGCAAGTACACACGGAACCACCCCCAGAACCCCACAACCAAACACGTTATCCCAACACAGCCCTCACCCCACACTATGCTGTAGAATCCCACAGCACACTGCCAGGTCCCCCACCCTCACAGACCCCCCAGAACACAGTGTTGGAGAGAAAACTGAAGGTATAGTGCACCAATGCTGATGGAATAACGAATAAGTGGGAGGAGTGGCATGAAAGAGTCAAAGAGGCATCACCAGACATCATAGCTCTCAGAAACCAATCTTACAGGAATGATAACAGATGCCATCTTTCCAACGGAATATCAGATCTTGAGGAAAGACAGAGGGAACAGAGGGGTGGAGTGGCACTGTTCATCAAAAACCGATGGGATTTTGATGAGCTGGAGAGAGGAGACAGGAGAAGCAAGAGACTACGTAATAGGAACACTTCAGTCTGGAGGTCCCAGAGTGGTAATTGCAGTGATGCATAACCCACCACAGAACAGCAGGAGGCAAAGGCAAGAGTATGATGAGAGTAATAGATCGATGGTTGACACACTGGTTGAAGTGGCCAGAAGGGCTCATGCGAGCAGGGCAAAGCTGCTGATTATGAGTGACTTCAATCACAAGGAAATCGACTGGGAGAACCTGAAGCCACATGGGGGCCCAGAAACATGGAGGGCTAAGATGATAGAGGTGGTACTGGAAAACCTCATGTACCAACACGCAAGGGGCACTACCAGAGAGAGAGGGGAGGATGAACCAGCAAGACTGGACCTAGTATTCACTTTGAGTAGTGCAGATATTGAGGACATCATATGTGAAAGACCCCTTGGGGCCAGTGATCACATGGTTCTGAGCTTCGAATACATAGAGTTACAAGTGGAGGGGGAAGCAGGAAGGGCAGGACGAATGAAGCCAAACTACAAGAGAGGGGAATACACAGGCATGAAGAATTTCCTGCACAGGGTTCAGTGGGAAAGAGAACTGGCAGGAAAGTCAGTAAACAAGATGATGGAACATGTGACAACAATATGCAAGGAAGCTGAGGATAGGGTAACAGGAATAATGAAAAAGCCAGGATGAGCCCGTGGTTCACTCAAAGGTGTAGAGAGGCCAAAACCAAGTGTGCTAGAGAATGGAAAAAATATAGAAGGCAAAGTACCCAGGAGAATAAGGAGAGCAGTCGTAGAGCCAGAAATGAATATGCATAGGTAAGAAGGGAGACCCAACAACAATACGAAAATGATATAGCAGCGAAAGCCAAATCTGACCTAAAGCTGTTGTACAGCCACATCAGGAGGAAAACAACAGTCAAGGACCAGGTAATCAGGCTGAGGAAGGAAGGAGGGGAGATTACAAGAAACGACCGCGAAGTATGCGAGGAGCTCAACATGAGATTCAAAGAAGGTTCACAGAGGAGACAGAAGGGACTCCAGAAATACATAGAGGTGGGGTACACCAAGTGTTGGGCACAATACATACAACCGAGGAACAAGTGAAGAGGCTACTAAGCGAGTTAGATACCTCAAAGGCGATGGGGCCGGATAACATCTCTCCATGGGTCCTGAGAGAGGGAGCAGAGGAGCTATGTGTACCACTAACAACAACCTTCAACACATCTATCGAAACGGGGCAACTACCTGAGGTATGGAAGACAGCAAATGTATTCCCAATTTTTAAAAAAAGGAGACAGACACGAAGCATTAAACTACAGACCAGTGTCACTGACATGTATAGTATGCAAAGTCATGGAGATTATCAGAAGAGTGGTGGAGCATCTAGAAAGGAATGAGCTTGACAGCCAAGACGGTTTCAGGGACGGGAAATCCTGTGTCACAAACCTACTGGAGTTCTATGACAGGGTAACAACAGTAAGGTAAGAGAGAGAGAGAGAGAGGGGTGGGTAGATTGCATTTTCGTGGACTGTAAGAAGGCATTTGACACAGTTCCACACAAAAGATTAGTGCAGAAGCTGGAGGACCAAGCAGAGAACATGGAAGGCACTGCAGTGGATCAGGGAATACCTGTCAGGAAGACAACAGTGAGTCATTATACGTGGCGAGGTGTTAGAGTGGGTGCCTGTGACGAGCGGGATTCTACAGGGGTCAGTCCTAGGACCAGTGCTATTTCTGGTATTTATGAACGACATGATGGAAGGAATAGACTCAGAAGTGTCCCTGTTTGCAGATGATGTGAAGTTGATAAGAATTCAATCGGACGAGGACCAGGCAGTACTACAAAGGGATCTGGACAGGCTGCAGGCCTGGTCCAGCGACTGGCTCCTGGAGTTCAACCCCACAAAGTGCAAAGTCATGAAAATTGGGAAAGGGCAAAGAAGACCGCAGACGGAGTACAGTAGGGGGGTCAGAGACTACAGACCTCACTCAAGGAAAAGGATCTTGGGGTGAGTATAACACAGGGCACATCTGGTGCGCACATCAACCAAATAACTGCTGCAACATACGGGCGCCTAGCAAACCCAAGAACAGCATTCCGACATCTTAATAAGGAACCGTTCAGGACCCTGTACACCGTGTACGTTAGGCCTATGTTGGAGTATGCAGCACCAGTTTGGAACCCACATCTAGCCAACACGTAAGGAAACTAGAGAAAGTGCAAAGGTTTGCAACAAGACTAGTCATGGAGCTAAGGGGTATGTCCTACGAGGAGAGATTAAGGGAAATCGACCTGACAACACTGGAGGACAGGAGAGATAGGGGGGATATGATAACGACATATAAAATACTGAGAGGAATCGACAAGGTGGACAGAGACAGGATGTTCCAGAGATGGGACACAGCAACATGGGGTCATAGTTGGAAGTTAAAGACTCAGATGAACCACAGGGATGTTAGGAAGTATTTCTTCAGTCACAGAGTTGTCAGGAAGTGGAATAGTCTGGGAAGTGATGTAGTGGAGGCAGGATCCATACATAGCTTTAAGGAGAGGTATAATAAAGCTCATGGAGCAGGAAGAGTGACCTAGTAGCGACCAGTGAAGAGGCGGGGCCAGGAGCTGTTACTCGACCCCTGCAACCACAACTAGGTGAGTACACACACACACCCAAGACTTAACCATATCGACTACAAATCCTGCAGTCATCGGGAAGAGAAACTTCTCAGTAAACTGTTTGTATCCTAAAAAAGATGAAGCAGAAAAAATCAAGTGTTGAGTATAATTACTGCATTAAACTCTGGCGAAAACTAAGACAAATATAACAGGTATTTGGAGCCGGAGGCCCCACACAAGTGTAATACAAGCCGTGGGCGTAGAGGCCTCACAGCACGCATGGGGCTCAAGTAATAAACCTCGGGCACTGTTGATGTTGGACTCTAGCTCTCTAGCCCCCAAACTTTCACATCCTCACCTTTACTCGTGGAAATAATATCTTTTGTCAAGCCTTGATTTTACTTCTTTCAATTTTTCTTCTTTTAGTCCTCTCTCGTGTGTTTTATATCTTTTTATCCTTCTCTTATGTCTGTATTTTCTTCTTTTATAGCTTTATTTTTGCGTTTTATCTTCTTTTATAGCTTTTATTATTACATCTTTTATTCTTTTGCATCTTCATTATTTAGTCGCGTTTTTTTTTCACTTCTCGTATTTAATTTCTTTTACATCTTTTTTTTTTTTCATTTTAACTCTCCTTTTTTTTCTGTTAAAGTAAAATATATAAATGAAAATATTGTAAGCTCAGGTGAATCACAGTTAGAAAACTGTTGTCATTGTAGCAGACTTGTGCATATATTTTTCAGTGTTTTCAGATTTTTTTTTATTTTATTTTTTTTGCTTTACATCATCATTTTTAACATTCGCATGGTTTAAAGTGGAATTATTTTTTGCTCCTTTTTTTTTCAACTGAGGCTCTGATATTTTTCTTGTTGCAACACGATCCATCCCTTACACTGTCACACCTTCCAGAGTGCCACCACTAACACTAGTGTCACACCTTCCAGAGTGCCACCAATAACAGTCTAGTGTCACGCCTTCCAAGGTGCCACCACTAATAGTCTAGTGTCACCTTCCAGAGTGCCACCACTAACAGTCTAGTGTCACCTTCCAGAGTGCCACCACTAATAGTCTAGTGTCACCTTCCAGAGTGCCACCACTAACAGTCTAGTGTCACCTTCCAGAGTGCCACCACTAATAGTCTAGTGTCACCTTCCAGAGTGCCACCACAAACAGTCTAGTGTCACCTTCCAGAGTGCCACCACTAATCGTCTAGTGTCACACCTTCCAGAGTGCCATCACTAACAGTCTAGTGTCACCTTCCAGAGTGCCACACCTTCCAGAGTTCCACCACTAACAGTCTAGTGTCACACCTTCCAGAGTTCCACCACTAACAGTCTAGTGTCACACCTTCCAGAGTGCCACCACTAACAGTCTAGTGTCACACCTTCCAGAGTGCTACCACTAACAGTCTAGTGTCACACCTTCCAGAGTGCCACCACTAACACTAGTGTCACACCTTCCAGAGTTCCACCACTAACAGTCTAGTGTCACACCTTCCAGAGTTCCACCACTAACAGTCTAGTGTCACACCTTCCAGAGTGCCACCACTAACAGTCTAGTGTCACACCTTCCAGAGTGCTACCACTAACAGTCTAGTGTCACACCTTCCAGAGTGCCACCACTAACACTAGTGTCACACATTCCCAAGTGCCACCACTAACACTAGTGTTACACCTTCCAGAGTGCCACCACTAACAGTCTAGTGTCACACGTTCCCGAGTGCCACTATTAACAGTCTAGTGTTACACCTTCCCGAGTGCCACCACTAACACTAGTGTCACACCTTCCAGAGTGCCACCAATAACAGTAGTGTCACGCCTTCCAGGGTGCCACTACTAATAGTCGTGTCACACCTTCCAGAGTGCCACCACTAACAGTCTAGTGTCACCTTCCAGAGTGCCAACACTAATAGTCTAGTGTCACACCTTCCCGAGTGCCACCACTAACACTAGTGTCACACCTTACAGAGTGCCACCACTAATAGTCTAGTGTTACACCTTCCAGAGTGCCACCACTAACACTAGTGTCACACCTTCCAGAGTGCCACCAATAACAGTCTAGTGTCACACCTTCCGGAGTGCCACCACTAACACTAGTGTCACACCTTCCAGAGTGCCACCGCTAACACTTGTGTCACACCTTCCAGAATGCCACCACTAGCACTAGAGTCACCTTCCAGAGTGCCACCACTAACAGTCTAGTGTCACACCTTCCAGAGTGCCACCACTAACAGTCTAGTGTCACACCTTCCTGAGTGCCACCACTAACTAGTTTCACACCTTCCAGAGTGCCACCACTAACACTAGTGTCACACCTTCCAGAGTGCCACCACTAGCACTAGTGTCACACCTTCCAGAGTGCCACCACAGTTTAGTGTCACACCTTCCAGAGTGCCACCACTAACAGTTTAGTGTCACATCTCAGAGTGCCACCACTAACACTAGTGTCACACCTTACAGAGTGCCACCACTAACACTAGTGTCACACCCAGAGTGCCACCACAGTCTAGTGTCACACCTTCCAGAGTGCCACCACCCACTCTCCAGTGTGTCATAGCCACCTTCAATCTCCTCTTCCTTCACCTAGTGTGCCATACCCAGAGTCACTCTAACCCTACCCACAGGCAACCCTTCCCCTCCCACAGTGCCACCACCTCTTTACCTTCCACCCCACAGACGACCTTCCACCAGCCACGTCAGCAAAAGTTAGTGTCAGAAGTTGTCAAAATTATAAGGTGGAGGAGCCTCCAGGCGTTGGGAATTTTTCTCTTGAATTTAAAATTCTCTCTCTCTCTCTCTCTCTCTCTCTCTCTCTCTCTCTCTCAACCACTTTTCCGCTCATCCTTGTCTGATTCTCTCTTTCCTACTTCTACTTTTTTTTCCCTCGCTTCCTCTCCTAGTTCCAATCCTCCTGTTCTACCTTTATCTCATCTCCATTTTCCATCCCTATTCCTCTTCTTTCTCTTTTCATCCCTCGATTCCTCTTCCTTTCCTACTTCTATATGAATTTCATTATTCTATTTCCCTTCATAAGTCTGCTTCCTCTTATTTTTTATTGCTGTACTCTACACTACACTATCTCTCTCTCTCTCTCTCTCTCTCTCTCTCTCTCTCTCTCTCTCTCTCTCTCTCTCTCTCTCTCTCTCTCTCTCTCTCTCTCTCTCTCTCTCTCTCTCTCTCTCTCTCTCTCTCTCTCTCTCTCTCTCTCTCTCTCTTCTCCCTTTCCGTCTCCTACTCCGCCCATTTTCTTAATTTCCTCTTCCCTTTCTTTCTCTTCCTCTTCCCTTCTTTCTACTCTCCCCATTCTTCTATTCCTCATCTCCCTCTTCCCCTTTCTTCTCTTCCTATTCATCCTGGGTAATCACTGGAGGACAAAATCGCCCTCAAACATACAAAGTAAAATAATCATGTCAAGAAATACATAACAATAATCTGCGGTGTGCCAGGCTCAAGCCTCCACCATAAATAAGGAGCGTGTGCTTCCCAACGATTTTGGGGACGACCAAGAGTGCCCCGCTGCTACACCTAAATTTTCGAGGGACTGAAGCGACAACGACGTGTTGCCAGACGTAAAGTTACCGCTTAGGAAAGCCATTATGATTTGTTCCACGCTACCATAAGTGTTTTCTAATGATTTAAGCGACATTGATGAGCTGCCGCTGCCAGACATGTCGTTTTCAACGAATTAAGTGAGGACGATGTTTACCCCGCTGCCAAGCGTGTGGTTTCCAACGAGTTAAGCGACAACTATGTCTACCCTTCTGCCAGACGTGTTTTCGAATTATTTAAGCGACAATAATGAGTTCCAGTTGCCAGACGTGGTTCTCAACGCCACTGTATTTTCCGATGTCAAGCGTTGCCCTCTACGTTTATGCAAATTGTTTATTGACGGTAAATTATACTTACTAAAAAACCGTTAACCAATTTAGGAGACTAGACTGCCCTAAACTGTAACCCTCCCTCCCTCCCTCTTCGAAATGACACTCTCTGGGGGTGTTTATTTAGCAGATTTAACATGTTTGGGGAACATCATGTGCACGTTGTTGTCTCGTTAGCAACGTTATTAAATGTGACGAAGAGCTTGGGTCGTGATTATTCTCGTCAGTAAAACGTTCTGGATATTTGGTTGAACGCATCGCACCAGAGATTTGCATTTAGTAGATGCTCAGATAACTCAATCTCGCACATATATTTTCAAACATCGTATTAGTATTTACTTAACTATTACTAGTACATACTTTCTCTCTCTCTCTCTCTCTCTCTCTCTCTCTCTCTCCAGGAATACTCACACGAGTGGTACTTGGAAAACTCAACAAATGCGACGTTAGGAACATTGGAATAGGGAAAAAGAGGGCCAAAAAATGAGTACAGACTAAGTATAGATTGAGCATAGACTACGGGGACAAATTTATAAGGGAGTTGTGCCTGACTGACCAGTTCGGCTTAATAGGCACGAGACACACACACACACACACACACACATAGTCCCGGAGCTAAGGGGTATGTCCTACTATGAGAGGTTAAGGGAAATCGACCTGACGCAGCCAGCAGTAACAGCCTCGCTGATCAGGCCCTGATCCACCGGGAGGCCTGGTCATAGACCGGGCAGCGGGGACGTTGATTCCCGGAATGACCTCCAGGTAGACACTGGAGGACAGGAGATATAGGGGGGACATGATAACGACATATAAAATACTGAGAGGAATTGACAAGGTGGACAGAGACAGAATGTTCCAGAGATGGGACACAGCAACAAGGGGACACAGTTGGAAGTTGAAGACTCAGATGAATCACAGGGATGTTAGGAAGTATTTCTTTAGTCACAGAGTTGTCAGGAAGTGGAATAGTTTGGGAAGCGATGTAGTGGAGGCAGGATCCATTCATAGTTTTAAGAAGAGGTATGATAAAGCTCATGGTGCAGGGAGAGTGACCCAGTAGCGGCCAGTGAAGAGACGGGGCCAGGAACTATGAATCGACCTCTTCAACCACAACTAGGTGAGTACACACACATACACACACACACAAACAAACAAACAATAAAATTGACGATGATCCAACTGCGTGGCTATTGCAAACTAAGAGTTATAATTATATTTTCAATGGAGATTAGTCCTGAGATACGATGAAAGTTATGTAGAGAGAAAGAGAGAGAGAGAGAGAGAATAGGGGAGGGGCGGGATGAACATATAATAAGCATTCTGTACCTTCGTCCAAAAAAAGTCATTTACCAAGGTTTATTTCCTTAGTGAATTGCTAAAACAGAATAACAATGTTAGTTTAACACTCACGCTCACGCGCGCACACGTGAGTGATACCTGATTTTCCAGTGTCTTATCCCCTCAAGGGAGGTTCCTTGACGCTGGTGAGGGGCTCTTGATCTAGGGAATTGGATCTGTGCTCCGGTTCCCTGAAGTGAGCCTGAATACCTTCCACCCCATCCCTACATGCGTTGTATAATCCTACGGGTTTAGCGCTTCCCTATGATTATAAAAATAATAATCCAATGTCTTATGCGTATAGTTGAGCAAGGTTGAGAGACTGATTACGTCATGTTCTGCTGTCTTCATATAGCTTTCCATTAGGCTTCTTCACTCCTAACAATGACTGAAGAAATCACTCGTAGCAAAAAGGTTCCTTTAATAAATGTCCTGAACTGGTGATATGCTTGGTACTTTGTTTTTACCTGGGTCCTTCTCTGTTCGTTTCTTGTCTTGTGCGCCCTTGGTATAAGGATGATTTTTGTGCAGGGTGACTACAGCAGGACTGGTAGTGTTCACTGAGGAGCCAGTCAGTCAGGAAGGCCCAGCCCTTGCTAGAGAGGTCTTGGTGTGAACCAGGAAGACCAGTAGTAAGGGCCGAAGTATTCATGAGGAAACTGGATCTCTTACCTCCGCCAAGTGCCAGATCAACCAGGCTTTGATGAATATGTGGGCCAGCGGAGTTCCAACAGCGAGGTTAAACAAGCACTCAGCAGAAAACCCCGGCCCCAGGCCCTGCTACGAGTGTAGAGAAACTCATGAAACCGATCACAAGCATTTCACAAGTAGTTGAATGGACACAGCTGCTCCAATCAAGGGGACAGCAATGAAGTTAGCTCTGGAACAAGATAAGAAAGTCTATGACTGAAAATCTGAATGGCTACAGAGGGATAGGCATATATATATACTTTCTCCTTCCCCAAGTTCCATGATTACATGTGTTGCATTCCAATACAATATACCTTACCATTGGTGCAGTCTGTGTAAGTTATTTTGTATTATTTCTAGTCCTTTCCAGTACTGTGTGTGTTAGCGAACGAGAGAGAGAGAGAGACAGAGAGCGAGAGAGAGAGAGCACACAAATACCCTCACACACTCAGATAATCATAAACACAGACACACCACATATTGCCTCTGCAATATGACAAAACTGAGGTCAGTAGGTAAGACAGTGTGGTGTAATGACTGAGCTGTATTCGCTGCAGGAGTAGAGCTCCAGCTTCTGGCCCCGCCTCTTGATCTTTAGTCGACTGGTGGGTGTAATTTGTTACTGGCCTCTTGGGGTTACATACTTATTTACTTTTAACCTTGTGACCTAGTTCATACCACATACTATTTGTAACTCCTACACTGAAAAATTACTTCAAAGTCTCTGTGGCTTGTGTTCCCTTCACTTCCTCATTAGTCGTGACACTGCTGGATATTTCCATTTTCGTTATCCTGAATATGTGTGTGCGTGCGTGCTCGGCGAATTGTATTTGTGGGAGTCGAGTCTCAGCTTTTAACCCCGCCTCTCAAACCACAATCGCCGGCATTATTGGTTCCTAGCCTCGTGGGCCCTATCATCCTTATTTTTGAAACTGTGTTGAGTTTGCCTCTACCACTATAGCTCATTCCATTTATTTACCACTCTGAAACTAAAAATAAATATTTCCTGTGACTCGTCTATGACTTCTTGCCACCTATATCTCTAATTTTAAAAAATACTGTCCATGCCTCTCTGTCAAAGCCTCCGAGTATCTTGTATGTCGTAATCATGTCTTAATTATTATTTTAAAGTCTTCAGGTTCAATTCCTTAAGTCTCTTCATAACTCAATCCCTTCAGCTCTGAGACTAGGCTTGTTGCAAACCTCTGGACCTGTTCTAGTTTTCGTACATTCTTCATCAGGTTTGGGCTCTGTTGGTGCTGCATACTCCAGGATGGACCTAATATATGTTGTGTAGAAAGTCATAAAAGATTATTTATTGGGGGTTCTGATGGCAGTCGTACGATTAGCTATTTTCACATGTTACAGATGTTATGCGATTTATGTGCACATCTGGCGGTATGTTAGGTGTGATGTTCACTTCAAGATCCTTCTCCTTAAGCAATATTTGCATTTTCTCGCCGCTGAAGCTGTATTCCATGTCAGGTCGCCTCTTTCCATCCTCAATTTGTCCTTGCACTTGCTTGGGTTCAACTCCAGTAACCACTTGTTTGACCATTCCTGCATTCTGTTCAAGTCTACCTGTAACTTGTGTCCATCCTCTTCCGTTTGTATTCTTCTCATTATTTTTAAGTCATCGGCAAACAGTGAAACATGAGTCGATCCCCTTGTCTAGAACTGATCCTTGGGGAACCCCCACTCGTTATACTTTCGTATCCTGAAACATCTGCCCTAACCATCACCCCTTTAATTTGTGAATCAATCACTGGTGGGGCACAGTGTCACATGCTCTCTTACAGCCCAAGAATATTCAGTCTACCTATTCTTGTCTTTCTTGCTTAATTTCCGTTATTCTGCCATAGAACTCCAGTATGTTAGTGAGGCAAGACCTCACTAACATACTGTAAAAGTCCTTTTTCCAGGTACTCATCCATTCTTTTTCTGGTTATCTTTTCCAAGTTTTGACAGTATTCAAGTCAGTGATACTGTGTGTGTATGTGTATACAGATGTACATGTACTTATGTATACGTGCGTGTTTTACCTACACAGCTAGCATCATGGTTTGATCTAGTCTACTGTTTCCAACGCTGTCTTAAGACCATTAATTGCGTTAACACCATCATCATAGTCATCACAGTCATCATCATCACATCACAAGCAGCAGCATTACTTCCTACTTTTAATTCCACACTCATTTTATTTTATTTACACCGTTTAATTTATAGACTAGATGTTTTCCTACATCAGCTCATTTTCAGACTAGGAGTCTTTTTCCAGCTCGGTTCATTTACAGACTAGTTTTATTCCCACTCAAGCTCATTTACAGACTAGTTTTATTCCCACTCAAGCTCATTTACAGACTAGGAGTTTTCCTACCTTACCTCATTTACAGATTAGACGTTGTTTTCCTACCGCAGCTCATTTACAGACTAGTTGTTTTCTTGTCTCAGCTCATTTACAGACTAGTTGTTTTCTTGTCTCAGCTCATTTACAGACTAGGAGTTGTTTTCCTACCGTAACTCATTTACAGACAGTTTTCCTACCTCAGCTCATTTCAAAGCAAATCCCCCAGGATGTCACAACGGTCAGCTAGTAGCAGGTGTTAGAAGACTTGCACGTATGCCTTGATCAACTCTCCCATATTTAAACCTGGGCCCTTCGGATGTGAGCTAATTTTCTAAGTAATAACCATGAATGCGGCCTCACAAACCTAGTCAACTGTTCACAGAATCAGCGCCAAGATTAGGGCAGTCAAGTTCACTTGTGGTATTTGAGTGTATTATGTTTCTCTGCAAATGAAATTAAACGTCTGGGCTGTTTGGTTATTATTGCTAGATTTAGCAAAAACATTTAGAGATTGTTCTTGATTCAATGTTAGCAGGACAGCAGAATAATTTTATGGGTAATATTAGTAGAATACTCTAAAGAGTACTTGATTTGGTGTGTATAATACGTTAAAGAGTGTATATTGTGATTCATGGAACATTAAGGAGTTTTTGATGGTGAGGCAGTTAAGAGTGAGCTGTTGCTGTAAGCTTCATGTTCCTTTCCGCACGACTAAATATCAAGGTTAGGTCAGTTAAGGAACAGGATACAGCGGTGCTAAACAAGTGAGACTTGACGTTCTGTGTGTGTGTGTGTATACACCGAGTTGTGCTTGCAGGAGTCGAAACCCAGCTCCTGGCCTCACCTTTGATCGCCATCACTGACTTCTGGCTTCTGCTTCTTGAGCCTTAGCATATCTACTCTTGAAGCTGTGTATTGAGTTGGCCTCCACCACTGCGTCATCCAAGTCATTCCGCTTTTAAACAACACTACTTCCTTAATCGCAATGTCTCATCTGCGTTTTCAGCTTCTGTTGTGGGTGTGTACGTGGGAGTAGTATTTATGGACTTAGTGCTTGCCTGTAACTACGGTAATAATAATCTTGTTGTCAGGCATCTTTTGTTTTCATTGTTTACATTCAGAAAAGGCAGACAGGTTCATAAAGGTTATTCAGTGTTCACGGTCCCAATGGAATCGGGATTTAGCTCTTTTGTGTGATTATGGTCACTTACCAGATATTTGTCGCTACCCAGTAAACTTAGCACCTCGGGTCAAAATCTTAAAACAAAATATTTAAATAATAATAATATAAAAATGTCAGTGTTACTACACACCTTATGTACTGGTCGCCACCGCTAGGCTGCAGCGTCTCCTAATAAATCGTGTGAAAAATGCTAGAAATAGTTCATTTATTACATTCCTGACTCCTTTCATCTAGAAATGAGAAATTCTTCCATTTCCTCTTCAATTCTTGAAGGATTTGTTTTGACAAAATTGTCGTGATAATATTGTTGCCTTTTTGAATGGCATAAATTATAGCTCTAAACATATTGTATTTTCTGAAGATCATTTTTTTTTTATTTCCCACGTTTATACATCATGATTGACGTGTGTGAGAATGTATCTGGATAAGAATTTTCGAGGTACATATTTTATTTTCGAAAACAGAATAGAAAACTGAATCGTGTTTGGGTAGGACTTACATGTTGATAAAGTACCAGGTTGAGATGACGTTTGGTATGGTTTGTAACGTTGTTTAATATGGGTATCAAAGAAGGGAAGGTACTGAAGGGATTGGTAAAGAGCATTATATAGATATCCTTTTTATGGGAGAAAAGCGTACGAGAAGGTAATACATAAATGACCAACACATAGGAGAGAGGAGCTTACGACGACGTTTCGGTCCGTCTTGGACCATTTACAAAGTCACACTAACAGAAAAGATGTAGGTAGGTATAATGTTTGTCAGGATACAGGGCAAGTGTTTCTTTACGCGGGTCTTGGTCATATGATGATACACAGCTGGAGCTTTTGGTCATTGACCGAGGCCTTCCGCTGGCTTACCGGTCCACCCCTTTAAAAATTATGGTTAATATTATAACCATTTTAAACAGAAAAGAGTGAGGAAGCCAATATATATATATATAGACGAACGGGAAAAAGGACGGGAACAAAAGAGGGAGAAGAGGAAAAAATAGTAGTAGTAGAAGAAATAGTGGTAGTAGAAAGTAAGGAGAGTAGTGACAAAAGAGGGAAAAGGGGGAAGTGAAGGAAGACAAACGTAAAGGTAGTAGAAAAAGAAGGTAGTAGAAAAAGTAAGGTACTTAATGATTGGTGAATAGCCTGGATTGTTCCTCTGTATAAGGGAAAAGGGAACAAAAGAAACTATGAGAATTACAGGCGAACAAGTTTGTTGAATATACCAGGCAGATTGTATGGCAGAATTATTGCCGAAAAAGTTAGGGAGAAGACAGCAACTATAGATAGAGAGGAACATCAGTGGCATTCCCACCTCTTAACCCTTCTAGGGAGGTGCCTTCGCAGTAAATACGATAAATAGGGTATATATCTTTTGAAAAGCATAGCAGTTTGAGGAATACAGCATAGCATTTCGGATATTATGTCTCATTTAGGTTACATCTACAGCTGGCGACAGACAGGCTTGCAGCACTCATTAGCAAGGATAATCATGTTGATGATGCTACGTTTTCTGTACTCCAGCACACTTTCACCATCACTGACCTCCAGTGAATAAACATCATGTGATATAAGTATATTTTTACAGGGTAAGTCGGTTGAAAGCCTCAGTCATGACTTAAAGCTCCACTTGTGTGACGTGGGATACGACTTTTATTATATTTTTAAATTTTACAAAGTCATTATTTCCTGAATAATTTACTAAGTCGTTAGACAAGAGATACTGAAGCTAGTTCAGTCTAGTAAGCCTCGCATCTGGGCGCCTACCAGGCGGCTGAAAGATGTCGTACCAGGTCATGCAGGTTTAGTACTTAGGCAGTACGTAAGCTGGTTAAGCCTGTGACTTAAGTCAAATGATTTCATGATGTAGTCGAGTTTTCAGTGTTCCTACCTGAGGTAGGGAATAGAAGTGGTGTGGTGATAGGCCTAGGGTGGAGCCAATGTCTTTGCAAAGGGTTGTGGGCCTGCAGGCAAAGGGATTTTTGGTTATTTCTAGCTGATAACCCCTCACCGGCATGAAGGTATAACGCCAGGCAGTGATATGAGGGTGGGTCCAGAGGCTGCAGCTTAACCCTGACAAACTCTGCAATAGTACACACACATACACTTTCTTATTCCCCCTACCCCCTTCTCTTTCTCCTCCATCCATTTTATGTTACTCTTTCCTTCTCCTTCCCCCCTCTCTATTTTTCTTCTTACGTACTTCCTTTTTTGTGTCTCTTTTTGTTTCTCTCTCTCCCTTTCCTTCTATCTTGTCTCTTCATTTCATTCTACTCTGTTCTCTCTCTCTCCCTCCTATTCTCTGTTCTTTCTCCCCTTCATTCTTCCCCTCTCTTTCCTTTTCATTATCCCCCTCTCCTGCTCTCTCTCTCTCTCTCTCTCTCTCTCTCTCTCTCTCTCTCTGTGATATGTAGCAGGGACAGCCTAGGGAGGGGGGTTATTGTGTCACAGTGCCTCCCGGGGTGGCCCATGGCGGCTGTCTCAAACACGGCCGCGTTTTAAAGATTTCCAGTAACTGCAGTGTAAGGGGGCAGCCCCAACGCCCCGCACAGTACGTGGATGCCCACCCCATTCTTGCACCGAGTAGGATACACCTTCAGAATTCAACGTTGACTATTTTTCCTTAGCCACTTCATTGTCAAATATACTTTTTCAGGTTGATTTTAAGTTAGATTAGTTAGGCTACATAAACATAACCTAAATAAACTTAAAATTTAAAAAAATAATAGCGTTTGAGGAAAAACACCTATTTACCTCTTGGTGTAAAAGGTATCACGTGTTAGGAGACTTGCTTATACGTCTCACCTCGCCCGAGATTGAACCCGGGTACTTTGGCTGTGCGCCGAAAGCGCTGCCTGTGGGTTTCAAAGTACTATATTTTTTTCTAAAGAGTAATAACGCTTTCCACAAATATAAAAATGTGTTTCGGTCGCTGCGAGATCCTGATAAGGTATCCCCGAACCCCATATGCCCAACCCCCTCTACCTCAATGCAAGTAAAAGAAATATCAGTGCTGCATAAATTTCTAATGCAGTTAAATATTACTGTTGAAGGTTTGAAGCCAGTCAGAAGAAGCATTCACAAGTCTATACATAGAAATTAATATCTCAAGTTCCTTTGGCACCTACGCAGTGCTAAACCAATTCAAACCTTTCAGTAGGTAAGATAAACCAGCATTGAAAGTTTAAACCCAGTCAGAAGAGGCAGTATTTAGTTATTGCACGGAGTTCAGTATTTGAAACTATATCAGCACTTAAAGTCTGAAGCTGCTAAGAAGTTGCAGTCTCAAGCTATCAGCGTTGAAGGTTAAAAGGCGATCGGATCAGGCATTTGGAAATTCTGCAGATGGATTTTGAACTTTCTAACAAGTAGAACGCAAAAAATAATAGTAAACAGAGTCAAGAGAGTAGCTGGCACGGTGAAAAACTCTGCTCTTCTAGGATCGATACGCTCCCAACCTCTTTCCTCCTCATGTCCGACATAGTCAGAAAGCTCTGCTCTTCTAGGATCGATACGCTCCCAACCTTTTTCCTCCTCATGTCCGACATAGTCAGAAAACTCTGCTCTTCTAGGATCGATACGCTCCCGACCTCTTTCCTCCTCATGTCCGACATAGTCAGAGACTTAATAATAGCACTGTATCATCCTTTGCAGACAAGAAAAGAATAGGCATGAAAGTGGCATTCATTGAGGACATGCAAAGCTTAGCTGATATGAACCAAATCGTCATGTTGGCAACAGAAAACACGATATTCAATGAGGACAAATTTCAGTTACTCCATTGGGAAAAAAACTGAGAAAATAAAAACTGAAACGGAGTATAAAACTTTCTCCAACCACACAGTACAGCGAAAAAGTAACTGTAGTTCGCATGTTGGACTGTGTTTCCAGCAATAACAGCATCTTCAGTGCAGCCTTGATCTGGAAGGCCTGGCGTGGGACTGTGTTGCAGAGGTAGCCATACTGTGTAGGTGCCACTTTGCCAATAAAATTGGCAAATGACACCTACACAGTCCAAACCTTTCACTGAATAAGATATACCAGTTTTTAAGGTTTGAATTTGTACATAAGAGGCATTCTTCAGTTATTGCACAGAAAATAATTAGTTAAAATTGGCAAATTAAAGCTTACACAACCCAACATCAATGCGGTTTCCTTAAAAGACAGTGCTTAAACAAATTAAGCAGGCCAGTGGCATTTTCCAGTTGCTGGTTGCAATCCAACAATTTCAAGTTTATTAAGTAAATTGTCAAATTTGCACCTAAAACGGCAAAACCCCAAAGGTTATCCTTTTCGTGAATTTTCTCCTAGTTCATCAGCATTGAAAATGTGAAGCAGATCGGATGAGTCGTTCTCAGGTTATAAACAAAAATTTGTACAACCGGTCATATACTTAGGTATATGACCGGCTCTACAATAAAGCTGAACTAAAATATATTTAATCATTAAACTCATGAAAGTTAAAAACACCAAGAAAACGTGAGTTCTCAGCATTTCTCATTTTTTTTATATATGTTTTATTTCAAATTCTCTACAATCCTGTTAGGAAAAAAGATGAATTTTTAAGAAATTTGACTGCGAAAGTAGAAAAGCCGTGGAAAGTGGCGAGAAGTTTGGAGCACAGTACATCAGTCGAGGCTTCTTCACCTGCTTATTGCATCCGCTCTCACCTTCAAACTTTTTCTTTAACGTGCACCATTTTTTTCTTTTTTCTTCATCAATTTGGTTTAAGTAGTTCTTAGTGAGATTGTCAGTTCTTGTTAGGGAAATCCAAGGAGCTCTTGACCCGAAGAATTTGTAACCGCTTCTGGGTTATATATTTCGCGCCATTTTCCCCTAGCGACCGTAATGAAATTATGGGGTATGAATACCGTTACAGTTGAGGCTGCCAACATTTTCCTCGCATCAGATTAATTACACCCCATTTCCCAGGCGCTATGTGATCCTTACGAGTTTTGCGCTTCCCCATCATTACGAAGGGTGTAAAATACCTGTCTAGAGGTAAATATAAAGTTACTTAAAAATAAGCCATCCGAAGGCCACTGATACTTCGTAAACTTCTACACAAAAATGTTCAACAGGTGGTCAATACTTTAGGTTTTATCATCATGGACAGATTAACTCACATTTAGAAAAAAAAATATACATATAAATAGGCGTTCCTGCCTTACGATTTTTTTTTTCACTGGGGTATTTGAGGAGGTAGACCATGGTAATGAATATGATATTGTAAATGAATATGATAAAGTCCCACATCAGAGACTATTGAGGAAAATTAAGGCACAAGGAATAGAATTTTTTTCCTGGATATAGGCGTGGTTGACAGATAGGCAGCAGAGAGTTTGCATAAATGGGGAGAAATCAGAGAGGGGAAGCGTCAAGAGTGGTGTTCCACAGGGGTCAGTGTTGGGCCCCTTGTTCACAATCTACATAAACGGCATAGATGAGGAAATAAATAGCGATATAAGCAAGTTTGCCGATGACACCAAAATAGGCCGTCGAATTCATTCTGACGAGGACATTAGAGCACTCCAGGAAGATTTGAATAGACTGCCAAGTGGCAGATGCAGTTTAATATAGACAAATGCAAAGTTCTAAATATTGGACAGGAAAATAACCATGCCACATATAAACTAAATAATGTAGATCTTAATATTACTGATTGCGAGGAGGATTTGGGAGTTCTGGTTAGCAGTAATCTAAAACCAAGACAACAGTTTACCTGGAGAGAGTTCCAGGGGTCAACGCCCCTGCGGCCCGGTCAAGTGCATAAGTGTTCGCAATAAAGCAAAACACTGACATTATTTATACATATACGGAGCACTTTTTCTTGCAATATAAACTCCTTATTTTATATACAGTTTATTACAATAATGCAGTATCCTGCATAACACCCATGAATATAATAATTTGCTTTGCAAGGGGAGAGGAGGAAGGAAGGCGGTAGTACAAACCTCGAACTATGAAGCGCTAAATTCGTGTGGGTCGTTCAGCACAAGGAGGGGGTAGAGCTTTGATCCTCCGTCCGCTAATCGCGGTCCAGTATATGACCAGTCAAGTGTGTTGATGGTGCTACTGTCATTGTATGTCAGTGTCATCGCTTGATTTATTACTCTTACTCAACATGTCACTGGGCACTGAGTAGGACACCCATTAGGTATTCCACTTAGCATCCTTCACTTCAGTGGAAACTTAGATATTGATACTTCTAAAACTTCCATTAGTTCCCTGATTTACCTTACCAAACTTTTCTCTTAACATTTATTAAAGACCAAATTGTATATATCGACCATTATGAGATTTCTCGTCTTTATTTTGGATTTTATCACTAAAATTTAAAAACAAATCTGTTTTGGATTTCAATTTCCACAGTTTGAATTGGTTCTTTTACCAATATTACCCATCCTTCTCCCCCCCCCTCCCTCAACATACTACTTTCCTTGCAATTTTGTATTTTGTGTGGGTGTATAAGCTTAAAACTCCCAGCATCATGACAGCTTCCTAGCATCATCACCCCCACTATCACCCTCCAGACATCAACACCCAACATCCTCCTCCAAACATCAACACCCCACATCATCCTCCAAATAATCAACACCCCCAACTTCGTCCTACAAGCATCAATACCCCAACATCATTCTCCAAACATCAGCACCTCACATCATTCTCCAAACATCAGCACATCATCCTCCAAGCATCACCACCCCAACATCCTCCTCCAAGCATCAACGCAGCGCTGTATGACCCTGGTGGGTTTAGCGCTTAGGTTTGATTATAATAATCCAAGCATCAACACCCCATCATCCTCGAATCAACACCGCTTAGCATCAACACCCATAACATAAACATCTCCCTTAACACACCCACTGAACGTCACCAACTCAACATCATCGCCTAACATCACCACCCCAAACATCAATACCCAAAACATCAACATTCCAAACATCAACACCCCTTAGCGTCAACACTTCGAACATAAACGTCCCCTTTAAACATCCACATCCCCCCAACATCAGTCGCCCCTTACCAGTTGCATCAGTGCCGACTGACACCACCGTCCACTGACAGTTTAAATTCGCTCCGCCACAGAGTAATTGAATTTCGGGTTTTGTCTCGTGTAATCACTGTTATGTCAGTACGTTATTCTTTTTATTTTCTCCCCACACACGCAGGAGCAGCAGCAGCAGCAGCAGTAAAAGCAACAGCAGCAGTAGCGCCAGCTAATAAGAAATCATTGCCTCTGTGTCCGACTGTATCTCTCAGCATGACTTAATCAGGTGAGAGAATGTGTGTGTATGTATGTATGTGTGTGTGTGTGTGATTATTTTTATCTCTTTGTAAATACTTGTTTGTAGCTACATAAAAATAGCTACGCTTCTGGTATTTCATCTTCGGTTATTATTTCATCACATATTTTGTTTTGTAATTCCTTATTGTGTGTGTGTGTGAAATTGAGAAAGGTCTCGAGAGAGTTTAGTTGAGTGGAAGTGAAATGAGAGGTGATTCAAGGAGATATATTGTATTTATGATGAAAAAATTCATGTGAGGTTGGTCTTAGTGTGTGCTTCGCTGTAGTGGGGAATTGGCTCTGGTAAAGCCACGTAAATCCTTATGTAGCGTGTATTTGGCTAGTGAGGACAGGAGAGCGATTGGTTGGGCCAATGGTGCGTTCTCATTGGTTATTGGTATAGTGTGGTGTTCTGTAATTGGGTGTTGGTATAATGTGGTGTGTTGTGATTGGTTGTTAGTGTGGTGTTGATATTGTGGCTTGCTCTTATTGGTTGTTGGTGTAGTGTTGATAGTGTGGTGTGTTCCGATTCGTTGTTGGTGTAGTGTTGACAGTAGGTTTGTTCTTATTGGATGTTGATAACAGTGTAGTGTGTTCTCATTGGTTGTTGGTGTGGTGGTGAAAATGTCGTGTGTTCTGATTGACTGTTCGTTGTGACAGCGTGGTGTGTTCTGACTGGATGTTGAGTTATTGTTTACAGTGTGGTTTGTTCTGATTAGTTGTTAATCTCATATAATTGGGTGTTGGTATAATGGTGGTTGTGATTGGTTGTTAGTGTGGTGTTGATATTGTGTGCTCTTATTGGTTGTTGGTAGTGTTGATAGTGTGGTGTGTTCGATTCGTTGTTGGTGTAGTGTTGACAGTAGGTTTGTTCTTATTGGATGTTGATAACAGTGTAGGCATGTTTTTGGTGTGTGGTGAAATGTGTTTCTGATTGACTGTTCGTTGTGACAGCGTGGTGTGTTCTGACTGGATGTTGAGTTATTGTTTACAGTGTGGTTTGTTCTGATTAGTTGTTAATCTCATATATACAGTGTGATGCGTTCGGATTTGCTGTTGATAAGATGTTGACAGCGTAATGTGTTTTGATTAGTTATTGATCTGATATTTACAATGTGCGTGTGATTTCAAGCAGACAATAAATGAATACATAATTACATTTTGATCCTGGTGTATTAATACACAAAATAGATGGTTGACGAGGATTAGGTGTCGTCAACACTGCATTCTAATTGGGTGTAGTAAGTTAAATGTTCTCCATGACGAATTCTGATTGGTTGTTGAGTTAGTCCCGTTGCGAAAATTAATTGGTCAGTTGATCCAAAGGTAACATACTATTATTAGCATTATTATTATTATTATGGGAAATCGCTAAACCCATTGGGATTATGCATCACCTGAGGAATGAGACGTAATGTGGTTTGATCTAAGGAAGGGAATGGGCAGTTCAGAGTCCTAGGATCAAGAACCCTTCACCGTAGATATCTATGTATTTTATACATCACATGGTATATACGCTATTACGTGTATATTTTCAGTGTATATACAGTATATTTTACTCACTATTTTGGGGATTAAAGTATTCTTGACTGGTATGAATAGATGAAATGTAACCTTAATGACCCTCTTGCAGTCGATAGGATTTACATCTAACAAAGCAACCACACAATGCTGCAGCAAAACACTACAACTGCAGACATCATCAACACAGTGATACAACACAGGACACTGCAGTTGCAGGCGTCAGCCACACACAGTGCTGCAACAACACAGAACACTGCAGGTGAAGACATCACTCACGCACAGTGCTGCAACAACACAGAACACTGCAGGTGTAGACATCACTCACACACAGTGCTGCAACAACACAGAACACTGCAGGTGAAGACATCACTCACACACAGCGATGCAACAACACAGAACACTGCAGGTGTAGACATCACTCACACACAGTGCTGCAACAACACAGAACACTGCAGGTGAAGACATCACTCACACACAGCGATGCAACAACACAGAACACTGCAGGTGTAGACATCACTCACACACAGTGCTGCAACAACACAGAACACTGCAGGTGTGGACATCACTCTCACACAGTGCTGCAACAACACAGAACACTGCAGGTGTAGACATCACTCACACACAGTGCTGCAACAACACAGAACACTGCAGATGTAGACATCACTCACACACAGTGCTGCAACAACACAGAACACTGCAGGTGAATAAACAGAAGAATGAATAGTGGTTTACACTGTGGTCCATGCATGTAGCAGCCCGACGCTGTAACCACTCAACCTAGTCTTCACACTAGGATGCTTTAACAAGCAACACGTGTGACAGACGCAGGATATATGTACACCAAGAAGTATATTTTTCTCAGCGAATATATGCTGAGAGGTTGCTTCAGTTTATTTTAGGGATTAAAGTATTATTGACTGGTGGTAAATAGGTAGGCTTACCATAATTTCTTTGACTCAACCCGGGACGTTTTTAAGGTTTTGAAAAAATCATATACATGAAATACAAAGTAGGTATATTTTCTTTAATGCAAATAAATAAGGGATAAAATGTACAAATTTCTCAATTAAGGACAACAGAAACATAAATTATGGAATCACTCTTTGGAAAAACATTTGTATTTTTCTCTAAAATGTTATTTTTTTATTTTCTCATACAACTCGCTGCAACTTAACTCAATGTTTATTTTGCTGTACATTAGCCCTTTTACTATAGATTCAGTTATTTTACCTCTTTCCTGAGCACAAGTGCCTGGTAGACAAAAAACACATTTCTCTGTTTTTCTTTTATTTTTATCGTTGCCATGTTTCTGTCCAGGAGAAAATAAACTGACTGGGACTTCGAGACAGGACTTTCAAACCGGGACAGTCCCGGTCAAAACGGGACGTATGGTAAGCCTCTGAGTAAGTGACATGCAGCCTTAATGACCCTAGTGTAATCGATAGCTTTAAACCTCATTAACCAACTTTTCTGACAAGGTTGTATCAGCGGCTCCCCTCGAAGTCATTTTTTTTATTAACTCATCGGCTGTTTCCCACCAAGGCAGGGTGGCCTGAAAAAGGAAACACTTTCATCATCATTCACTCCATCACTGTCTTGCCAAAGGCGCGCTCGCACTACAGTTATAAAACTGCAACATTAACACCTTTCCTTCAGAGTGCTGTTATTGTTGCAGTTTTATAACTGATGTAAGCGCCTCTGGCCAGACAGTAATATAGCCCATAAACTGAAGATAGTCGTATGGGCGGCTGTCACTTGTCTGTTTACTCATCTACATTGGTTTAGTACGATTATTGTTCAAAACAAAGGTATTTCCTGTTCCCGTTAAATATGTCCAAAACAAAGGACGGTTTCAATTAGTCCAGCCTCTGGCAATATAGTTATTCAACAAATGTTACTCGAGACCAACCACCAAACTGATGCTGCCCCCTACTGTGCGCCTCACCGCCACACCTCGCTCTTGTTTCTCCCATCCACTATGCTCCTCCCAGGTAGTTCTATTGACTTAAAAGTCTGTTCAAGTGAAACATTTTCATTAATAAAGTTTCCTGAGACTGTAGTCTTTTTTTTTTTTTTTACATCACTATTGTTTCGCCACTCCTGTTGCTCGTACCACTCTGAGTACCAATGATACCACATCTACTCTTTTTATACTGTTACTACTGCTGTTGTAGCTACTGTTGGTACAATTACTATTACATTGCCAACAACTTTGGCACTATTTCTGTCAGATGAAACAAAACCAGTTTAAGCGATGCAATCCGCCAATTGAAAAAGGCTTGTACAGACAGCGCTGAAAAAAAACACGCAAACGGATTAGCAATTGAACCAATAAATTCGAATTACACCGAAAATTACTTAAATGTTTTTACAAATTTACGAGCAAAGAGCACATTCTGATTTGATAAAAAAAATTGGTGGAAATATTATATCAGAATGTCAGCAGTTAGCATATATACGTCCGTATATATATATGTCAAGCTTTATAACCTAAGCGGTAAAAATGGATGTTTTCAACAAATATAAATATATATATATACATATTTTTTTTTATTAACACATCGGCCGATTCCCACCAAGGCAGGGTGGCCCGAAAAAGAAAAACTTTCATCATCATTCACTCCATCACTGTCTTGCCAGAGGGGTGCTTTACACTACAGTTATAAAACTGCAACATTAACACCCCTCCTTCAGAGTGCAGACACTGTACTTCCCATCTCCAGGACTCAAGTCCGGCCTGCCGGTTTCCCTGAATCCCTTCATAAATGTTACTTTGCTCACACTCCAACAGCACGTCAAGTATTAAAAACCATTTGTCTCCATTCACTCCTATCAAATACGCTCACACATGCTTGCTGGAAGTCCAAGCCCCTCGCACACAAAACCTCCTTTACCCCCTCCCTCCAACCTTTCCTAGGCCGACCCCTACCCCGCCTTCCCTCCACTACAGATTTATACACTCTCGAAGTCACTCTGTCTCGTTCCATTCTCTCTACATGTCCGAACCACCTCAACAACCCCTCCTCAGCTCTCTTGATAATAGTTTTGGTAATCCCGCACCTCCTCCTAATTTCCAAACTCCGAATTCTCTGCATTATATTCACACCACACATTGACCTCAGACATGACATATCCACTGCCTCCAGCCTTCTC
>WNWK01001052.1:0-30000 GCA_009830355.1 Cherax destructor | reverse complement strand
AAAAGAGAAAAAGGTAGCTTATGAGATGTTTTTACAAAACAGAAGTGTAAATAGAAGAGCAGAGTATATGGAGAGTAAAAGAAAGGTGAAGAGAGTGGTGAGAGAGTGCAAAAGAAGAGCGGATGAAAGAATGGGAGAGGCTCTGTCAAGAAATTTTGCTGAAAACAAGAAATTTTTTGGAGTGAGATAAACAAGGTAAGAAAGCCTAGGGAACGAATGGATTTGTCAGTTAAAAACAGAGTAGGGGAGTTAGTAGATGGGGAGCTGGAGGTATTGGGTAGATGGCGGACATATTTTGAGGAACTTTTAAATGTCGATGAAAAAAGGGAGGCGGTAATTTCATGTACTGGCCAGGGAGGTACAACATCGTTTAGGAGTGAAGAAGAGCAGGATGTGAGTGTGGGGGAGGTGCGTGAGGCATTACATAGAATGAAAGGGGGTAAAGCAGCTGGAACTGACGGGATCATGACAGAAATGTTAAAAGCAGGGGGGGATATAGTGCTGGAGTGGTTGGTATTTTTGTTAAATAAATGTATGAAAGAGGGAAGGTACCTAGGGATTGGCAGAGAACATGTATAGTTCCTTTATATAAAGGGAAGGGGATAAAGAGAGTGTAAAAATTATAGGGAATAAGTTTACTGAGTATACCAGGTAAAGTGTATGGCAGGGTTATTATTGAAAGAATTAGAGGTAAGACAGAGAGTAGGATTGCAGATGAGCAAGGAGGCTTTAGAGTGGGTAGGGGATGTGTAGATCAAGGGTTTACAGTGAAGCATATATGTGAACAGTATTTAGATAAAGGTAGAGAAGTTTTCATTGCATTTATGGATTTAGAAAAGGCATATGATAGAGTGGATAGGGGAGCAATGTGGCAAATGTTGCAAGTGTATGGAATAGGTAGTAAGTTACTGAAGGCTGTAAAGAGTTTTTATGAGGATAGTGAGGCTCAGGTTAGGGTGTGTAGGAGAGAGGAGATTACTTCCCGGTAAAAGTAGGTCTTAGACAGGGATGTGTAATGTCACCATGGTTGTTTAATATATTTATAGATGGGGTTGTAAAAGAAGTACATGCTAGGGTGTTGGGGAGAGGGGTGGGATTAAATTATGGGGAATTAAATGCAAAATGGGAGTTGCCACAGTTACTTTTTGCTGATGATACTGTGCTTATGGGAGATTATAAAGAAAAGTTGCAAAGGTTAGTGGACGAGTTTGGGAGAGTGTGTAAAGGTAGAAAGTTGAAAGTGAACATAGATAAGAGTAAGGTGATGAGGGTATCAAACGATTTAAATAAAGAAAAATTGGATATCACATTGGAGAGAGGGATTATGGAAGAAGTAAATGTTTTCAGATATTTGGGAGTTGATGTGTCAGCGGATGCGTTTATGAAGGATGAGGTTAACCATAGAATTGATGAAGGAAAAAAGGTGAGTGGTGCGTTGAGGTATCTGTGGAGACAAAAA
The DNA here is from genome assembly GCA_009830355.1 of Cherax destructor. Classification (NCBI taxonomy): domain Eukaryota; kingdom Metazoa; phylum Arthropoda; class Malacostraca; order Decapoda; family Parastacidae; genus Cherax; species Cherax destructor. The sequence goes on along the minus strand of WNWK01001052.1, from coordinate 28,541 downwards.
ACGTTATCCATGGAGGCAAAGAAGAGAATGTACGAAAGTATAGTGGTACCAACACTCTTATATGGGAGTGCAGCATGGGTTGCAAATGCTGCAGCGAGGAGGAGGCTGGAGGCAGTGGAGATGTCCTGTCTAAGGGCAATGTGTGGTGTAAATATTATGCAGAAATTCGGAATGTGAAAATTAGGAGAAGGTGTGGAGTTACTAAAAGTATTTGTCAGAGGGCTGAAGAGGGGTTGTTGAGGTGGTTTGGTCATTTAGAGAGAATGGATCAAAGTAGAATGACTTGGAGAGCGTATAAATGTATAAATCCGTAGGGAAAGGAAAGCGGGGTAGGGGTCGTCCTAGAAAAGGTTGGAGGGAGGGGGTAAAGAAGGTTTTGTCGGCGAGGGGCTTGGACTTCCAGCAAGCATGTGTGAGCGTGTTAGATAGTGAATGGAGACGAATGGTTTTTGGGACATGACGATCTGTTGGAGTGTGAGCAGGGTAACATTTTGTGAAGGGATTCAGGGAAACCAGTTAATTGATTTAGTTGGACTTGAGTCCTGGAAATGGGAAGTACAATGCCTGCACTTTAAAGGAGGGGTCTGGGATAGTGACAGCTGGGAGGGTCGATTCTCAGCTGTCGTATCTGAGCGCCTCTGCAAAGACAGTGATTATGTATGAGTGTGGTGAAAGTGTTGAATGATGATGAAAGTATTTTCTTTTGGGGATTTTCTTTCTTTTGGGTCACCCTGCCTCGGTGGGAGACGGCCGACTTGTTGAAAATATATATATATATATATATATATATATATATATATATATATATATATATATATATATATATATATATATATAGCACGGATATAGACAAATTGCCGTTGGTACCTTGATTTTAATATAAGGGTTGGAAAAATCATAATGAACTGTGTCGCCTGCGTTGTATGGGAAATATTTTAATATCAGCCGAGTGTGTGAGAGAGAGAGAGGAAATGTGAAGAGTGTCAACGAGGTTGTGATTATTATATTAAAAACGTTCTTACCCCGTGTGGGTCATTCAGCTGCGAGGGTGTGAAAGGCTTCATGAAATTGATATAACCCACATGGAAGGCACTATTCTCTGTTAAAATTTAATTAGGACACAGGTAAGGCGGGACTGTAGCTATTTGATTCCATTAGGTAATTTGGGATGGGTTCGTGTGTGCTGACACTTAGTTGAATTTGCGGATTTTCAGCCTTGTGGGTCTGTCACTGTCATATCTTTTGGGTAACCTTTAAGTGGTTGTTAGTTGTTGTTTTTTTCGTTTTTCTTTATATTTTTCTTTCAGTTTCGTTTTTATTTCGCGCATAACACTAGGCCTCTGCTGAACGGCTTCACGTTTTAACCTTGATGTGCAGTAACTGGCAATATTCTTGGAACTATTGGCATGTACAGGTATGGCCAAAGCTGTAGAGCTTATTTCCAGCTTCCTGGAATGGTGCCAATGACTTCTAAAAGCCTCTTCAGCGTAGCTTCAAATGTTCCAAAACAAAGTGCTTCCTAATTCACCGATGATGGAGAATGAAATTTAAGTGTGTAAGTGCACATTTGCCATTTTTTATGTAATATTGATTTTCTTATTGTTAAATCACATTAAATAAATTTCCAGCAAGCATGCGTGAGCGTATTAGATAGGAGTGAATGGAGACAAATGGTTTTTAATACTTGACGTGCTGTTGGAGTGTGAGCAAAGTAACATTTATGAAGGGATTCAGGGAAACCGGCAGGCCGGACTTGAGTCCTGGAGATGGGAAGTAGAGTGTCTGCACTCTGAAGGAGGGGTGTTAATGTTGCCGTTTTATAACTGTAGTGTAAGCACGCCTCTGGCAAGACAGTGATGGAGTGAATGATGGTGAAAGTTTTTCTTTTTCGGGCCACCCTGCCTTGGTGGGAGACGGCCGATGTGTTAATAAAAAATAATAAAAATAATAATGTGCAGTGTATTACAGAGCTGTGTAGTGTACAGTGTAAGTGCAGTGTATTACAGGGCTGTGTAGTGTAGTGTAAGTGTGCAGTGTATTACAGGGCTGTGTAGTGTAGTGTAAGTGTGCAGTGTATTACAGGGCTGTGTAGTGTACAGTGTAAGTGTGCAGTGTATTACAGGGCTTTGTAGTGTACAGTGTAAGTGTGCAGTGTACTACAGGGCTGTGTAGTGTAAGTGTGCAGTGTACTACAGGGCTGTGTATTGTACAGTGTATTACAGGGCTGTGTAGTGGACGATGCAGGTGTGCAGTGCATCGTAGGGCCGTGTAAGTGTGCAACAGACCATGCAACTGTGAGGTGCACCTCTGCAACAACAATAACCAGGGTTGTGATATGACCAGCCTTCTTGACAGCCCCTCTCCGCCCCTCTGCGGTGGGTGTTGTGGTGTGAGTGATAAACAGGCGTGGTTGCAAGTATGGTTACACAGGTACAGGTGGGTCACAGGTGTTGTGGTTGTTAGTATGGTTACACAGGTGTTGTGGTTGTTAGTATGGTTACACAGGTGTTGTGGTTGTATGGTTATGCAGGTGTTATGGTTGTTAGTATGGTTACACAGGTGTTGTGGTTGTTAGTATGATTACATGTATACTTTGTGTTATTGAGCTAACTATTTCAACCGGGGAGAGATCCATCCACTCCACCGAGCCTGTTCATTCCTTCAGTATGAAAGTGATCATAAGTCGTGAGCTAAAGATAGAAAATTAGAAAATCCAGTTTGGAACTGAAGTTATTGACTGTGTGTTTTGTTATCAGATTTCCAGTATCTAGTAAGATTTTTATGTGTTCACGTTCTCTCCCAGTTCTGAGAATTAACAGTATAGATTTGAGTGAACCAGATCTACCTTGTCTGTTAATCACTACCTTCTTGTAAATATATTTCCTCAGAATTCGTAAATCACATGAAGACGATTCGATCGATCGACATATATTAATTTTCTTTCTCTTTTATCATGATTTTCTAGAAATGAGCTCATTTAGTTATTTAATTCCTTTGTATCATGATATATCATATATTAAAGTAGATTGTTCTGTCACGATAAAATCTATGTGAAGTATAAGATTCAACTGTTGTGTACTTTGATATTGTATAGAATCAGCTCAGAGTCGTACGCCTGTTGTCTTTAGTTTGTATAAGGGTATGTCGAGACGACATACGTACCGTAGCCGAGCTGTCACTGTAAGCTCAGTGAGAGTTCATAGGGTATAACCGTTTCTGCTCACGTGACCATCCGATGCAACCGTTAGCCAATGTCAAAGGTCACCCATGTCAAAGGTCAATACTTTGAACACTATGAGTCCTGCTCGGGGCAGTGCCTCAGTTACCATCGAGACACCGTGTAGGGATAGACCAGGCTTACGGCTCTGAGAATTCCACCCTGTCTAATATACCAAGTTACCATTCCAAACTCGTCTGTTCATTTCCCAATCTACGAAAGAACCTCCACGCAACATACACATGTGTTGTGATTGTTAGTATGGTTACACAGGTGTTGTGGTTGTTAGTATGGTTACACAGGTGTTGTGGTTGTTAGTATGGTAACACAGGTATTGTGGTTATTAGTATGGTTACACAGGTGTTATGGTTGTTAGTATGGTTACACAAGTGTTGTGGTTGTTAGTATGGTTACACAGGTGTTGTGGTTGTTAGCATGGTTACACAGGTCTTGTGGTTGTTAGTATGGTTACACAGGTGTTGTGGTTGTTAGTATGGTTACACAGGTGTTGTGATTGTTAGTATGGTTACACAGGTGTTGTGGTTGCTAGCATGGTTACACAGGTGGGTCACAGATGTGGTTGCTAGTATGGTTACACAGGTGGCTGACATGTGATTACTAGTATGGTTACACAGGTGGGTGACATGTGGTTACTAGTATGGTTACACAGGTGGTCACAGGCGTTCTGGTTGCTAGTATGGTTACACAGGTGGGTGACAGATGTGGTTGCTAGTATGGTTACACAGGTGGTCACAGATGTGGTTGCTAGTATGATTACACAGGTGGTTACAGATGTGGTTGCTAGTATAGCTACACAGGTGGTCACAGATGTGGATGCTAGTATGGTTATACAGGTGATCACAGATGTGTTGTGGTTTGGGTGATAATGTGGGTAAGTGTTGCTGCTGTGGGTACACATATGTGGTGTATTGTGGTCGGCAGTGTGGGTACACATGTGTGGTGTATTGTGGTTGGCAGTGTGGGTGCACATGTGTGGTTTATTGTGGTTGGCAGTGTGAGTGCACATGTGTGGTGTATTGTGGTTGGCAGTGTGGGTGCACATGTGTGGTGTATTGTGGTTGGCAGTGGGTACACATGTGTGGTGTATTGTGGTTGGCAGTGTGGGTGCACATGTGTGGTGTGTTGTGGTTGGCAGTGTGGGTGCACATGTGTGGTGTATTGTGGTTGGCAGTGTGGGTGCACATGTGTGGTGTATTGTGGTTGGCAGTGTGGGTGCACATGTGTGGTGTATTGTGGTTGGCAGTGTGGATGCACTTGTGCTGTGTATTGTGGTTGGCAGTGTGGGTGCACATGTGTGGTGTATTGTGGTTGGCAGTGTGGATGCACTTGTGTTGTGTATTGTGGTTGGCAGTGTGGGTGCACATGTGTGGTGTATTGTGGTTGGCAGTGTGGGTGCACATGTGTGGTGTATTGTGGTTGGCAGTGTGGGTGCACATGTGTGGTGTATTGTGGTTGGCAGTGTGGGTGCACATGTGTGGTGTATTGTGGTTGGCAGTGTGGATGCACTTGTGCTGTGTATTGTGGTTGGCAGTGTGGGTGCACATGTGTGGTGTATTGTGGTTGCCAGTGTGGATGTACTTGTGCTGTGTATTGTGGTTGGCAGTGTGGATGCACTTGTGTTGTGTATTGTGGTTGGCAGTGTGGATGCACTTGTGTTGTGTATTGTGGTTGGCAGTGTGGGTGCACATGTGTGGTGTATTGTGGTTGGCAGTGTGGGTACACAGGTCTTTTTATTTTTACTCCGCTAAATTTACAGGCCAAGAGCTGGTGTCCTGCTATATCTCATTTACAAGCTAAGAGCTTTTATCCAACCTCAGCTCATTTGCAAACTAAAGAGTCGCTATCCTACTTAGCTTGTTTTAGAGACTAAAGTCTGCTATCCTCTCTCAAATCATTTACAGGCAAAGAACAGTTATATATCAGTTCATCTGAAAGCTAAGAGCTCTTATTATTATTATTATTATTATTATTATTATTATAATCAAGGGGGAAGCGCTAAACCCGTAGGATTATACAGCGCCTGTGGGGGGGGGGGATGTGGAAGGTATTCAAGCTTAATTCAGGGAACCTTCCTTGAGTGGCTAAGAGCTCGTATACCTCGATTCATTTACAGGCATAGGCCTATTATCCTTTCTCCACACCAAAAATTCGTAAATTATCACAATTTTAATAAAAACTGTTGTTACAATTACGTTTTTTTTTAGTGAAAAAATTAGACAAGTGTTTCAGGTATGGTGTAAACATAAAAACAAAAATGAGGGAATACTGCAGTAGGCCTCTCGGTCCATGCTAGGCACGTCCAACTCACACCCACTCGCATACCCGTCCAACCTTTATTGAAAGCAACTCAAAGTTCTGGCCTCAGTGACGCTGCCGGGGAGTTTGTTTGCTCCACTCATCTTCATCTCAACTGACAAACTGATCGCTCACATCATTATAATAATTCTTGCTCAAAAAATATGACCAAAAAAAAAAAACAGCACCATCAACAATAAGACAATAGAAAGTCCCACGTAGCTAGTGTACAAAGGTACAAGAGGCAAGGCATACAATGGTGCCGGGGTTACTGTGCACGCACGTATGAGCTGGGCTTCAGTGGAGGAGAGGAGCCTGGGAGCGTAGCCTTATGAGGCTTCCTTCAAGCTTCACACTGGAGAAGCACCTGTCGTTCCTCCCGTCATGGCTGTCTTACATGCCCGCCATGATGTATACCAGGGGACGTATCAAGTCTGAAGGGTGGTGATGTATACCAGGGGACGTATTAAGAGTGCAGGGTGCTGATGTATACCAGGGGATGTATTAAGAATGTGCAGGGTGATGATGTATACCAGGGGACGTATCAAGTCTGAAGGGTGGTGATGTATACCAGGGGACGTATTAAGAGTGCAGGGTGCTGATGTATACCAGGGGATGTATTAAGAGTGCAGGGTGCTGATGTATACCAGGGGATGTATTAAGAATGTGCAGGGTGATGATGTATACCAGGGGATGTATCAAGAGTGTGCAGGGTGGTGATGTATACCAGGGGATGTATCAAGAGTGTGCAGGGTGGTGATGTATACCAGGGGATGTATCAAGAGTGTACAGGGTGGTGATGTATACCAGGGGATGTATCAAGAGTGTGCAGGGTGGTGAGGTATACCCGAAATACTCATGCATGTTAGTGGTTTTCTTTGTGTTTAACAATATTTTACTTCATGTAAACTACACATTGTATACTTCATGTAAACTACACATTGTATACTTCATGTAAACTACACATTGTATACTTCATGTAAACTACACATTGTATACTTCATGTAAACTACACATTGTCTACTCCGCAAAGAAATAAATTTTTGAATTTGAAGAGTGTGTAAGCAAGGGGTGGAGTGATGTGTGTGTGTGTGTGTGTACTCACTTAGTTGCGTTTCCATACATCCAGTCACAGCTCCTGGCTCCTCTTGTCGACTGATTCCGTGCTTCCAAGGCCGAAACATACCTACCCTTGAATCTGTGTATGGTGTTTTCATGGTAGACGAGAGAGAGTGATGAGCAGTGAGGTTTGTGGTCTCCCTGCACCATCGGGGGCTCCAGAGGGCGTGATAAGAGGGTTGTCTAAAGCCGTGAGTGGTGTGAGCAGGTGGCCACCCAGGCAGATAACTCCATTACTCAGTGCCACTCTCTCTACCATGGAGAGCTGGCTCTGCACCATGACATTGTCTGAGGGCTGGCTCTGTACTATGGCACTGAGGGCTGGCTCTGTACCATGGCACTGAGGGCTGGCTCTGTATCATGGCACTGAGGGCTTGCACTGTATGAGGGCCTTCTCTGTAACGTGGCACTACTTGAGTGCTGGCTCTGTACCATAACACTACCTGACTGGGCAGACGGTGCAACATACCCCTGTTGCGATATCAACGCCCTTTTTCATCCTTTATACGTATCTTATTTAATATTCCATCGCGTTCATTTCCTTTATTAGCTAAATTGCAAATGTCCGACCTTGTATTATTATCTGTTATTATCATCATCATATTGGTCCTCTAGTTATTTAGACAGTTATGTATATATGTATGTGTATAATGTTTGCTGTTTCATATAAAGAGACTAGATAATTGTATAGCGATCCAACCTCTGGGGTGTATAATTTAAGTCCACTTCTCCTGTGCTCACCTACACCCCCCTTTGTCTGGGTCAGTGTCACGTGACCCCACACTACTCCTAAGCTAGGTTGTTAGCTTGGAGCAGTGTGGATTTACCCTCCGACTAGACCACGTCCATTGGATTGTCTTATTCTGTTTTAATCGATAAAACTTCTATGTCTGTTACTACATAGAATTTACTTTGCTGTACTGGAAGATTACCTTGATAACTCTCAGTGAAGAGTAAGCAACTTATAGATGAAGAAGTGTATTTATGTATTACGTCTTATGTAAGATGACTCTAAGCTATTTGACAAGAGTATAGAAGAGTGTATAAAGGACTAATTATTGTGTAAAGATTCTCTGGATAATATACTCTATATTATGGAAAACCTGGATTATGTTCAGTAATATTATCTATTTTATAAGCATATGAACGTCTTTCATTAAAAGTAAGCTTTTAGTGGAAGTTTAATTTCTATCCCAAACTCTGTCAGAATTGTTACGCCTGAATCCTCGGAAAACAAGAACTAAGCACTAGTATTTACCATAAGGCGTAACACCCCCATTGAAAAGCATGGGCGCCATTAGTACACTAACAGAAAACACAAAAAGTGTCCGTGGACCAAGACTGTTCAACAACCTCCCACCAGGCATAAGGGAAATTACCAATAGACTCCTGGCATCCTTTCAAGAGAGAGAGAGTTGGACAGATACCTAAGGTCAGTACCCGATCAGCCGAGCTGTCGCTCGTATATTGAACTACGAGCGGCCAGCAGTAACAGCCTGGTTGATCAGGCCCTGATCCACCGGGAGGCCTGGTAATGGACTAGGCCGCGGGGCCGTTGACCCCCGGAATACCCTTCAGGTAGACTCCAGGTAGGGGCGCGGCGCTGTATGAGCCCTGTGGTTTAGCGCTTCTTTTGATTATAATAATAATCCAGGTAGGGCAGGCGCTACCATGACATTGAGGGCTAGCACTCTACCATGGTATTGCCTAGAGTCTGGCACTCTGTACCATGACTCTATCTGAGGGTTAGCATTGCGTTTAGGTTGTCCGTACATTAGGCTGCACTGGCTTGGTGCCATGGAATATATAATAATAATAATGTCACGAAACTTGATCATATCGGAAGTTCACAGTTCGAATACTGGGTAGCGTATTGGACTTCTTACTCCAGCTGCTCCTTGTAGGGTATTGGACTCCTTACTCAAGCTGCTCCTTGTAGGGTATTGGACTTCTTATTCCAGCTGCTCCTTGTAGGTATTGGACTCTTACTCCAGCTGCTCCTTGTAGGGTATTGGACTTCTTACTCCAGCTGCTCCTTGTAGGTATTGGACTCTTACTCCAGCTGCTCCTTGTAGGGTATTGGACTTCTTACTCCAGCTGCTCCTTGTAGGGTATTGGACTCCTTACTCCAGCTGCTCCTTGTAGGGTATTGGACTTCTTACTCCAGCTGCTCCTTGTAGGGTATTGGACTTCTTACTCCAGCTGCTCCTTGTAGGGTATTGGACTTCTTACTCCAGCTGCTCCTTGTAGGGTATTGGACTTCTTACTCCAGCTGCTCCTTGTAGGGTATTGGACTTCTTACTCCAGCTGCTCCTTGTAGGGTATTGGACTTCTTACTCCAGCTGCTCTTTGTAGGGTATTGGACGCCTTACTCCAGCTGCTCCTTGTAGGGTATTGGACTTCTTACTCCAGCTGCTCTTTGTAGGGTATTGGACTTCTTACTCCAGCTGCTCCTTGTAGGGTATTGGACTTCTTACTCCAGCTGCTCCTTGTAGGGTATTGGACTTCTTACTCCAGCTGCTCTTTGTAGGGTATTGGACGCCTTATTCCAGCTGCTCCTTGTAGGGTATTGGACTTCTTACTCCAGCTGCTTCTTGTAGGGTATTGGACTTCTTACTCCAGCTGCTTCTTGTAGGGTATTGGACTCCTTACTCCAGCTGCTTCTTGTAGGGTATTGGACTTCTTACTCCAGCTGCTTCTTGTAGGGTATTGGACTTCTTACTCCAGCTGCTTCTTGTAGGGTATTGGACTCCTTACTCCAGCTGCTTCTTGTAGGGTATTGGACTTCTTACTCCAGCTGCTTCTTGTAGGGTATTGGACTTCTTACTCCAGCTGCTTCTTGTAGGGTATTGGACTTCTTACTCCAGCTGCTCCTTGTAGGGTATTGGACTCTTACTCCAGCTGCTTCTTGTAGGGTATTGGACTTCTTACTCCAGCTGCTCTTGTAGGGTATTGGACATCAGCTCTCCGGTTGACTCCCAGCTGCTTCTTGTAGGGTATTGGACTTCTTACTCCAGCTGCTTCTTGTAGGGTATTGGACTTCTTACTCCAGCTGCTTCTTGTAGGGTATTGGACTTCTTACTCCAGCTGCTTCTTGTAGGGTATTGGACTTCTTACTCCAGCTGCTTCTTGTAGGGTATTGGACTTCTTACTCCAGCTGCTTCTTGTAGGGTATTGGACTCTTACTCCAGCTGCTTCTTGTAGGGTATTGGACTTCTTACTCCAGCTGCTTCTTGTAGGGTATTGGACTTCTTACTCCAGCTGCTTCTTGTAGGGTATTGGACTTCTTACTCCAGCTGCTCCTTGTAGGGTATTGGACGCCTTACTCCAGCTGCTCCTTGTAGGGTATTGGAATTCTTACTCCAGCTGCTCTTTGTAGGGTATTGGACTTCTTACTCCAGCTGCTTCTTGTAGGGTATTGGACTTCTTACTCCAGCTGCTTCTTGTAGGGTATTGGACTTCTTACTCCAGCTGCTCCTTGTAGGGTATTGGACTCCTTACTCCAGCTGCTTCTTGTAGGGTATTGGACTTCTTACTCCAGCTGCTTCTTGTAGGGTATTGGACTTCTTACTCCAGCTGCTTCTTGTAGGGTATTGGACTTCTTACTCCAGCTGCTTCTTGTTTAGGCAGCAATAATTGTTAAACCGGAGATTTAATTTACTGTTGTGGGTGGTATCTTGGGGTGGTGATATACCTTTGATAGGCTTCGAGAGTCTTCCCACTCGCAACCTGTGCCAGGCTTGGTCTTTGCTTGCCTGGTCATCTAGGCTGTTGCTGCTGGCGGACCAGGCAAGCACCGGCCAAGTCTGGCCCATGGCCAGCCTGTGGGGTCAGGCCTTCAAATAAGCTGCGGTAACTATGATAACACTTTGCTGAGATAACACTTCTGCTATGGTAACAGCTCTGCTATGGTAACAGCTCTGCTGAGATAACACCTCTGCTATGGTAACAGCTCTGCTGAGATAACACCTCTGCTATGGTAACAGCTCTGCTGAGATAACACCTCTGCTATGGTAACACCTCTGCTGAGATAACACCTCTGCTATGGTAACACCTCTGCTGAGATAACACCTCTGCTATGGTAACAGCTCTGCTGAGATAACACCTTTGCTATGGTAACAGCTCTGCTGAGATAACACCTCTGCTATGGTAACAGCTCTGCTGAGATAACACCTCTGCCATGGTAACAGCTCTGCTGAGATCACACCTCTGCCATGGTAACAGCTCTGCTGAGATCACACCTCTGCCATGGTAACAGCTCTGCTGAGATCACACCTCTGCCATGGTAACAGCTCTGCTGAGATCACACCTCTGCCATGGTAACAGCTCTGCTGAGATCACACCTCTGCCATGGTAACAGCTCTGCTGAGATCACACCTCTGCCATGGTAACAGCTCTGCTGAGATCACACCTCTGCCATGGTAATAGCTGTTTGATGATATAACAACAAAAATGTTGTGAAATATAATAAGGGATATCTTTGGTGTAAAACAAATGATAGAAGATGTAACAGCTGTGTGTTAGGTGGCAGTATGTGTCAAGTGGCACTGATGGGTGGAAGTAGCTGTGTTAGGTGGGAGTATGTGTCAAGTGGCACTGATGGGTGGAAGTAGCTGTGTTAGGTGGCAGTATGTGTCAAGTGGCACTGATGGGTGGAAGTAGCTGTGTTAGGTGGGAGTATGTGTCAAGTGGCACTGATGGGTGGAAGTAGCTGTGTTAGGTGGCAGTAGGTGTCAAGTGGCACTGATGGGTGGAAGTAGCTGTGTTAGGTGGCAGTATGTGTCAAGTGGCACTGATGGGTGGAAGTAGCTGTGTTAGGTGGCAGTATGTGTCAAGTGGCACTGATGGGTGGAAGTAGCTGTGTTAGGTGGCAGTATGTGTCAAGTGGCACTGATGGGTGGAAGTAGCTGTGTTAGGTGGCAGTATGTGTCAAGTGGCACTGATGGGTGGAAGTAGCCGCTGTGTGGATACCAGGCCAGCTATCAGGTACTACTGATAGCTAGTCTGAGAGGATAATTTTGGCTTTTGGGTGGCACTGTTTGAAAGGCACTTGGTGTAGGGTGACACTTTGCTGAGTTAGAGGATACAAAGTTTTGACAAATAGTTTAGAACCAGTTACAGGATGTCATTGTTTCTGGAGGTACTATAAGATAGCCTGTGTCTTGAGGAGTAGTGGTTGCAATATGGCACTGTTGCATGATACTGTGCTCTTGATGGAACTGTAAGGTGGTACGTGTAAGTTGAGTGTAAGTGTAGATGGCACTGTATATGATTTCACTGTAGGATGATGCTATGGTGACAGTGCTTATCAACTTCAGTCACTAACATGATGCTGTTGATTTTGCTTTAACTTGTTAAGTTTGTTGCACTCGAACAAGAGTATATAGCAAGCCTTGGTGGAACGACGTTAGTATACTGTAGTGGATCTTACAAATAAGTCTTAAGTGTGGTCAGTACCTACCTGGAGTCTACGTGACTAGGAAACTGCCCAGTTCCTCTCGAAAACAGATAGGGGGGTCTCTTGATTTTTCCCCTTATGTATGATGGGAGGCTGTTGAACAGCCTTGTACCCCCTGACATTGTGCTTTCTCTAAATGTACTCTCTGCACTTTTTTTTTTTTCATTGAGGGTATGTTGCACCGTCTGCCGAATCTTTTAGTTCCATAGGGAGTGATTTCTGTATGCAGATTTGGGACCAGTCCCTCTAGGATTTTCCAGGTTTAAGTTATGATATACCTTTCTCGCTTGCGCGCCAAGGAGTACAAGTCAAGGGACTTCAAACGTTCCCACTAACTGAGATGTTTTACCGAAGTTACACGTGCAGCGAAGGTCCTCTGTTCATTCTCCAGATCTGCAATTTCTCCTGTCTTGAAAGGGGCTGATAGTGTACAGCAGTGTTCCAGGATATATAGGACAGGTGACTTAAAGAGGATCATCATTGGCTTGGCATCCCTTATTTTGAAGATTTTCATTATCTATTCTGTCATTTTCTTCGCAGTTGTGATAATGACACTGTTGTGGTCTTTGATGGTGAGATCCTCAGATGTTGCCACTTCTAAGTCCTGCACATTAGTTTTTTGGTCTATTGTGTGGTTAGAGTTTGTCTTATACTCCGTTCTAGCTTTTAATTTCTCAAGTTTTCCATAATGGAGTAGCTGGAATTTGACCTCAATGAACATCATATTGCTTTCTGCGGCCCATTGGAAGATTTACGGTGTCCTCAATGGATGACACTCATGTAAATTCTAGTATCGTCTGCAAGGATGACACAGTGCTATGGTTTACATCTCCGTCTGTCAGATATTAAGATGCTATATACCTTGTGGAACAGAACTTTTCACTGTAACAGCGTCTGACTTAACCATGTTTACTGTTATTCTTTGTGTTCTGTTGGTTAGAACGTTAAACATCTATTTACCCTCTTTTCGAGTTATTTCCTTAGTACGCATTTTGTACGCTATTACACCATGATCGCACTTGTCGAAGGCTTTTGCAATCTCTATGTATACTACATCCGCATTGTGTGTCCTCCACTGCATCCAAAGTCTTGTCATAATGGTCTTATGAATAAGTTTTGGTAGTGTTGTCTGTGTTTGCCAAGACGAAACTTAAACTTTCTGAAAAGTTGAAGATGAAGCCTCACTTTGATATTTTGTTGGTCGTACGTCGGACCGTATTTGGCTTTTCAAAAAAAATGTGTTGAGTCTTTAATGTTAATTTTGTATTTAATACAAAAATCTAAGTCTGCGACAAGACCAGATGTGAAGAATTTTATTCTGATTGTTATATTTGAAGGATTAATATCCTAGGATAACCCAAAAATTTAAGTATGGAAGCTGGTTTCAGCTTGGGTACAGGATGCTAGGCACTGTAGTCAACAAGTAACGGAACGTATCTACTGGAAGGAGCGGTGACGGTAGTGAGGGAGGGAGGAGGGTATTAGGGGCAGCAGGTGTTAAGAGACAAGCCCAGGAGTCTCCGCTCAGAATTCTGCCTGGGTCCGTTTGGTTGTGAACCGAGCACGTCATCACTGCACCGTGAGGTGTACTGTATCCCTTACCGGCTTTTACTGTAGTATAACTGTATCCTCTTCGACTAGTCTTAACTAGTTCACAAACAGTTATAGGAGAGAGGCGTGGCGTTCAGTTTCACCTGGCGCAGTAGTGATTCCTGATCTTGTGAATATAGTGGCGCGTACTCCGGTCCTTCCTGGGAAGGGGGGAAGGGGGTTTAATTGATAACAAACTTGACCTTCCGACCACGCCCTTCCTCTCCTCGCCCACCTCCCTCACATTCTCGCTCCTTCCCCTCCTACCCTAACAATCCCTCCATTCTCTTAACTCCTTCCCACCCTTAACTCAATGCTGATGAGAGGCTCGTGGTCCAAAGAATTGGAGCTACCTCCTTACCCCCCATTCCTCAGGTGATATATGACCTACACTAATTTAACGCTTCCCATGAATATAATAATAGTAATATACTCCTCCCTTCTCCTTACCCCCCTCCCCTCTCACTTAACCTCTATGTCACCTCTCACCTTTTCCCTTTACCTATTCTCGTCCCCGCCATTCTCAGACACCTCTTCCCCCTTTCCTCCCCCGTGACTGTCATAACAATAACTTCATGGCTGACGTGTCAGTATCTTATACAACGGAGCTTGAACATTAAGTTATACATGAGACTCCAGTTTCTTGTAATGAAGTTGAAAATAAAGAAAGAAGTTAGAGGAAATAAGATGATATAAAATTTGCTTTACATATAAGGAGTTACATGTATAAATGTGTGTAAGTAATTTTGATTTAAAGAGAATATGTTTATCGTATTTTCTCCAGTACTTTCATACTGGAGAAATTAGGATACTCAGAAACCCGCTTCGGTGGTGCATGTAAGCGTGGCAAGATGAAATTATTCGTGTATGTGCTCTCCCTCGAGTGTACCACGACTGAATTAAGCATGTGCTACGCAAAAGTATTGCTGCAGCCTTACAGAGAATTCTTACGAAGAATCGATGGGGTAGTAGATTACCATTTTGGCTTAGCCGTGACCGTTGTGCTAGCTACTTGGCTAACCTTACATTTCAACTTTACCAGTGTACAGTAGGTGCCTAATTTAAGCATTCTTTTTGTGGCATCATAACCAGGTGGCTTGGGTTTGCACTAGAATTGACCTCGCTCAAATACCTTTGATGAGTTTCGAGAGTTTTTCTACTGAAGCCCGGCCAGATTCGTTTGGTGCTTGCCTGGTCAACGGTGCTGTTGATGGCCCGCTGGCCTACATGTATATCTATCACAACCTCGTTGATCTGACACTTGGTGGAGATAGTTGTCCGGTTTCTTCCAAACATGAGTAACATTATAAGTGCTATTTTTAACTTAGTCCACTATATTTTTTAGACTTGTGGGACTCTCAAGCTAACGGCTGTTGTTCCATTAGCCGTACTTACCCTACAAAATGCTTGTCATAAATTAACGATAATTTAACCAATTAAACCTAACCTAAATGACGTTTATAGAAAAATCATATATATATATATATATATATATATATAATATTATATTGACACAAGATGGTCAGGAACCATTGAATATTGTACAAATTTTGTAATAACAATTCTGAAGAGAGTCAGTAGCGGGAAGATGGTTCAAGGGAGTGCATAAAGAATTTGTTTTTAGTGAGTAATACATGCATAAATCAAGTAAATAATGGTAATTTATGTGAGTTTTGTGCGTTTGAGCCTGGCTCGGCATTTGTGATGCTGGAGGGATGTGTAAATCCGGCTCGAGTACCTGTTCACCCAGCCGTGTCATTTAGCCCAGTAGTTTTTTGTGTTGCCAATGTGCATTTGCTTTGCTAGACGCACCACTTTCAAAATTGAGCATCCGTAGCGTGTACGCACGTAAATGTTGACGCACGAGCATGTGTTGTGCCACCATTGGTCTAAAAATAGCAAATTATTATATAAATCTGGGCCACATTAGCGCTGGTGCATAACCCTGACGAGGGACGCAAGACAGCATCATCCACACTCCCAGGACAGGTAGGGATGATTGTCCTGGTGTTGTTACCTTTGCCCCTCCGGATATTAAGAACAGGTTGTCAAGGTGTACGGGGTGAGGAGGGATTGGTTACTTTATTAGGTTTAAAGCCTGTTGACTGTGTTGTGGTCATTAAGGTTAGATATTACGTGTTCACCATCAGTCAATAATAGCTTCATCCCTAACAAAGAGACAAAAGTAAACTCAGCGTATATATACTTCTCAGTGTACTCACCTAATTGTGGTTGCAGGGGTCGAGACGTACGTGTGTGAGAAAGGGGGGGGGGGTAATTAGATTAGTAAGTCATTAAGGCTGTATGTTACTTGTGCACTAGTCAAACATACTTTAATACTTAAAATGGGAAATAAAGTACTGTCGGTGATATACAGATATGCATCTCTCGGTGAATATATTCTTAGCCTAAGGGACGGGAAAGAAGTTGGTTGATGGGGTTTAAAGTTAAGGCTACATATAACCTGAGTATTACTAGTCAAGAATACTTTAGTCCCTAATAAAAAGGGTAAAAATAAATTGAGCGTATATGGCAAAATATTTACAAATGCAGTATTATGCCATCCTTTATTGACATTTAATAAAGCCCACTGTGGGCGAAACGCTTTATATCACATTTGTCTCTTTATAGCATTTTTCTCCATCTCGGAGTATATACAGTGAGGTATACACCTCTTCGTGTGTATATCCTGGGGGAGAGTGGCCGGGCTGTCCTTATAGCCGGGTTGTCCAGTACTTTCTTGTTGGGGGAAGCCACTGTTGCCTGACTCGTAATTCTAGTGTTTCTTTTTCCTCGTACATTAAGTGGTGTTACCATGATTATGCGATTTATTACCCGCAGTTATTAAGAAAATGTTGGGGGAGTGTGAATTTATGGGCGATTTGGGAGGGGTAAGAGGAGTAAAAAATGAGAGGGTGAGAGGGCGAGGCGGGAACTGAATGTAGCAGCCAGCCAGCCAGCCATGTTTGAAACTCACTCCTCGACAAGCAGTGCTACACAACCGTCTCTGCCGCCTCTCACCCTCCCTACGTTCCTCCAACACTCCATCCTCCCTCTTCGTTCCTCCATCACGCCTTCAATACCCCTTCCTCACCCCCGTCAGCACTCCCTCCCACGTTCCTCGTGCTTTTGACACTCCTCCCATACTACCTACCATAAAACTCCAGCCCCCCTCCCTTCGTTGCCCTCATCATTGTCGTCATCATCATCCTTATGGGTTTATTCCTTTAGGATTTTGATGGCGTCTTGTAAATCACTCGTTAAAGTATCCTGGGCAGGAGGAGGGGGAGGTTATCTAATCAATATCGTTAACTGTCACTAGTACAACGATGAGATCTATTGCATTGAATATTCTTAATACATATTTCGTTAGACGCTTCAAGGACAACGATGAGATTCATTTCGTTTACTACTGGGAATATGTGGTTCGTTAAACACTAGCCACCACGACATGTAGTTCCTTAGACACCTCTAAGTACAACGAAGAGATCCATTTCGTCGACCATCCGACACTGATATACTGTGAGAGTCATCTCTTTAATTAACCGTAATATTTTGTAACCACATATATCCTCCATCACCGGAACAGCGAAAGTTTTCGTCAAACACGACTTTCAAAACGATTGATTGTTAAGCTTCCACATGAGGACTGATTGTCGAACGACCCAATATCTCCGCGGTACACCAGATCAACCAAGTTGTGGTGGCTATACGGGAAGCCAATAGCAACAGCCTGGTCGACCAGGCAGTCTACATGAACAGCATGAAAACCCTGGTAGCAGGTCATCAGTGATAGTAATTCAGATATGAACGTTTCCTGGTGCTGCACAGCCACCGCCTTGCCAGATGTGTAGCGCTTTAGTGCACGTTTCTATAGGTTTATGTAACCTAACATAATTTAGAATAATATAGTATTTGTAAGCTTAAAGGGAGCGTTCAGAAACTGTAGTAAAATAAGGATAGGTTGCGGTCTCGTTAAACTGCAACTGAATGTGTATATTTTGTTGCCCATTGTACACTACCTCGTTGTTACGTTAAGAAAACGTATCACCTTCGGTAACCACCTCGTTAACCACCATATACTCCACCTTGAAGTAGGTCTTCGGTATAATATTTTGGTAACCACAAAATGAATGTGAAACTTCCTGCGAGATCAAACATACCATCGTTAAAATTTTGAAGCCTAAAAGTCGAGATTTATTAACTATATTAATAAATTGTCAAATTTGTTTTGTACCTTTACAGCCTAAACATAACAGGCGTTATTCTTTCATAAAGATTGAAGCTGTTCAGAAGAGGCATATTCTTAAGTTATTTCACGAAAAACAAACAGCATTTTAAAAATAAAAATGCCATCTGCACACTATGATAAAATACACACTTATATCTTTATTATGGAAACGTTTAGCCAACCAAGAATGTTAAAATGATTGATTTGTCGGTTCTCCAAACCATTTATCAAAATCCCAACATTCTTCTAGTAAGTAGAATACACCAGCTTTGAAAGTTTGAAACCGATCAGAAGAGGGTTTTCTCAAGATTTCACGCATATAATATTGACAAAAAAAAGGTCACCCGTCTATCATAACAGACGCAGGAACCCTTTCCTAGTAATAGTTCAACAGCATTGAAATTTTGAAGTTGATTGGACGAGGCGTTTCTGAGTTATAAAGGAAAACCTTGGAGGAAGAAAAGGAAGCTGCACCTGAGTATACGACCGGCTCGGGTTGAAACCGTATAATAATAATTTATAGTAATTCTATTAATAAATACGTACTAATAATTATAATAAGCACATTAATTAAAAGTAAAGGACAGAAGTGTAAAATAAGATTTAAAAGAAAGAGAAGAAGTAGAATAATGAAGGCAATTGAAGATAAAGTGGGAAACTTGGCACGTTCTTCTCTGAAGTTAAGTTGTTAGCACAAAATAGTTTGTGGTCACTTCCTTTCAAGGGAAGTGATTACAAAGATGCTGGTGAAGAGCTCTTAATCCAAGGAATTAGAGCTACCCTTCCTATTCGATCAAACCTGATTACTTCCCATAGTGGTGAGAAGATACCATTTTTTTTGCCAATACCGATACTCAATTTTAGGCCGATACCGATACCAAAATTAGCCTGTACCGATACCATCAAAATTTTCTGATACTCACTGATCCCGATACTTTGGCCCACCCCTAACCTCCCATACCCCAGGTGATGTATGGCCCATACGGGTATAACGCTTCTCACTGAATGTAATAATGGTCGTTAATTCATGTGGAGATTATTATAAGGACTTGTATTGATGTTACTATTTTGGGCGACAACTTGAGCATAACATTTCAGAGTCGACCGTTCACTCAGTTCCTTCGTGTGTTCAACTAATTTGTCTTGAAATTGGGCGTTATATTATGAAAATAACAGTGATAAAGTAGTGAAGCATTCACTGGAGGTTTTTAATGATGGTGTCATCTCTTGATGGGTGGGGAGGGGAGGGTTGTTGACAGGGAGGGGAGTTGGATGGAGGGTTGTTGGTTGGGGGAGTGGGAGGAGGGTGTTGCTAGCTTGGTGAAGGTGTTGACTACGGGAGAGTTGGTATGGGGGGTGGTGAAGGTGTTGACTACGGGAGAGTTGGTATGGGAGGGGGGTGTTGCTAGCTTGGGTTGGGATGGGAGAATGATGGGAGAGTTGGTATGGGGGTGTTACTAGCCTGAGTTGGATTGAAATGGGTGTGATGAGTAAAACACATGTGCAACAGCTTGGTGTATCTATTGTTGAAACGTTTCGCCTACTCGGTAGGCTTCTTCAGTCAGATACGGAGTATAGGTTGTTGGTAGCAGAAGTGATGAGGTAAAGATGATGTAACAATAACATTTTCAACATAAGATGGGTATGTTGCTAGCTTGGGGTTATTGACTGGAGGAAAGTTGGGAAGGGGATTTCTGGTATGAAGGGGGAGGGGTTGTTGACTGCGCGGAGAGGTATTACAAACAAGGTATATATAATACTGACAGGTTTATGAAATCTCACCGAACGAAGAGGGTTTGAACCCATGGCAAGCCAGTGCTGAAACTAGCAGTCCAGTGCGCTACCCACTGTACCAGATTGACAATTGTCTCACAGCGATATCACGAAACAGGGTATGCAAACTTTACATACAACGAATCTTTGCACCAGTACAAGTGTATTCTGCAGCGTATCTTTGTCCTTACTGTTGTCACCCGTACCACGTTTATATCCATGATGTGTGTTGCCCGCTTATAAATGGTCACCATAATTATTGTGTGTGTTGCTCTCTTATAAATGGTCTCAGTGTTGTATGTTGCTGTTATAAATGGTCACTATGATTGTTGTTGTGATATAAATTATTGTTTGTGTTAATGTATTATAAATGTCTATGATTGTGTATGTTTGTTTATTATTATTTTTTAAACAAAACTGAATACATCAGCAGTGCTGCTACCCTATTCTACATGATAATTATATAGTGGGAATAAAAGCTAGCCATGTTTCCCTGTCATATTCCATCAGGGACTCGTACAAGATGTTGAAATCCATCAGTCTGAGCTGGGAGATTTCAGTGGGGCAATGAGGATATCGTCAAACATTTCATCAAGGGTTCATCAACAACGGCAGCATCAAGGGTTCCGTTCCGGCATAGCTGGAGTTACGGTATACCACTTGGGAATTGCTATCTCTCAGAACAACCTATCCCATACACAGAAGAAATTGAATTTTTATGAAGATATCTCCCTCATCCCAAAGAGGGAGGGGCAAGAGAAATTGTACACAGGAGACGAAAGATAAAAGTGATGGTGCAAGAGAGAGAAAGATGAATGCCAAAATATATCCAACCACACACATACATACATATACCCCACATACACAAATATACATGACTCACGAAATCGTAATGACACTATTATAAACAAACCATACCACGGGTGGGGTTCGAACCCGCGTCACCATGATTGTTCGAACCCACGTCACCATGATTGTTGTTTCTGTTGCTGTTATAAATGGGCACCATGATTGTTTTTTTTTTTTTTTTTTGTGTCTGTGTCATAAATAGCCTTTATGACTGCTGATTGTGTTGAGGTATAATAAAGAACCTTCACGATTGCAGTTAGTGTTGCTGTGTTATAAATGGTCTGGATTGGTCTCAGTGTTATGAAGAAAAGACATGTTGCAGAACAGGCTTTTTACTGGGACAGCTTCTCACTAGTTGTAGAGCTTTATCAAGTCATGTCTCGTTGTTATCGGCAGTGCTCCATTTGGATCCAGTTAGTTGTGTTGTGGCAACATTTCAGGTTCCTTGGTGTCTTTAGGGAAGATCCGCAAGCGAATATCATTGATCAGTTTGACGTTTTCTTTTGAAATGTAAATTCTGAAGACACACTCATCAACTTCTTGCATCGTGGCTTCACTCAAGATAAATCTGAGAACAACCAACCAACTTTGTACCTAGAAACTTCCCAGGAATTTTTTTCCAGAGACTTCAAAGCTAATATTATTACATCCAGTTACTGTCTGAAAACATAGGGGGATTTTTGTGGAAGATGTGATTGTCATGTTTTCTATCAGGGTATGTTGTAAGTTCACCAGACAACGGAAAGAGAAAGAGGATACTTGAGTTCTGCTGTTATTGTACAGGAGAATGTAGACACAGAGAGAGCAGTCCAATACATCCATTCGGTACAGTTTGCAGGGTTTGAACTGACCTGATCTCACCCTAGAGCATTATGAGTCATATATGGTGTCTGTCAATAAAGATGATTATTGAATTCACGTTGGAAGGTTGTTTACTAACGGAGGCTACACATACTAAAGCAACATTACTCATACTGTTGACTTAATACTGGTATGGAAACTTGGAGAATTCTTGCTAAGGCTGTGATCAATACTGGTACTGAAATCTGGATTTTTTATAGATGCCAGCAATACTGAGATCAGCAATTAAACTTCACTGTTGTTGAGCCTGTTCTGAGCCCAATTCTTTGATTAAGTCTGTCTGCAAAGGGAAGCAATGCCATCAAGACCTCGGTATCTAAAGTGGAAACAACTTATCTCTCATATCCAACCTGAGGAGTAGCAATAGGATGATGTGATAAATCGTTTTGAAAACCGACAAGTTGAGGAATGAGACACTTGTGCATCATTTGGAAATATTGAGGAAACATTTCACCATCTTAAACTAGTGGATACTTCTACTGTGACTCCCCCTCCTCTTCAAGGGGCCCCCTTGAAGAGGAGTGGTGAAGATGCTCTTGGTCTGAGGAATTAGACATTTTGGTCTCCTTCCTCAGACCAAATCTAATTACCCCCCAATCCCCCCCTTATTATTTTCTTTGCTTTTCTTTTTTTAAAAAAAAAACAAGAAAAAATAACCTAACCATGGAGTTTGCAATCAATGAACCTGCTACCCCTGGGCCCCTTCCTGATACCACACTCTGTTCCGACCCTGCCTCGTTATTGGACCACTCTTTGGACATTTCTAATACTCCTGTAACACTTGCTGGTGCCGTTTCATCACCTGCTTCAGGTACTGGGGGTTTTGACTGACTCCTTCAATATGTCTGACCTCAGCTCTTCTTTGACTATGCTTCCGGCTTCTCCCTCTAGGTGCAGCAATTTAACTCCGTCCCACATCTAAATGCCCATGACATTTACCTGATGATACTTCTTCGCTTTCTTCTCATTCTTCTCGGAAACGACCGGTCATGCCGCTATGTTCCAAAATACACAATAGACTTTAAGTTTTTTACTCTACGACCTACTTTCTCTACTGTCTATCTTTCCGACCATAGTATTGGCAAGGCGCTCCTACGCCATGTTGGTAGAGATATATCCTTTCATGCTCTCAAGAGCAGTACACACATTATCACTGTCTAGAATGCTAACCAAGCTCACGATCTTTCTGTCCTTACAACTATCCCTACTATTCCTGTAACTATTGAAAAACATCATTTCCTCAATTATTGAAGTGGTACTTTCATTCTGCCCCATACCATTGTCCAACAGAATTTCCAGACGTGGCGATGACATTATGGAACAGCTAGAACTCCAAGACCTCCCAATCCTCAATGTAGACATGTCCTCCCTCCTCGCAGGCAGGGCTTCCATCCTCTGTTTATATAGCGGGACATGTTTACAGTTCGAAAGGTGATCCCTACACCGCAACAGTGTAGAAAGTGCTGGCATTTTGGTCATCCAGGAAAATATTGCAGGTTCATAGCTGAATGCCCAATCCATCTTGTAGTCTACCTCCCTCTTGCCTTAATTGTCATGAGGCTTGCCCATTTTACCCTCGCCGTTACCAGGTTTACCTAAATGAGCGTGAATTCGTTGTCTCAAAGAGGCCGAAGGCCTCCCATATGCTATGGCAGTCTCTCATCTACGCCTCCAAGGAAAACTTCCCCATACAGTGGACCCCCCCGGATAACGTACTGCTCCAAACTTGAACAATTATGTAAGTGTATTTTTGTGAGTGCTTTTGTAAGTGTATTTTTGGGGGTCTAAAAGGACTAATCTAATTTACATTATTCCTTATGGGAACAAATTTGTTCGGTAACGGCACGAACAGCATTCTGGAACGAAATAATGACGTAATCCGGGGGTCCACTGTATTTCTTATTCTCGAGTTGCTAAATGTCCTCCCTCCTCTGGGATCCCAACTTCTGCAGCAGCCTCTGTGGTCACCTCTTCCACTGTCACCCGTCTCTAATTCTTTCTTTTGCTGTCCTGGACTCGGAGATCCCTACCTCGGCACCTCATTCTGTTCCCTGTTACTAAAATCTCCTTCACCCCTCCTTTCCTTCTGCAATCTGCTCATTTTTCCTTCCCAGTCTCTGTACTCGGTTCTTCACCCCCAACGGGCTCTGTTAAGAGTGTGGAGGTTCATCCTCCTCGTACAGTTCCTTCTTCCCTTGTCCCTCCCAAGTTTTCCCTCTTCTGCCCCCTCCCAGGTCGCTTCCTCTCCTGTCCCCTCCCAGCCTTCTCCAGTTCCCTCTACCCTTTCGTCCCCCTCCTACTTTGGTACAGTCCATCGGCACCCTGATCGTTACTCACCCTCCTTCCATCTCTGCTAATGTACCACATACAATGTCCTTGACCTCTGAAACACTTGAAGCTATCTCAGAATATATTGAGGAGGCTAGACCTTTGATGGACACCGATCCACCTCCGGTTCCTCCTCTTCACTTTTCTCAGTCTACACAACTCCTTTCTTTACAGCGTCCCAATCCTTCGCTGCTTAAAAGTTTTCCGCTGCCTCCACATGTGGACTTTTCTAACCCTACTAGTCCGTAGGTACCTCTACCTTCAGCTTTCTTGTATCTTTCTCTTCGTAAATCATGGCTTATTTACAGTGGAATATCTGCGGCCTCAGAGGTAACCGGAGTGTCAGGAGTTGCTCTCCCAGTTTTCCCCAGTTGGTGTTTGTTTACAAGAGCCCAAATTACACTCCGTTGTTATCCATCCCATCTCAGGCTACGATTTATTATATTCATCGGATCTTTTTTCCGATGGAACCTTTATTGAAAGTGCACTTCTTATACGCACTGATATTCCATACTGTCAGCTCTTTGTTCATACTTCGCTGCATTACACTGCAGCCCGTGTCCACTTGAATAAGTGGTATACACTCTGTTCTTTGTATATCTCTCCTCAGGCAATGTCTATTCCAGATGTTGCCTTTCTGGTTTCTTCCTTACCACCACCACTTCTGTTACTTGGCGATTTTAATGCCCACCATTTTCTCTGGGGTTATCTCGCTGTGACTCCAGCGGCATTCAGTTGGAGGCTTTTCTTGCTTCTCTCCCCCTCCATGTTTTAAATACAGGTAATCCCACCCATTTTGATCCTCGTACTCATTCTCTCTCTTGCATCGATCTCTCGGTCTGCTCTTCCTCAACTGTACTAGACTTCACCTGGTCTGTCCTCCCGGACTTGCATTACAGTGATCATTTTCCGATCATCCTTACTTCTTCGTATTCACCACCTCCTTGTAGCCCACACTGGCAATTTGACCGGGTGAATTGTGACCTTTACGCGCATCTTACTGCTTTTAATGAGGCTCCTTCCTCATCCTCCATTGATGAGATTTTACACCTCTTCTCGACCTCGGTCTTAACCGCAACTTCACATTCTATACCCCAAACCTTGGGCAAGCATTCTCAGAAGTGCGTGCCTTGGTGGTCTCCTGCTTGTGCTCGGGCAGTAAGTTTGAAACGCACTGCGTGGGGCAGGTACCGGTACAACAGAAACACAGAGAGACTCCTTAATTTTAAGCAGAAGAGAACGGTCGCTCTCCGTGTCATCTGTGATACTAAACGCACTTGCTGATGGGATTATGTTTCTACCATCACTTCGGCTTCCTCTATGAGTGCAGTCTGTAAAAAAGTATGGAAACTGAGTGGTAAATACTCCCCCGACCTGGCTCCTGTTCTTCGGGTTGCTGGTGTCAATATAGAAAACCCTCTTGACGTTGCCACTGAAACTGGTAATCATCTGGTCCGTATTTCTCAGGGGCTCCATCTATGCCCCTCATTTCTTTCCTCAAAGTCTACCAGCTAGTTAGCTGTATGACCCCTGCGGTTTAACACTTCTATTTGATTATAATAATAATAATAATACCAGCTAGTTAAAGCCCTTAGACTTTTCTTCTATCAGAGAAGAATCTTATAATGTGCCTTTTACACTTCTGGAACTGGAGGCAACACTCTCTGCTTGCCGATCATCGGCAGCTGGGCCTGACTGACGGCATTCATATTCATATGCTACGTTCATATTCATATGCTACGTTCGTAATGTCTACCAATAACCACTTGGTTATCGGTTATCGCCATCTTTTTTGACCTTGAGAAGGCATATAACACAACTTGGAGGTATAATATCTTGGCCCAGGCTCACTCCTTAGGCTTCCGAGGCAGTCTACCTTTTTTCCCCGACTTTAACTGAAAGAATTTCCATGTCTGGGTCTAAATGCTTCCCAGCCCTTTGTCCAAGCTAAGGTGTCCCAGGGATGTCTGAGCACAAATTTTCTCCTTGCTATAAATGATCTGGCACTATTTTTTCCATCCAAAGTATTTGGCCACGCCCATGTTGTGACTTTTAAGCGGCAGGCCCCGACTGTCCATCAATGGTCGATTTAATTGGGCCACCACTTGGGTTTAAATTTTCATGGAAAACTCAAAAAATTATTTTCCAGACATTCAGTCGCCTCTGATGTCTCTGATCATCCATTGATATATGGTTTGAAAACCCAACGTGATACGGTTGGTTTCTGGCCTTCTGTTTTGACTGCAGATTTGCCCCTGGAAACCTCCAATTACCTCTCTGAAGGTAAGGTGTCAAAACCCGGCTGAACCTCCTTAAAATCCTCGTCATCTTTCAGGGGGCCCGATCGGGGAATATCCTTCCCTCATTCAGCCCTAATTTATGAAATCATTTTTGGGGGACCAATAATTCGGTGGCCTTCCCCCCTTTTCTCCCCAGCCTTAATCCCATCCATCACCCGGGATTCAGTCTGGGGCTTTTTGTTCTTCAATGGTTGAAAGCCCCCCTATTGAAGCAATATTTCATCCTTGTCTGATCACCGTGATGCTCATTTGCCTTCGCTATTATGTTCGCTCTCATGACATCTGCAATCCTTCATATATATGGATAGTCCCAGGTAGATGTTCTTTATTTGTTCATTGCCCCTGTTTATTTGGGGCCTTTTCCTTCGCCCATTCGCTCTTTTTTTTTCTTATTTACCACCTTTTGTTCATGTAGCATCTCACTTTTCCTACCTTCTCAAGTTCTGGCTGTTCTGTGTTCTTTCCCCCCGCCATGCCCCAAACCCCAGTTCCCCTGGGCTTCCCTTTTCTTGACCACTCCGTTTCATTCTCACCCATCGCAGTGTAAAACGATGGTTCTAAGTTTTTCTGACGGTGTCGGATTCACATTGTTTCCGGAATGTCGTTCGAGGGTTTATTATCCTCGGCTAGCTTTTTTTCGGTGAATTGTATGCCACTTGTGCACTTGTCCATATTGTTCCTGTGTCACTATTTTGTCGTTTCAGACTCTTAGTGCTTTACAGGTTATAAGAAAATTTGATACACCTCACCCCCGCTTCGGATTCCAACTTTGGTTCGCTTTTATTCTAAAAGCCAAAGATATTTTTTGTTGGGTCCCTTTGTTGGGTTTACAGGGAAATGAACAGGCAGACACTGCTGCGGGGTCAGCAGACGTGGGCCTTCCAGTTTCAATAGAGGTGTTTCCATTCTGACTATTTGCTGTAATTGCTACCCACCTTCGCACTTGAAAAAAGTTTGTTTTGATCCCAAAAAAACTTATTCTATTAAACTGAGATAGGTTTCTGGTCATCTTTTTTGTCACAGTGTCGAGGTTGGGGGGCTTTTTACACCGTTTTACTCACGGGTATCTCAAAGGGGGGGGTCCCGTTCCTCTCGTGAGAAAAATTTCAGGTTTTCCGTATCCGTTAGGGGCCAACATTCTGTTGGACTGACCACCATCAATAAGACCGGGGAAATTTACCTCCAACCGTCCCCTTTTCCCCCCGCCTTTTTTTTCCTTTTGCTGATGGACCCTTCAATTCAGACCCCTTATTGACTTTTTTCAGCAACTGAATTTTACAAACTCTGATGATGCCTCTAGATTCCTCAGTCCTTTCTCCCCAATCTTTTTTCTTTTCCCCTACCCCTGCCCCCCCCTGCCCCCGCTGCACCCCCAAAACCACTAATCATCCCTTATTCACCCAGACCCCCCCATCCTGGGGCCCCCGGGGGTAAAAACCTTTGGGGTTTAAAAGGTTCTTTTGGGGTTTTAATAACCCCCCCCCTGCTTCAACTCGCTTGATCAGATATGGGGAAACCCTCCAGGCAAAATGTTTTTCTTTTCTTTCAAGACGGATTGAATACAGATTCCAAAAGAGGACTGATTTACCTCAAACTTTTCCCTTTTACCGTTTTCGGTTTTCTGCAGAAGCCACTGGGGGGTGAAACGTTTCCCCTTTAAAAAGATTTCCAAAAGGAAAGGTTCTTTTAAAAAAGGAAAAAAAGGGGAACGATGGGTCCTTTTTCACAGGTTTGGTCTTCGACCCCACCCCAACCTTTTGGCAAATTTAAGCCCACAAATTGACCTGGTCGTAAACACCGACCTTTTAGCAAAATGTTTTTTGAATTTGGGGTTAAATTCCCCTATGGGGGGTTTGGGAGGAGATAATTGATTAAGAAATACACAAGTTAGATGTCTGAGGCTTATAAGAGAGGTTGGGGGAAACCCAGGGGCCTTCCGGGGCCGGTTTACCCCCTGGGGGACTGAGAGGGAGGCTGGGGGGGTTTTGGCCCTGTGGACTCGTGACGTCACGCAAGAAGGAGCCTATTTATAAGTAGTTGGGGTTTTCTAAGTATACTAACAAGTAAAAAAAAATTTGACAAATTTACTTTTTTTTCCTCTGTGGGGGAAAGGGTTTCTATTTAAGAGGGATATTTTATATCTAAAGACTTTTCTTCAAGAGGAAAATTTTCAAATATCTTTTTCCAGGGCCAGATCAAACCTTTATTTTGATGGGAATGGAGCGGGACCCCCCGCAGCATCAGCCCCTTTTTTCCCTTTTTCCCGACGAACCGGGCCCCCCCCCCGGCCCCAGTAGAAAGACTCCCCCCTTTGAAAAAATTTTTACAGTGGGGTTTCCAATTTTTGTACTATTGAGGTGTTTGCAGAGACCTCAGGGGAATTTTAGGGGACCGAAATTTTAAAATTAAGTGGTACTTTTTTTTTAAGACACATGTGGGGGGGTTGGTATCTTTAAAAAAAGATCCCCAAAAATTTTGGAAAAAGTGTCTTAACAACTT
>WNWK01001051.1:202500-333665 GCA_009830355.1 Cherax destructor | reverse complement strand
TTTCACACTTTTTCACTGTCTTGCCAGAGACGCACAGATACAACTTTTAGATGTCCCCAAAAGCAAATCCCCCCAACCCCCTCCTTCAGAGTGCAGGCACCGTACTTACCTCCCCCTTGAGTGAAAGGCCCCGTAATTCCCCCTCTCCTTCAGGTCAGGAAACCACTTCCCACCGCTCCTTCAGAGTGCAGGCACCTTTTTTTCCCCCACCTCTCCTTCAAGTGGGGCCCCCCTTTTTCCCCCACGCTCCTTCAGGTGCAGGCACCGTTTTCCCCGCCCCTTCAGGTGCAGGCACCTTTTTTCCCCCACCGCTCCTTCAGGGCAGGCACCTATTTTCCCCCCCCCGGACTCAAGTCCGGCCAACTGGTTTCCCTGTATTCCTTAAAAATATTACCATGCTCACTTTTTTTTAAAGATTAGTAGTAGTATTCATAAAGAAGTGGTAGTTTCCCAGTAGGGGAAGGAGGTCACATAGGGGGGACTCTCCTCTTGTCTTCCAGTGGTTACGCACCTTTCCCATTGCCAGACTCGCTTTATCATTGGAAAAACCCCGAGTCTTTGGGTTTTGGTGATGGGGCCCCACCCCAAAACCCCTTTTAACGAGGGTTTGCTGGTTGGAGGGAAACCTATGGGGGTGTGTTTAACATGCCCGCCCACTCTGACGGTTTTCCCCCTTTAAAAAACCGGGGGAGGATGAAAATAACGTATTTTCGGGTGTTTGGGGTGCAGGGGGGCGGAGAATGTACTCTGAGTGATCAAAAAAATTTGGGAGGGGGGATTCTTTTTTGCACAGAGGTCACTTTGTGCGATTTTGAATTTGGTGGGAGGGGGGGGTTTAATTTTTGTGAATGCCTGGTAAGGGGGTCTGGAGTGATGTACAGTGCCTGGGCAGTGCACTCTCTGAGTGGTATACAGTGCCTGGTACAGTGCACCTCAAAAAGGGATCAGTGCCTGGTACAGTGCACTCTGAGTGGTATACAGTGCCTGGTCAGTGCACTCTCTGATGGTATACAGTGCCTGGTACAGTGCCTCTGGTGGTATACAGTGCCTGGTACAGTGCACTCTCTGAGTGGTATACAGTGCCTGGTTGAATGTAACATCCCCCGCACTTTCAGAATAGTTGGGTGACCCAGCTCCCTCAAAAGGGGGAAAAAACCCTTTGCTACAAAAAAAAAAAGTGTCTCCATAAAGTTTTTTTTAAAACCCCCCATAACTCCCGGGGGGGAAAAACCCCGGATAACTCCTGGGGTTAATAAACCCCCCATAACCCTGAGGGTTAATAACCCAGGGTAACCACTGAGGGGTTTAAAAACCCAGGATAACCACTTGATGGTTAATAACACTGGATAACCCCCGAGCTAATAACCCAGGATAACCAAGAGGGCTAATAACTCAGGATAACCTCTGAGGTTTTTTTAAACAGGATAACCAAGAGGGTTAAAAACCCGGAAAACCCCCTGAGAGTTAATAACCCTGGATAATCCCTGAGCTAATAACCCAGGATAACCCAAGAGGGCTAATAACCAGGATTACCTCTGAGGCTTAATAAACCATGATAATCCAAGAAGGCTAATAACTCAGGATAACCCCTGAGGCTTAATAACCCAGGATAAACTGAGGGTTATTAACCCAGGATAACTTCTGAGGGTTAATAACCCAGATAACCCATGGGGGTTAGTAACCCAGGATAACCACTGAGAGTTAATACCCAGGATAATCCCTGACAGTTAATTACCCAGGATAACATAAGAGGGTTAAGAACCCACAATAACCTCTTAGGGGTAAGGCAGCTGGATTGATGGGATAAAGATAGAAATGTTAAAAGCAGGTGGGGATATAGTTTGGAGTGGTTAGTGCTATTATTTAATAAATGTATGGAAGAGGGTAAGGTACCTAGGGATTGGCAGAGAGCGTGTATTGTTCCTTTGTATAAAGACAAAGGGGACAAAAGAGAGTGGAAAAATTATAGGGGAATAAGTCTGTTGAGTATACCTGGTAAAGTGTATGGTAGAGTTATTATATATATTTATAGATGGGGTTGTAAGAGAAGTGAATGGTTGGGTGTTGGCAAGAGGTTTGGGGTTAAAAGAAAAAGAATCTAACACAAAGTGGGAGTTGTCACAGTTGCTCTTTGCTGATGACACTGTGCTTTTGGGAGATTCTGAAGAGAAGTTGCAGAGGTTAGTGGTATATCCAACTTACTTCTTTTCCTTACATGTTTATAAGCAAGTGAGTTGAGGTTTGAAGTAGCATTCACAGAAACCTTATCCTTTCTTCCACAACTACCTGGCTCTTGAAGATTGAGACACTTATGCAACATATGGAAACGTTTCGCCACACAGTGGCTTCACCAGTCCACTGTGTATCGAAACGTTTCCTAAATAAAGATTCCCATAAGTTGCATAAGTGTCAGTTTTGAAAAATATTTATCATACCTGACTCTTCTTGATAGAGACTAAAACGTTTCAGAAGGTGATACTGATAATTCCACTGAAGTTTCCACTCTTATTATATTCAATACACTATTGTTCCAGCTCCAGAATGTCAACAAACACAGGCAAAGTTTTTGATAAGTACAATCCAGTTGACTGAACTAACAGATTGCTAATTCTTGAATAAGTGACACTAGCACAACATACTATTATGTGTTTCTCCATTCACCTTTACATAATTAATATTCAGGAATCAGGTTGTGTTGATAAGCAGTATCACATAACACTGGTGATAACATACAATTTTAAAACAAGTAGAGGAAATTATTACATTGGTGATGTGGTAACCTCATGTCCATGACCCTTTTTTGCCTCTCACTCTCCTTCCTTGCCCCTTGCTACCTTGAAACAGCATAAAATATTACGAAAATACCTTGAGAATCAACTAAATACCTTGAGGGCAAACTAAATACCTTGAGAGTTAACTAAATACCTTGAGAGACAACTAAATGCCTTGAAAGCCAACTAAGTACCTCAAGAACCAACTAAATACCTTGAGAGTCAACTAAATACCTTGAGAGCCAACTAAATTATAAAACTTCCCAATACGACATCCCTATTTTTGTTAGTCCTCGTCACTACTAACTATAGGAGACAGTCCCCACACAGCAGGATGTCTATTAGTCCTCGTTACTAACTATAGGAGACAGTCCCCACACAGCAAGCTGTCTATTAGTCCTCGTTACTAACTATAGGAGACAGTCCCCACACAGCATGCTGTCTATTAGTCCTCGTTACTAACTATAGGAGACAGTCCCCACACAGCAGGATGTCTATTAGTCCTCGTTACTAACTATAGGAGACAGTCCCCACACAGCAGGATGTCTATTAGTCCTCGTTACTAACTATACGAAACAGTCCCCACACAGCAGGCTGTCTATTAGTCATCGTTACTTACTATAGAAGACAGTCCCCACACAGTAGGCTGTCTATTAGCCCTCGTTACTCTACGATAGATCTTCCCTGTCAGGTTGTTTACAAGGTCAATGTGAGCAAAAAACAGCGATTACAATGCAAGTGCAGTCAGTACACTGCCAAGACATTACTAGTGTTACTGCAGCACATGTACACCCTAGAGCAGCAAGCCGAATGCATGTTATTTATAATAATAACTTCACAGTCTCCTTAACAGGTACACCAAGTCAATTTATTAACAAAATAATGGTGACATCAGAAGTGTGTTACTGTCCTACCCGCTGTGATGTTTACATAGTATAAACAAAACTTACTTTTGTTTCAATCTCATTTTCCTTCACCATGCATGACTTACTTGTACCTGGAAGTGAAATAATGATAATAATAATAATAATAATAATAATAATAATAATAATAATAATAATAATAATAATAATAATAATAATAATAATAATAATATCTTTATTTACTACAAGTACATGTACAAGGTATACAGAGCATACCTGACATCAATGACATACTACTATATAGAAAGCCCTTGTTATGCTGAGCATTTCCGCAAATTAGGTCAGTTGTGTCCCAGGATGCAACCCACACCAGTCCACTAACACCCAGGTACCTATTTTATACAGGTACCTATTTTATATGAGGTCCAGGGATTCGATCCCTGGACCTCAGTGTGTCAGCTGAGTGCGCTAGCGATGGAACTACGGTACGGGAGAGCGCTAGCGATGGAACTACGGGACGGGAGATATTAGAAGGGCGTTGATGATATCATCAAGCTGCCAGAAGTGCTCTGAAAAAGCCTGAGTCTTTCTACAAAAGAGTATGTCAATAGCATCACCTCTGTACCAGTTGTAAAGCATTCTTTATAAAGTTGTATAATTGATCAAACATTCACTGTGTTTGTGATTTGTGTGTGTTTGTGATTTGTGTGTTTGTGATTTGTGTGTTTGTGATTTGTGTGTTTGTGATTTGTGTGTTTGTGATTTGTGTGTGTTTGTGATTTGTGTGTGTTTGTGATTTGTGTGTGTTTGTGATTTGTGTGTGTTTGTGATTTGTGTGTGGGATTTGTGTGTGTTTGTGATTGGTGTGTGTTTGTGATTTGTGTGTGTTTGTGATGTGTGTGTTTGTGATTTGTGTACTCACCTAATTGTACTCACCTAATTGTGGTTGCAGGGGTCGAGACTCAGCTCCTGGCCCCGCCTCTTCGCTGCCCGCTACTGGGTCTCTGCTCTCCCTGCTCCATGAGCTTTATCATACATCGTCTTAAAACTGTGTATGGTTCCTGCCTCTACTATATCTTTCTCTAGACTATTCCACTTCCTGACTAATCTGTGGCTGAAGAAATGCTTCCTAACATCCCTTTGACTCATCTGAGTCTTCAGCTTCCAGTTGTGTCCCCTTGTTTCTGTGTTCCCTCTCTGGAACATCCTGTCACTGTCTACCTTGTCGATTCCCCGCAGTATTTTGTATGTCGTTATCATGTCTCCTCTGACCCTTCTTTCCTCCAGTGTTGTTAGTCCTATTTCCCTCAGCCTTTCTTCATAGGACAGACCCCTGAGTTGTGGAACTAACCTTGTCGCAAACCTTTGCACTTTCTCTAGTTTCTTTACGTGCTTGACTAGGTGTGGGTTCCAGACTGGTGCTGAATATTCTAGTATGGGCCTGACGTACACGGTGTACAGTGTCTTGAACGATTCCTTGTTAAGGTAACGGAACACTAATCTTAGGTTTGCCAGTCGCCCATATGCTGCCGCAGTTATCTGGTTGATGTGTGCCTCCGGAGACGTGCTTGGCGTTATACTCACCCCAAGGTCTTTCTCCTTTGCCGAGGTTTGCAGCCTTTGTCCGCCTAGCCTCTACTCTGTCAGCGGTCTTCTTTGCCCTTCTCCGATCTTCATGACTTTGCATTTGGTGGGTTTGAATTCGAGAAGCCATTTGCTAGACCAGATGTCAAGCTTGTCCAGGTCTGTTTGAAATCCTGCTTGGTCCTCCTCCGATGTGATTCTCCTCATTAATTTCACATCATCTGCGAACAGAGACACTTCTGAGTCTATCCCATCTGTCATGTCATTTACATATACCAAGAATAACACTGGTCCTAGGACTGACCCCTGCGGTTCGCCGCTCGTCACAGGCGCCCACTGTGATACCTCATCACGCACCATGACCCGTTGTTGCCTCCCTGTGAGGTATTCCCTGATCCATTCCAGTGCCCTTCCTGTTATACACGCTTGGTCTTCCAACTTCTTTACTAATCTCATGTGAGGAACTGTGTCGAAGGCCTTCCTGCAGTCCAGGAAAATGAAATCAACCCACCCTTCTCTCTCTTGCCTTACCTCTGTTACTTTATCATAGAACTCTAGGAGGTTTGTTACACAGGATTTGCCTTCCCGGAATCCGTGCTATCTGGTGTTTATTATCCTGTTCAGCTCGAGGTGCTCCACCATTCTTTTCCTGATGATTTTCTCCAGGACTTTGCACACTATACATGTAAGTGACACCGGTCTATAGTTTAGTGCCTCTTTTCTGTCTCCTTTTTTAAAGATGGGGACTACGTTGGCCTTCTTCCATACCTCAGGTAGCTGCCCATTTTCAAGGGATGTGTTGAATATTATGGTAAGTGGCACACTCAGTACCTCAGCTTCTTCCTGAAGAACCCACGGGGAGATATTGTCCGGACCCATCGCCTTTGAGGTATCAAGGTCACTGAGTAACTGCTTCACCTCCTCCTCAGTTGTGTGTATGCCCTCTAGCACTTGATACATCCCTTGTTGGTGATGCACCCCATCCTGTCTACCCAGCTGCCTTCCTTCCTCCACTGTGAATACTTCCTTAAACCTCAAGTTGAGCTCCTCACATACCTCTTGATCATTGCTTGTGAGTTCCCCATCTTCTCTCCTCAGCCTTATCACCTGGTCTTTAACTGTTGTCTTCCTTCTGATGTGACTGTACATCAGTTTTGGGTCGGACTTAACTTGCGATGCTATGTCATTTTCGCACTGTTTCTGGGCCTCCCTCCGTACCTGTGCATACTCGTTTCTAGCTCTTCTACTAATCTCTTTGTTTACTTGGGTTCTTTGCCTTCTGTACCTTTTCCATTCTCTGACACTCTGAGTCTTTGCCTCCCTGCACCTTTGGGTAAACCAGGGGCTCTTTCTGGCCTTCCCGTTTAATCTCTTTCCTCTGGGTATAAACCGTTCCTCTGCCTCCTTGCACTTTGCCCCTACGTATTCCATCATTTCATTTATTGTCTGTCCGTCCATTTCCCTTTCCCACTGAACCTCCTGCAGGAAATTCCTCATGCCTGTGTAGTTTCCTCTTTTAAAATCTGGTTTGTCTCTTTCTGTACTGTTTTCCCTCTCCACCTGTAGCTCTACAATGTACTCAAAGCTCAGCACCATATGTGTGTGTGTTTGTGATTTGTGTGTTTGTGATTTGTGTGTGTTTGTGATTTGTGTGTGTTTGCGATTTGTGTGTTTGTGATTTGTGTGTGTTTGTGATTTGTGTGTGTTTGTGATTTGTGTGTGTTTGTGATTTGTGTGTGTTTGGGGGAGAGAGGTTGGAGTGAACAAGAGAACAGCACTAAATCAGCAGTTAATGACAGCAGTTAGCACTGTTACTACTGAACTACCATTGATGGCAGCAGTTAGTGCTGTTACAACTGAACTACCATTGATGGCAGCAGTTAGCACTGTTACTACTGAACTACCATTGATGGCAGTAGTTAGCACTGTTACTACTGAACTACCATTGATGGCAGCAGTTAGTACTGTTACTACTGAACTACCATTGATGGCAGCAGTTAGTACTGTTACAACTGAACTACCATTGATGGCAGCAGTTAGCACTGTTACTACTGAACTACCATTGATGGCAGCAGTTAGCACTGTTATAACTGAATTATCATTGATGGCAGTAGTTAGCACTGTTACAACTAGGGTGCCCCGTACCACGGTTGCTAGCGCTCACATCACACATTTAGAGGACGTGGTTTGATCCCCAATACGGGTGAAAATGTTGGTCGTGTTTCCTATTTGTGCTGTCCCTGTTTACCTAGCACTAAGTAGGTACCTGGGTGTTAGCCGACTGCTGTGGGTCGCATCCTGGGGACAAAATTAACCTATGTTGCCAGAAATATTCTGCATAACCAGGAACTTTCTATATAGTATGTCACTGATGTGAGCTATGGTCTGTATAAGTTGTATCATGTACATGTGGAAATAATTTTTTTTATTATTTTTGATATTATTGAAGGTTATACGGTTTAAGCCTGACACAGACACCTTAATAAAGGTAACTTAGAAATTCCTGAAGAACTTTAATACTGTTGAGTGCATGGTGATACACACGACAGTACTGTTGAGTGCATGGTGATACACACGACAATTCTGTTGAGTGTATGGTGATACACACGACAGTACTGTTGAGTGCATGGTGATACACACGACAGTACTGTTGAGTGCATGGTGATACACACGACAGTGCTGTTGAGTGCTTTGTGATACACACGACAATTCTGTTGAGTGCATGGTGATACACACGACAATTCTGTTGAGTGCATGGTGATACACACGACAGTACTGTTGAGTGCATGGTGATACACACAACAGTACTGTTGAGTGCATGGTGATACACACGACAGTACTGTTGAGTGCATGGTGATACACACAACAGTACTGTTGAGTGCATGGTGATACACACGACAGTACTGTTGAGTGCATGGTGATACACACGACAGTACTGTTGAGTGCATGGTGATACACACGACAGTACTGTTGAGTGCATGGTGATACACACAACAGTACTGTTGAGTGCACGGTGATACACACGACAATTCTGTTGAGTGCATGGTGATACACACGACAATTCTGTTGAGTGCATGGTGATACACACGACAGTACTGTTGAGTGCATGGTGATACACACGACAGTACTGTTGAGTGCATGGTGATACACACGACAGTACTGTTGAGTGCATGGTGATACACACGACAGTACTGTTGAGTGCATGGTGATACACACGACAGTACTGTTGAGTGCATGATGATACACACGACAATTCTGTTGAGTGCATGGTGATACACACGACAATTCTGTTGAGTGCATGGTGATACACAGGACAGTACTGTTGAGTGCATGGTGATATACAGGACAGTACTGTTGAGTGCATGGTGATACACACGACAGTACTGTTGAGTGCATGGTGATACACACGACAGTACTGTTGAGTGCATGATGATACACTCAACAGTACTGTTGGGAACATGGTGATACACACAACAGTACTGTTGAGTGCATGGTGATACACACGACAGTACTGTTGAGTGCATGGTGATACACACGACAGTGCTGTTGAGTGCATGGTGATACACACGACAGTACTGTTGAGTGCATGGTGATACACACGACAGTACTGTTGAGTGCATGGTGATACACACGACAGTACTGTTGAGTGCATGGTGATACACACGACAGTACTGTTGAGTGCATTGTGATACACACGACAATTCTGTTGAGTGCATGGTGATACACTCGACAGTACTGTTGAGTGCATATTGATACACTCGACAGTACTGTTGAGTGCATGGTGATACACACGACAGTACTGTTGAGTGCATGGTGATACACACGACAGTACTGTTGAGTGCATGGTGATACACACGACAGTACTGTTGAGTGCATGGTGATACACTCGACATTACTGTTGAGTGCATGGTGATACACACGACAGTACTGTTGAGTGCATGGTGATACACACGACAGTACTGTTGAGTGCATGGTGATACACACGACAATACTGTTGAGTGCATAGTGATACACTCGACAGTACTGTTGAGTGCATGGTGATACACACGACAATACTGTTGAGTGCATGGTGATACACTTGACAGTACTGTTGAGTGCATGGTGATACACACAACAGTACTGTTGAGTGCATGGTGATACACACAACAGTACTGTGATACACACAACAGTACTGTGATACATGCACAACAGTACTGTTGAGTGCATGATGATACACACGACAGTACTTTTGAGTGCATGGTGATACACACGACAGTACTGTTGAGTGCATGGTGATACACACGACAATACTGTTGAGTGCATGATGATACACTCGACAGTATTGTTGAGTGCATGGTGATACACACAACAGTGCTGTTGAGTGCATGATGATACACACGACAATACTGCTGAGTGCATGGGGATACACTCGACAGTACTGTTGAGTGCATTGTGATACACACGACAATACTGTTGAGTGCATGGTGATACACTCGACAGTACTGTTGTGTGCATGGTGATACACACGACAGTACTGTTGAGTGCATGGTGATACACACAACAGTGCTGTTGAGTGCATGATGATACACTCGACAGTACTGTTGAGTGCATGGTGATACACACAACAGTGCTGTTGAGTGCATGGTGATACACTCGACAGTACTGTTGAGTGCATGGTGATACACACAACAGTACTGTTGAGTGCATGGTGATACACACGACAGTACTGTTGAGTGCATGATGATACACTCGACAGTACTGTTGAGTGCATGGTGATACACACAACAGTGCTGTTGACTGCATGATGATACACACAACAGTGCTGCTGAGTGCATGGTGATACACACATCAGTACTGTTGAGTGCATAGTGATACACACAACAGTGCTGTTGAGTGCATAGTGATACACACAACAGTACTGTTGAGTGCATGATGATACACACAACAGTACTGTTGAGTGCATAGTGATACACACAACAGTACTGTTGAGTGCATGGTGATACACACAACAGTGCTGTTGAGTTTATAGTGATACACACAACAGTACTGTTGAGTGCATGGTGATACACATAACAGTGCTGTTGAGTGCATAGTGATACACACAACAGTGCTGTTGAGTGCATAGTGATACACACAACAGTGCTGTTGAGTGCATGGTGATACACACAACAGTAGTGTTGAGTGCATGGTGATACACTGAACAGTACTGTTGAGTGCATGATGATACACACAACAGTAGTGTTGAGTGCATGATGATACACACAACAGTACTGTTGAGTGCATGATGATACACACAACAGTACTGTTGAGTGCATGATGATACACACGAGTTATTATTATTATTATTATTATTATTATTATTATTATTATTATTATTATTATTATTATTATTATTATTATTATTATTATTATTATTATTATTTAATTATTATTATTATTATTATTATTATTATTATTATTATTATTATTAATATTATTATTATTATTACAACAATCAGATATATCTTATATTTAGGTATAACTCAGGGAAGGGGGGAAGGTATATGTAAATCCCTGGAACAACATCCCTTCCCCAGCATCAAGACACCCTGGGGAGTGTTCCGGGGGTCAACGCCCCCGCAGCCCACTCCTTGACCAGGCCTCGCTGTGGATCAGGGCCTGGTCAAACAGGCTGTTACTGCTGGTCGCAAGCAATCCAACGTACGAAACACAGCCCGGCTGATCTAGCATTGACTTAAGGCAACTATTCATCAAGTCCCGGACTTGTAGCTTGTGTTGTCTCATAAACCTTTTCTCGCAAAGTAAACAAGTTCCTTTGGAGCAAATGCTTAGCTCTTGAGTATTCACCTTTGTATGCGCTTGTATGAGGTTGTATATTATTGAATACCTTTGTATG
The DNA here is from genome assembly GCA_009830355.1 of Cherax destructor. Taxonomy (NCBI): domain Eukaryota; kingdom Metazoa; phylum Arthropoda; class Malacostraca; order Decapoda; family Parastacidae; genus Cherax; species Cherax destructor. The sequence continues at coordinate 322,572 of WNWK01001051.1, read as the reverse complement.
CGCTTGTATGAGGTTGTATATTATTGAATACCTTTGTATGCGCTTGTATGAGGTTGTATATTATTGAATACCTTTGTATGCGCTTGAAAAAGCTTGTTTAACAGACTCTGTGGTTCATTCTCATGCCTCACACTCATGTTCAGTCATGTTCACACTCATGTTCAGTCATGTTCACACTCATGTTCAGTCATGTTCACACTCATGTTCAGTCATGCTCTCCCTTATGTTCAGTCATGTTCAATCATGTTCACACTTATGTTCAGTCATATTCACTCTCATGTTCACACTTATGTGGCAACATACCTGGAGTATACCTGTAGAGGGTTCCGGGGGTCAACGCCCCCGCGGCCCGGTCTATGACCAGGTATCATGGTGGATCAGGACCTGATCAACCATTCTGTTACTGTTGGCCGCACGCAAACCGACGTACGAACCACAGCCCGGCTGGTCGGGTACTGACTTTAGGTGCCTGTCCAGTGCCTGCTTGAAGACAGCCAGGGGTCTATTGGTAATCCCCCTTATGTATGCTGGGAGGCAGTTGAACAGTCTTGGGCCCCTGACACTTATTGTATTGTCTCTCAACGTGCTAGTGGCACCCCTGCTTTTCATTGGGGGGATGTTACATCGCCTGCCGAGTCTTTTGCTTTCGTAGGGAGTGACACTCGTGTGCAAGTTTGGAACTAATCCCTCTAGAATTTTCCAAGTGTATATAATAATGTATCTCTCCCGCCTGCGTTCCAGGGAGTACAAGTTTAGGAACTTCAAGTGTTCCCAGTAGTTGAGGTGGTTTATCGCACTTATGTATGCCGTGAAGGTTCTCTGCACATTTTCAAGGTCAGCAATTTCACCCGCCTTGAAAGGTGCAGTTAGTGTGCAGCAATATTCCAGCCTAGATAGAACAAGCGATCTGAAGAGTGACTATCTTATGTAGCGACATGTCACTTTCTTATGTGGCAACATGTGACTGTCTTATCATATGTGGCAACATGTGATTATAATATGTGGCAACATGTGATTATCATATGTGGCAACATGTGACTATCTTATTGTAGCAATATGTGACTATCATATGTTTCAGCATGTGACTATCATATGTGGCAACATGTGACTATCATATGTGGTAGCATGTGACTATCATATGTGGCAACATGTGACTATCTTATCATATGTGGAAACATGTGACTATCATATGTGGCAACATGTGACGATCTTATGTAGCAACATGTGACTATCTTATCATATGTGGCAACATGTGACTATCATATGTGGTAGCATGTGACTATCATATGTGGCAACATGTGACTATCTTATGTAGCAACATATGACTATCTTATCATATGTGGAAACATGTGACTATCATATGTGGCAACATGTGACGATCTTATGTAGCAACATGTGACTATCTTATCATATGTGGCAACATGTGACTATCATATGTGGTAGCATGTGACTATCATATGTGGCAACATGTGACTATCTTACGTGGCAACATGTGACTATCATATGTGGTAGCATGTGACTATCATATGTGGACACATGTGACTATCTTACGTGGCAACATGTGACTATCATATGTGGACACATGTGACTATCATATGTGGCAACATGTGACAGTCACATGTGGCAACATGTGACAATCACATGTGGCAACATGTGACTATCTTACGTGGCAACATGTGACTATCATATGTGGCAACATGCGACTTTCTTATGTAGCAACATGTGACAGTCACATGTGGCAACATGTGACAATCACATGTGGCAACATGTGACTATCATATGTGGCAACATGTGACTATCATATGTGGCAACATGTGACTATCTTATGTTGATAAACGACTATTTTTTCCTCTTAGCCGTAGATGGACAACTGTAATCTAAAAATAGTTGCAGGGACGACTGGCTCAACATAACTGATCGTCTGCAACACAGTATGTCTCTTGTTGTGGCTGTGGCCACCACCCTGTATCAATGTGCGGACGATCAAATAACATCGTGTATGTCTCTTGTTGGGACTGTGGCCACCTCATCCTGTGTGCGTACGACAATCACACGGTGTATGTCTCTTGTTGGGACTGTGGCCACCTCATCCTGTGTGCGTACGACAATCACACGATGTATGTCTCTTGTTGGGGCTGTGGCCACCTCATCCTGTGTGCGTACGACAATCACACGGTGTATGTCTCTTGTTGGGACTGTGGCCACCTCTTTATAACATATAATTAAATATTTGAGGCACTTATTCAAAGTTCTTTATTAAGAATGGAGAGCGAGACCGGAGACATGCTCCTCCATGTTACAATTACCGCACCAAATATAACACAATCAGGGGTCATGGGCGGCGGGTTTTCCTACTTGGCCAATACAAAGAAAAAACACATGTAACCCGTACCTTGGAAAGAGAACCTTATGGCGATGTTTCGGTCCGACTTGGAGTATTTAAATAGTTCAAGTTAGGTTAGTCATAAGCTTCTCTCTCCTATGAGTACCCCGTAGCTCGATGGACAGAGCACTCATGGTTGATTACTGGTACGGGTGGAAATATTGGAACGAGTTTCCTTAAGACACTTGTTGTTCCTGTTCACTTATCAGTAAAATAGGTACCTGGGTGTTAGTCGACTGGTGTGGGTCACTGCCTGGGGACAAAATTAATCTAATTTACCGGAAATGCTCAGCATAACAAGGGGCTTTCTATATACTAGTATGTCATTGATGTCAGCTAGGACTGTATACCTTGTACATGTACTTGTAGAAATGAAGATATTATTATTATTGTTATTATTATTATTATTATCGCCCCTGTATGCGGGTTATTTTTGTTTTGTTTGGGTCACGGTCTTGTGGAAGTCCATCTCGCAGCCCGTTGTGTAATCCGACCCGTGTCATAATATGCTGTTTTCTGCAATAATTGATCGGCTGTTGTAGCTATATTGGGGTCACTTCCGACCTCCACATCCAATACATAAACCTTCTTATTGTTTGTGTCACATATTATTCGATCAAACTTTCTCGTTACATTGGCTGTTGATATATTCGGAGGTTTCACCAGAGCGAGTTTCTTTCTGGCAGAATCTGCTGCAACGGCACCAGCAACATCATGTTGTCCTACTCGTTGATCATGGACTCTGGGACATACCTGCAGGATATGCGCCAACGATTCTTTTGGCATCCTTCACAGGACACATTTTGAAGCTTCCCATCCCTAGTTCTCCCTACTTTAGTGGGTATCAAATTATTCCTATTTTTTTAGGCGTCGATATAGTTTGCGCCTTTCATTATATTTGCTCACTTGTCATACATCTATTCTACAGTTTACAAGGACCTTAAGCCATTCTCTCTCTCCTCTCACAACACAGTGACTGGAACAACACACAAATAACACAAATAACAAATAACACGAGTTATTTGCGTGTAGTCTTGACCACAGTACCTGCAATTCGTCTCTTCCCAAGAAACTTAAGAATTTTGATGGTATGTGGGTGTGTTGCAACCACCTAATACCTTCATCTTAAAAATAACAATAATTATAATAATCTTTATTTCTACAAGTACATGATACAACTTATATAGGCCTAGCTGACGTACTGTATGGAAAATCCCTGGTTATGCAGAGCATTTCGGGCAAACCAGGTTAATTTTGTCTCTAGGATGCGACCCACACCAGTTGACTAACACCAGGTACCTACGCCAGGTGAGCAGGAACAGCAGGTGTTTTAAGGCAACATGCCCAAATGTTTTCACCCGTACTGGCAATCGAACCACAGACCTTAGTGTGTGAGGTGAGTGCGTTACCAACAGAGCTACGAGTTTAAACGGTTTCTGCCTAGTACAGGCGATCTTGTCGATAAACAAACACCACCTGCAGCGGATGGCGGATAAAAGACACCTCGGGGTGTGACCTGGGACACTATTAGGCACATTCTTTTCTGTCTTAATAACCTATCTGAGGTTTTTAGAGTCGTGTGACAGACACCAGCCATCACCATGGTATGAATTATACCAGGTATCAAGTGTTTATTTAGTACACACAGCCTCTTCTCAGTTAGCAACGTACTCGTTTACCGACGACTCGGACTTAAGACGGGCTCTCTGACCAGTATGCATACCTAATAGTGTATATTAGAGCTGATTTCCTCTATTCTGTTTATTACAATATACAGTACACTGCTGTATAAACACTTAAAAATATACCAGAAATGTTATAAATGGTGCAAAGGTGACATTAAAACAATATCAGAGAGAGTCTACACAAACCCACTACCATTATAGTATACTCCTCAGCGACGGATTCGTTTACCGACGTGGTCTTAGTAACAAAACTTCGTCGTTAAGTGAGGTGAGGCTGTATAGCCTTTGTTGTGGCTTAAGTTGTGCTTTATCCAAGGACTCCAACTGTTTACGGTTTCTCGGTAGATGGCATACCCCATCAGACCATGTAAAGTGTATACCCAAGTATTTATAAACCGCTGTAGATTTTAATGTTTGTACCGCAACTCCATTTATATATTTTTTCCCCCTATGTATCTACGTACCATTATTTCTACTTTGGCACTGCTCAAGAAACACTTTCAACTGTGCCTATAAACAAGCCTCTGATTCTACCACCACCACTACATCACCACTACATCACCACTACATCACCACTACATCACCACTACATCATCACTACATCATCACTACATCATCACTACAACATCAGCAAAAGCAACGGCAGAAACTTTATTTTCACATCCAGATGATAACCACCCAAACTCTTTATCCAATACTTTGAGAGATTTATTCATTACATTGTTAAACAATATAGATAACAGGGAGGCCTCCCAGTTTTACACCTCTGTTTATTATACCTTGTTGACCTAACACTCATAGGGGCCTCTATATAAGTTGACATAATGAATTAAATTACATTTGAAACGTAATGAATTTCTAAAGCCCTTGTAACAGACGAATGAGTCACAGAATCATATGCCATTTTGATATCTAAGAACATAGCATACAATGGCTTATCTTACTCCTACGTTCACTGATAATGGTATCTAACAACACTACATTTTGGGTTAATCCATCCCTGGGTGCTGGGTGAAGCGCCATCTACTCCACACATCTACAAGTCAAGATCTTATTAAATACTCTCACTATAAAACTTGAATTTGTTAGTGGTCGATATTGACCAGGATGGTCGGGATTATCAACCTTAGGCAATAGAACTGTTCATGCCTTCCTTATTTGTTTCAACAAATATCCAGCATAAAAACCACATATTAAATAGATATACTCGTCCCATAGCTGGTTTGTGAGGGATTTCATATCAATCCATACCACGGGCTGGGATAGAACCCGCGATAAGTCTGGAGTTTTATGACTGTCTGGTCGCGGGTTCTATCCCCACCCGTGGTATGGTTTGTTTGCAATCGTGTCATTACGATTTCGTGAGTCAGGATTTCATATCACTCAGTTTCCATCCATCAGGACCTGGAGCTAACGTTGAATTTGAGTCTCCAAAGGGTTTCTTGAATTCCGCTAACTCCAAGGCAAGTTGCAGATCTTGAACGGCATCCTTGACCAGCAGATGCTGTTCTCTTGAGCCGAATTTCTGGCAAATAATTGTAACTCAAAATCCTGTAGATGTTTAGCTGGAACTCCCTGTTGTTCCGGAGCACCTGCAGTATGTGCTGCCATCTACCATCCAATACTGCTGTTGCACACTTAGACATGTCTTTGTTGTATGATAACTGTTGTTGCACACTTAGACATGTCTTTGTTGTATGATAACTGTTGTTGCACACTTAGACATGTCTTTGTTGTATGATAACTGTTGTTGCACACTTAGACATGTCTTTGTTGTATGATAACTGTTGTTGCACACTTAGACATGTCTCTGTTGTATGATAACTGTTGTTGCACACTTAGACATGTCTCTGTTGTATGATAACTGTTGTTGCACACTTAGACATGTCTTTGTTGTATGATAACTGTTGTTGCACACTTAGACATGTCTCTGTTGTATGATAACTGTTGTTGCACACTTAGACATGTCTCTGTTGTATGATGACTGTTGTTGCACACTTAGACATGTCTCTGTTGTATGATAACATGACCTTTCCTCACCCCCCTGTTATTATTATATCAGGGGACTGGGGACCCCTGCTCCTCCTTTTCAGACCATCGTTACTTACAGAAATAATTACATTGTTAGTTAAAGCATCCAATTTATCATGTACTGGTTCAATGTTAATAAATAAACCATCTTTCCCAACCCCTCCAGTACAGACTCTACGCTGCTACATCGTCTCTGTTCTGTAATCTTATGTGTTTGCATATGTGTGTAACGCAGTTGACTGTAGTTTAGGGTGTGGAATTGATTATTGCGTTGGTACACATAAATTTTGGGAGTCATGAATTAATATTCCGACATCATTCCCTCCCCTAAATTTATATTACCCCAGCATCATGTTGTGGGGCATCTTAAGATCCATTAATACTATCAATAACATTAATGTTATTATGTGGCAACACGTAATTGTATTGAGAACGCGAGGATAGTAGTAGTAGTAGAAGTAGTGGTAGTGGTAGTAATAGTAGTAGTAGTTATAGTAGTTGTAGTAGTTGTAGTAGTAGTAGTAGTAGTAGTAGTAGTAGTAGTAGTAGTAGTAGTAGTAGTAGTAGTAGTAGTAGTAGTAGTAGTAGTAGTAGTAGTAGTAGTAGTAGTAGTAGTAGTAGTATGAATGAAAGCTAATGTGGGACCATAAACACAGGGAAATACAGAGGATAGAACTCACATAGGCAGAAGAAAGGAAAGACAAAAACAAATATAGTAAAGGAGAAGAGGTAAGAAGAGGAGATAAAGAGGAGGTCAAGTCACCAGTGTTGTGAAGTTTGGAGCATTTGATAATATAATGAGAAAGGAAGACATCCACAGAGACAAAGCCACGACTAAAATTCATAATAGGAAAATTGTGAATAATTGATGCTTGAAGAAGAGAGCGACTGTGAAGGCTAGAAGAAGGATACACAGTTCTGGCAGAAGACCAGTTAATAGGATGACTGTGATCTCTAACATGACAGAAAAGAGCATTATTGGTATGGGCAAGTCTGACGCTTTTCTTGTGTTGTTTGAGTGTGTCAGAAAGTGAGCGGGGAGTCTCTCCAAGGTATTGGAGAGGTTAAGAGGAAGAGGAAATGAGGTAGACTCCTGAAGCATCAGGAGGAGAGATACGAACTAGAGTGCCGCGAAGGGTGTTAGTTGGGCGAAAAGTAAGTTTGATGTCTAAGGAACGGAGAGAGTTGTTAAGATTTGAGAGACTGGAAATATAGGGAAGGCAGAGAACAGATTTCACAGAAGTAGTGAGTTTGGGAGAGAAGAAAGTCTCTTTAGTATGTGATAAAGCAGAGTTCAGGAAATCGGAAGGGCAACAAAGGCGAGACGACGAATTGCAAAGAGTGAAAATTTCCGAGTCAAGGAACTAAGGGTCACAAATGCGGAGGGCACGAAGAAAGAGAAAAATATACCTGAAGGTTGTTCTGGGGGTCAACGCCCCCGAGGCTCGGCCCATGACCAGGCCTCGGAAGCATGGTAATAAAAGTAGTGAATGTAGCTGAGTGGTGGACATGTACTTCATGGAAAGTAAACAAAGAGTTAGATTCCCCTTCAGCTCTAAACCTGATGGAAGGAGCAAGATTGTTAATGGCATCGAGAAATGGTTGGAAGAGACAAGAGTCATGGGGCCAAAGAGCAAAGATCTCATCTACATAGAGGAGCCAGAGGGAAGTACGCACACCAATAGTGGGTAGAACAGTTTTCAGTTATACCATGTAAAGGTTACCAAGAATAAGGGATAGAGGAGAGCCCATAACAACACCGAATGTTTGAGAATAAAATTAACACAAAGTCCACACAAAGGCGAATAAGACGAAGACATCAGAAGGTATAGGGAGAAGAAGTAACTCTTCGTTTGTCTTTTTCCTAAGATAATTAAGAACATCATCCAAATAGACGAACACGTTCGATGTGGTCTTGAGAGGGACGGAGGTGAGCAGGAGAAAAATTTGAAGAAAATTAGTGAGAGTTTTGGCCAGCCAAGAAGCAAGAGGATAAGAGACAGAACCTCTGGATGATATGAAGAGACGCAGAGGGATGTAATATTTATAAGTTTTAGGAAGACCATAGAATAAGATAGCGAGTGACAACACGGAAATGTTGAAGAAGATCAAAGTCAGGACAAATATCGGAGAGAATACAAAGTTTATGGTTGAAAGTTCTCCTGATGCGATCAAGAGGGTTGGAGAGGAGAGGAGTGCAGATACTTGAGTCACACATCAAGGCTTCAGTCAGCGTTTTGTAGGTAATCCTCGTGATCAAGGACATCCACTGAATTACCTTTGTCGGAAGAAAGGATGACAATATTGATATTAAATTTAGGAGAAGAAAGGGCAAGTTGATAGTGTCTAGGAAGGTGGTAATTCTTAGACAAGAGCCTATCAAGAGCAGGAAGGAGAGCTCCATGGAAAGTGGAATCAAAAGAGCTAATCATGTCATTGCCAGACATGACTCCATGGTGTGGCCAGAGGTAACTCCATGGTGTGGCCAGAGATAACTCCATGGTGTGGCCAGAGATAACTCCATGGTGTGGCCAGAGGTAACTCCATGGTGTGGCCAGAGATAACTCCATGGTGTGGCCAAATATGATTGCACGGTGTAGCCAAACATAACTGCATGGTGTGGTCAGACATGACTGCATGGTGTGGCCAGACATGACTGCATGGTGTGGTCAGACATGACTGCATAGTGTGGCCAGACATGACTGCATGATGTGGTCAAACATGAATGCATGGTGTGGCCAGGCATGACTGCATGGTGTGGCCAGACATGACTGCATGGCATGACCAGACATGACTACGTGGTGTGGCCAGACATGACTGCATGGTGTGGCCAAACATGACTGCATGGTGTGGTCAGACATGACTGCATGGTGTGGCCAGACATGACTGCATGGAGTAGCCAAAAATGACTGCATGGTGTGGCCAGAAATGACTGAATGGTGTGGCCAGACATGACTGAATTGTGTGGCCAGGCATAACTGAATGGTGTGACATGACTCTATTCTGTGGTCAGGCATGAGCCAGAGTGAAGGTGGCAGCGAGGGTCATATGCAAGCTGCGGATGCTGGCACATTTGGCAGCTGCCTGGTGGTGGTGGCACCATTATGGCCTCCACACCTGGCACCTTTCACCCGGTATGCACCTGTACCTCACCCAATGCCAGTTATGTGCTCGTTATGTGTGGCACTCAGGACCCAGTCATATGGCACTCAGTGCCCAGTCAAATGGCAGTGCTAACAAGTGCAACATAAACTACAGGTGCCAAAGGTAAAAGGGTATCACGAGTGCCATAAATGAGAAGATTAGTACTAGAGTAAAAAATGCCATAGGTGCCACAGGTGGCAAGAGTAACAAGAGCGCCACATGTCATAGGTGTCACAACTAACAAAAATAACAAGAGAGACAGGTGTCATAGGCGATAAAGGTAGCAAGAGTGCCACATGTGCCATTGGCGATAAAGGTACCAAGAGTGCCACGGGTGCCAGAAGAGGCAGGAAGAACCATGCTGGTGCCGAGGGGCACAATATTAGTGTGATGACGCTTGGCTCTGTGACCCTCACGCCCCAACAAGTGCAGAGGACGCGAAGTGCCACAAATACCCTGGCACGTACCTACCTACCAGCACTAGCACCAGGAACAAGCGCCAGCATCAGTAGCAACAACACCACTAATAGCACTAGCAGCAGTAGCAACAACAACACTAGCACCAGGAACAAGCGCCAGCAGCAGTAGCAACAACAACACTAATAGCACTAGCAGCAGTAGCAACAACAACACTAGCACCAGGAACAAGCGCCAACATCAGTAGCAACAACACCACTAATAGCACTAGCAGCAGTAGCAACAACACCACTAGCACCAGCAACATAGCGCCAGCAGCAGTAGCAACAACAACACTAATAGCACTAGCAGCAGTAGCAACAACAACACTAATAGCACTAGCAGCAGTAGCAACAACACCACTAGCACCAGCAACATAGCGCCAGCAGCAGTAGCAACAACAACACTAATAGCACTAGCAGCAGTAGCAACAACACCACTAATAGCACTAGCAGCAGTAGCAACAACAACACTAGCACCAGGAACAAGCGCCAGCATCAGTAGCAACAACAACACTAATAGCACTAGCAGCAGTAGCAACAACACCACTAGCACCAGGAACAAGCGCCAGCATCAGTAGCAACTACAACACTAATAGCGCCAGAAGCAGAAGCAACAACAACACTAGTAACACAGACATCAGTAGCAACAACACTAGTAACACCAGCAACAGTAGCAACAATAACACTAATAACACCAGCAACAGTAGCAACAACAACACTAGTAACACCAGCAACAGTAGCAATTACAACACTAGTAACACCAGCAACAGTAGCAACAATAACACTAGTAACACCAGCACCAGTAGCAACAACAACACTAGTAACACCGGCAACAGTAGCAACAACAACACTAGTAACACCAGCAACAGTAGCAACAACAACACTAGTAACACCAGCAACAGTAGCAACAACAACACTAGTAACACCGGCAACAGTAGCAACAACAACACTAGTATCACCGGCAACAGTAGCAACAACAACAATAGTAGCACCAACAACAGTAGCAACAATAACACTAGCAACAGTAGCAACAACAACACTAGTAGCCCCAGCAACAGTAGCAACAACAACATTAGTAGCACCAGCAACAGTAGCAACAACAACACTAGTAAAACCAGCAACAGTAGCAACAATAACACTAGTAACAACAGCAACAGATGCAACAATAACACTAGTAACACCAGCAACAGTAGCAACAATAACACTAGTAACAACAGCAACAGTAGCAACAACAACACTAGTAACACCAGCAACAGTACCAAGAACAGCACTAGTAGCACCAGCAACAGTAGCAACAATAACACTAGTAACACCAGCAACAGTAGAAACAACAACACTAGTAACAACAGCAACAGTAGCAACAACAGCCCTAGTAGCACCAACAACAGTAGCAACAACAGCATTAGAAACACCAGCTACAGTAGCAAAAACAACACTAGTAACACCAGCAACAGTAACAACAACAATAGTAGCACAAGCAACAGTAGCAACAACACTAGTAACACCAACAACAGTAGCAACAATAACACTAGTAGCACCAGCAACAGTAGCAACAACACTAGTAACACCAACAACAGTAGCAACAAGAACACTAGAAACACTAGCAGCAGTAGCAACAACAGCACTAGTAACACCAGGAACAGTTGCAACAACGGCAATTGTAACACAAGCAACAGTAGCAACAACAACACTAGTAACACCAGCAACAGTAGCAACAACAGCACTAGTAATACCAGCAGCAGTAGCAACAAGAACACTAGTAACAGCAGGAACAGTAGCAACAAGAACACTAGTAACACTAGCAGCAGTAGCAACAACAGCACTAGTAACACCAGCAGCAGTAGCAACAAGAACACTAGTTGAACCATTCATCTACAAGAACACTAGTAACACCAGCAACAGTAGCAACAGCAACACTAGTAGCACCAGCAACAACAACACTAGTAACACCAGCAACAGTAGCAACAGCAACACTAGTAGCACCAGCAACAACAACACTAGTAACACCAGCAACAGTAGCAACAGCAACAACAACACTAGTAACACCAGCAACAGTAGCAACAGCAACAACAACACTAGTAACACCAGCAACAGTAGCAACAGCAACAACAACACTAGTAACACCAGCAACAGTAGCACCAGCAACAACAACACTAGTAACACCAGCAACAGTAGCAACAGCAACACTAGTAGCACCAGCAACAACAACACTAGTAACATCAACAACAGTAGCAACAACGGCACTAGTAACACAAGCAACAGTAGCAACAACAGCACTAGTAACACCAGCAACAGTAGCAACAACAGCACTAGTAACACCAGCAACAGTAGCAAAAAGAACACTAATAACACCAGGAAAAGTAGCAACAAGAATACTAATAACACCAGCAACAACAACACTAGTAACACCAGCAGCAGTAGCAACAACACTAGTAACACCAGCAGCAGTAGCAACAAGAACACTAGTAACACCAGCAACAGTAGCAACAAGAACACTAGTATCACCTGCAACAACAACACTAGTAACACCAGCAACAGTAGCAACAACGGTACTAGTAAAACCAGCAACAGTAGCAACAACAGCACTAGTAACATCAGAACCAGTAGCAACAACAACACTAGTAGCACCAGCAACAACAGCACTAGTAACACCAGCAGCAGTAGCAACAACAACACTAGTAGCACCAGCAACAGTAACAACAACACTAGTAACTCCAGCAACAGTAGCATCAACAACACTAATAGCAGCAGCAGCAACAACAACAGTAGTAGCGCCAGCAACAGTAGCAGCAACACTAGTAGCAATGAAAATACCCAGATGTTGCACAAGTGTTTAATTTTGATCTTGTTGCTATCGTATACCATTCACTTGCAATATATCAGACTCTGCAACATTATGGAATCTTAGTTCAGAAGACATCGGCACAACCTCCTTAATTACTATTGACCCGTCCCTCGGGTATGACCTACTGGGCGTCCCACCAACCAGTGACAATGTCTTCGTCTGCTACCCGTCCCTTACCACCTGACGCTAGTATATTCATCAAATCTACTTGCCTGTTTAGACTCTTCACCACTACGGTGATCACCACTACGGTCATTACCAGTACGGTGATCACCACTACGGTGATCACCAGTACGGTGATCACCAGTACGGTATTGATAAAGGCACTGGTGGGCGAAACGTCTGCAATAGAGATACCCAGATGTTGCACATGTGTCTAATTTTTATCATGTCGGTATTATATACCATTCATGTAGCACCAGCAACACAGCTCCAGCATCAGTAGCAACAACAACACTAGTAGCACCAGCAACGGTAGCAACAACAACACTAGTAGCACCAGCAACACAGCTCCAGCAGCAGTAGCAACAACATTACTAGCGCCAGCAGCAGAAGCAACAACAGCACTAGTAGCACCAGCAGCATTTCGCCAGCAGTAGTAGCAACAACACTAGTAACACCAGCAACAGTAGCAACTATATTTCTAGCGCAAGCAGCAGTAGCAACAACACTAGTAGCACCAGCAACATATCACTAGCAGGAGTAGCAGCAACTAGAGTAAGAGCACCAGCAATATAGTACCAGCAGCAGTAGCACCAACAGCACCAACAGCACCAACAGCACCAACAGCACCAACAGCACCAACAGCACCAACAGCACCAACAGCACCAACAGCACCAACAGCACTAGCAGCATAAGAACATAAGAATGAAGGAACACTGCAGCAGGCCTACTGGCCCATACAATGCCGGTCCTTATCAAAATTACCCATATATTTGACAAACCTTTTCAAAAAACTACCCAAGAATTTGCTTCCGTACCCCAAACACCAATCAAACTCAGCCCCTCCCACTCATATATTAATCCAATCTCTTTTTATAGGCACCCTGGGTCCTAGCCTCGATTACCCTACTCGGAAAATTGTTCCAGAGATCAACAACTCTGCTTGAAACCCAATACTTACCTATGTCCTTTCTAAATCTATATTTATCTAAATTAAATAAGTTATTTCTGGTTCTTACTTGATTCGATATCCTCATTTATTAATATCCAATTATACATAGTTCAATGATATCCCTCATTCTACGTCTCTCCAGAGAGGAGCGAAGATTCAAGGCTTTAAGTTTATGTTCATATAGGAGATTCGTTTTACAGTGAATCAACTTTGTCATTCTTCTCTGTATGTTCTCCATTGAATATATATTCATTCTGTAGCAAGGAGACCTAAACAGCAATCGTCAAGGTGACTCATAGTTATGTCAGTTTTAATAATTTGCATACTATAGATGTCAGGCTTACTGGACGATAATTTGATTTAAATATAGGAACTATATTAGCCATCTTTCACATATGCAACACTTGGGAATCTTTATTGTGGAAACGTTTCGCCACACAGTGGCTTCATCAGTCCAATACAAAGTAGAAAGTTGTAAGGAGAGGAGGAGTTTGAGATAATCAGTCCCTCGGCCTGGAGTCGATGTATTCAGTCCATCAATCTTGTAGAAAGTACAGCACAGGGTCGTAGAGGTTGCTTATATACTGTAGTCAGGTGAGGTGAAGCAGCAGGAGGCGGGGTCATAGTGGTACCATCCACTAGTCGAAGTAGGTCTTCGTCCAAAGGTTGGACAAGTGTTGAAGAATTCGTTTGTATCAAGATCCCAAGATGTTGCTGTGTCAGACAGGATGTAGATGAATGGTTCAGAGAACCGACAAGTTGATAAATTAGACATCTTGGGATCTTGGTACAAACGAATTCTTCAACATTTGTCCAACCTTTGGACGAAGACCTACTTCGACTAGTGGATGGTACCACTATGACTCCGCCTCCTGCTGCTTCACCTCACCTGACTACAGTATATAAGCAACCTCTACGACCCTATGCTGTACTTTCTACAAGATTGATGGACTGAACCCATCGACTCCAGGCCGAGGGACTGATTACCTCAAACTCCTCCTCTCCTTACAACTTTCTACTTTGTATTGGACTGATGAAGCCACTGTGTGGCGAAACGTTTCCTCAATAAAGATACCCAAGTGTTGCATATGTGTCTAATTTATAACTTGTCGGTTCTCTGAACCATTCATCTACATCCTTCACATCTCTGGAAGGAAACAATAAACACGCTCGTTAATGGCTGACTTAGTTCAGTTTGTATTCCTTAAATACCATTGAAAATATAATTCATCGGGTCCCGGGACGTATTTTGCTTCAGTTTATCTACCTGTTTGATAACTATTACCCTCGTGACAGTAATGTTACTTAATTTGTTTTCTTCAGGAACTGAATAATTCTTGATGCTCTGATATCATTTGTCTTCTTGTGTAAAGACTGACAAAAAATACACATTAAACAGAGAACACATTTCCAGTTCGTTATCCGTCAGCTGTCCAGTCCCAATTTTCGGAGGTCCTACCTACTTTTCCCTCACCTTCGTCCTATACACTTGAAAGAACCTTTTGGATTAGTCTTTGATTCATTTGCAATCTTGATTTCGTAGTTTCGTTTAGCATTTCTAATCCCCCCTTTTTTTACTTCTTTTTTAAAACGAACATATTGGTCAATAAGCTTAACCTCTCCTATTTTGTTGCGCCTATAAATTCTTCTTTTATCTCCTAAAAGATGTGTTAGTCTCCTATTTATCTTTCTGGGATCATTCTTATTTAACCTAATTTCTTTCTGGGGAATGTATATACTCTAAGACTAACTGGTCGCTGTCAGAGTCCCACTGCCACCCTTCCAAGAGCAAATACACAGAGTTAAAAACTGTTGAACAAAGAGAGGCAGTTGAGTTGAAGATGATTGACAGTTGTAGATAAGGGAAGTGAAGGAGACCTTGCACCACCTGTCTAAGTCCTTGTACCACCTGTCTAAGTCCTTGTACCACCTGTCTAAGTCCTTGCACCACCTGTCTAAGTCCTTGTACCACCTGTCTAAGTCCTTGTACCACCTGTCTAAGTCCTTGTACCACCTGTCTAAGTCCTTGTACCACCTGTCTAAGTCCTTGTACCACCTGTCTAAGTCCTTGTACCACCTGTCTAAGTCCTTGTACCACCTGTCTAAGTCCTTGTACCACCTGTCTAAGTCCTTGTACCACCTGTCTAAGTCCTTGTACCACCTGTAAGTCCTTGTACCACCTGTCTAAGTCCTTGCACCACCTGTCTAAGTCCTTGACACCTGTCTAAGTCCTTACCACCTGTCTAAGTTCTTGCACCACCTGTCTAAGTCCTTGTACCACCTGTCTAAGTCCTTGCACCACCTGTCTAAGTCCTTGTACCACCTGTCTAAGTCCTTGTACCACCTGTCTAAGTCCTTGCACCACCTGTCTAAGTCCTTGTACCACCTGTCTAAGTCCTTGTACCACCTGTCTAAGTCCTTGTACCACCTTTCTAAGTCCTTGTACCATCTGTCTGAGTTACCTAGCAAAGAGAAGCAGTCCATATAAAGATGTACAGCATGTCAGTTATAGATCATTATTATAATCATAACTAAGCGCTGAACCCGTAAGGGTCATACAGGGCTGCAAGGTAGGGTGTGATGAATGGGTAATATGCTTGACCAGAGACCACCGAGGGTGAAGACTATTATTATTATTATTATGATGATTATTATTATTATTATTTTTATTATTATTATGATGATTATTATTATTATTATTTTTATTATTATTATTATTATTATTATTATTATTATTATTATTATTATTATTATTATTATTATTATTATTATTATTATTATTATTATTATTATTATTATTATTATCAAGGGGGAAGAACTAAACCCGTAAGATTATACAGAGCCTGTGGAGAAGGATGGGGGGTTGATATGGAAAGAATTCAGGCTTAATTCAGGGAACTGGAGCACAGATCCAATTCCCTAGATCAAGAGCCCCTCACCAACATCAAGGAACCTTCCTTCAGGGGTGGGGTGAAGAGTAACAGTGGGGGGGTTAGGAAGGGCGGTGAGGACAGTTATAGACAAGTTAGGAAGGGCGGTGAGGACAGTTATAGACAAGTTAGGAAGGGCGGTGAGCAGAGTTATAGACAAGTTAGGAAGGGCGGTGAGCAGAGTTATAGACAAGTTAGGAAGGGCGGTGAGCAGAGTTATAGACAAGTTAGGAAGGGCGGTGAGCAGAGTTATAGACAAGTTAGGAAGGGCGGTGAGCACAGTTATAGACAAGTTAGGAAGGGCGGTGAGCAGAGTTATAGACAAGTTAGGAAGGGCGGTGAGCACAGTTATAGACAAGTTAGGAAGGGCGGTGAGCACAGTTATAGACAAGTTAGGAAGGGCGGTGAGGACAGTTATAGACAAGTTAGGAAGGGCGGTGAGGACAGTTATAGACAAGTTAGGAAGGGCGGTGAGGACAGTTATAGACAAGTTAGGATGGGCGGTGAGGACAGTTATAGACAAGTTAGGAAGGGCGGTGAGCAGAGTTATAGACAAGTTAGAAAGGGCGGTGAGCAGAGTTATAGACAAGTTAGGAAGGGCGGTGAGGACAGTTATAGACAAGTTAGGAAGGGCGGTGAGCACAGTTATAGACAAGTTAGGATGGGCGGTGAGCAGAGTTATAGACAAGTTAGGATGGGCGGTGAGCACAGTTATAGACAAGTTAGGAAGGGCGGTGAGCAGAGTTATAGACAAGGGGAGTGACGGACACCGAGTACCGCCTGGTTATATAGATACGACCTCCAGTATTGCAGTGTCATCAGTATAACTCTAGGGAAGAATGATTTAACTCACCAATAAATACACTTGAAAGTGTATGAATGATCGGACTTAGAATGATGAATATGTACAAGAAAGCAGCCAGGCGTAGGAAGTCAGAATGTCTCACCTACTTTCTATTTTTATATATAAACACATACTGGGTAAACAAGGTCCGTCAGCTTTTGAATTCAACCCGATTTTCACTTTGTGACATCACTGTGACATCACTGTGACATCACTGTGACATCACTGTGACATCACTGTGACATCACTGTGACATCACTGTGACATCACTGTGACATCACTGTGACATCACTGTGACATCACTGTGACATCACTGTGACATCACTGTGACATCACTGTGACATCACTGTGACATCACTGTGACATCACTGTGACATCACTGGACATCACTGTGATCATCACTGTGAATCTGACTCGTGACATCACTGTGACATCACTGACATCACTGATCATGACATCACTGTGATATCACTGTGACATCACTGTGACATCACTGTGACATCACTGTGACATCACTGTGACATCACTGTGACGGGTTCTCAAGTTTAAATCTCAAAGACCGACCTTTGGCCAAACTTTTCTGTTGACTGCCTGTTCAACAAGGCACTTGGTGTTAGCAGCCCCCTGGCCCATATGGACATCACAGCTTAGTTGATCTGGCACTTAGTGGAGGTGATAATGAGTATCAGCGAAATGACACAGTATCAGTGAATGATGACACAGTATCAGTAAAGGTGACACAGTATCAGTGAAGAGAACTGATATCCTTGCCCAGTAAACTTCGTTTCACTATTGACCAGAGGTTCTCAATAAGGTTTAGGTCTTGGGAATTGCCTGGCCAGTCATTAAAGAACCTCACTTCACAGTCCTTAAGCCACTGAACTACAGATTTGGTGGTATGACACAGTGCACCGTCCTGCATAAACACCGTAGCCCCACACTTGTCAAACGCCTCAGGTAAATTGTCACACAATAACTCCAGGTAATTATACTGGTTCATATACTGATTTCTGGGAAGCACAATGAGTTCACTAACACTCTGAGCACTGAAACACCCCCAAACCATGAGTGAGTCTGGGTGTTTGGTGGGCCCACAGGTGTAGCGTGGGTCTAGCGGGTCAC
Source organism: Cherax destructor (assembly GCA_009830355.1). Taxonomy (NCBI): domain Eukaryota; kingdom Metazoa; phylum Arthropoda; class Malacostraca; order Decapoda; family Parastacidae; genus Cherax; species Cherax destructor. Next base: position 304,016 of record WNWK01001051.1, on the reverse strand, counting down.
TACCTCTGGGCCGGTACACGTCTCCCACGGTTACAGGTGACGGTGAAGGTTGCTTCATCAAAGTACTTCAGACCACTGTTGAGGATTCCAGTGAAGTTATTTCTTTGCATAATCCAGCCTACGTTTCTTCTGTGGCTTGGAGAGGATCGGTTTCTTAACCTGGCGGTGACTACTGTAGCCCAGTTCTGACACATGTTTGTTAACAGTTCTTACAGACACCTCTGAGAGAAGATGTGGGTTCTTTTCTTTCAATTATCTAGCAGTTATCTTAGGTGTACTCTCTAACTGCTTCTTTAACACAGTTAAGGTAAGAACAGATGTCTTCTTCGAGGTACCAGGCCGAGGGTTGGCAGACGGTAACTCGACACCGCCACCAGCCTTGAAACGCTGCACCCAGTTCCTCACTGAACGCTCACACACACCAACATTCTCCACTATTTCCTTCGTCTGGTGCCCAGCTTTGTGAAGCCCTATGATTTGAGCTATAGGTTCAGGTGTTAAAGACTTCCTTTTACCCTTAATCAAACATGTATAGCACCAAAACAAAAGGCAACACTGGACAAAAGATGGGGCGGATGAGAGACAAAAGTGCAACACTTCCTTTCACCACGGCAGCCACGTGAACACTGAGGAGTCACTGTGGAGTGTGGCGGCAGGCCGTGATGTCGTGCTAACGGCTGCTAACCGGCATAATGCACAGACGAAAAAGACCCCCCTGTATGGTAGGCCTTTAATTTTCGTCACGGCATAATGCCGTGATTAGCACTGTATATACATGGTTCAAGGGGTTAATGAAACATTCCCAAATAAAACAACTTACAATTTAATGAACACATTACAGGTGAATCTGAAATTTGAACGCCATCACGAAAAAAATACAAGCGTCATTAATGGGAAACATTCAAATTATTTAAAATATAATTCAGTTTTAACCCCTGGTATACCAGGACACCTGTTACTAGCACCTAACTGATACTAGCACCTAACTGATACTAGCACCTAACTGATACTAGCACCTAACTGATACTAGCACCTAACTGATACTAGCACCTAGCTGATACTAGCACCTACCTGATACTAGCACCTAACTGATACTAGCACCTAACTGATACTAGCACCTAACTGATACTAGCACCTAACTGATACTAGCACCTAACTGATACTAGCACCTAACTGATACTAGCACCTAACTGATACTAGCACCTAACTGATACTGGCACCTAACTGATACTAGCACCTAACTGATACTAGCACCTATGATCATAGTTAGGGAAAAATTATGGCTCTGATTCCACAGACTTGCAAGGAAGTCCCTTGATGTATCAGGCTGTATCTGAGTACTTCCCTGATCCAGTTGCCTTATATATTCCTTCTTCAGGTTAAGACAGAGACCTTCAGGTTTTTAGATTACATACCTTGTTAGATCCTCATGGACTAGGGTTGTCAAGTCCTCTAGTAACTCTATGGCATATCTTCAGAGGTGCCTGTTTGCTGCTAAACCTTGTTAGCAAACAATACCACGGGCGGGGATAGAACCCACTATTAGAGAGTCTCAAAACTCCAGACCGACGCGTTAGCCACTGGGCCAGCTGGCTACAATTGTAGCCAGCTGGCCCAGTGGTTAATTAACGCGTCGGTCTGGAGTTTTACGACTCTGACCGCGGGTTCTATTCCCGCCCGTCTCGTGGTTTGTTTGCAATCGTGTCATTACGATTTGGTGAGTCTTGTCAGCAGCAAAGAGTGAGTATTGATGGTGATTGTGGGGATTTATTAAGCTCAAATAATTTCACACTGGGACCATTATAATTAAAACCATAGATGATTTAGAACTGACGCCAATAAAGCAAGTAGCGAAATCATGAGTCAGCACATTATTATTGATATGTTTACACTATTTTGATAGATTACAGGTTTTAGGTAGAAAAAAGAACATAAGAAAGAAGGAACACTGCAACAGGCCTACTGGCCCATGCGAGGCAAGTCCAATTCTCCTACCGGCTTAAGCCAATGACTTAAGGTAGTCAGGTTAGATCACATTCACTAAGGAAGAAGCACGGTAACTGACCTATTAGCACAAACTAGTCAGGTCCAACTCACACCCACCCACACCCACTCATGTATTTATCTAACCTATTTTTAAAACTACACAACGTCTTAGCTTCTATGACGGTACTCGGGAGTTTGTTCCACTCATCCACAACTCTATTACCAAACCAGTGCTTTCCTATATCCTTCCTGAATCTGAACTTTTTCAACTTGAAACCATTGCTTCGAGTCCTGTCTTTGCTGGATATTTTCAGCACGCTATTTACATCCCCTTTATTTATTCCTGTTTTCCATTTATACACCTCAATCATATCCTCCCTAATTCTACACCTTTCTAGAGAGTGCAGATTCAGGGCCCTCAGTCTATCCTCATAGGGAAGATTTCTGATACATGGGATCAACTTTGTCATCCTCCTTTGTACGTTTTCCAGTGCATTTATATCCATTCTGTAATACGGTGACCAAAACTGTGCAGCATAATCTAAATGAGGCCTAACCAAAGATATCTAGAGTTGAAGAACAACCTGAGGACTTCTATTATTTATACTTCTTGATATGAAGCCAAGGATTCTGTTAGCTTTATTGCGAACACTTATGCACTGTTGTCTTGGTTTCAGATTACTACTAACCAGAACTCCTTAATCCTTTTCGCAATCCGTAATATTAAGATCTATATTATTCAGTTTATATGTGGCATGGTTATTGTCCTGCCCAACATTTAGAACTTTGCATTTATTTATATTAAACTGCACCTGCCACTTCTCCGACCACTGCATCAGTCTATTCAAATCATCCTGGAGTGCTCTAATGTCCTCATTAGAATGAATTGGACGGCCTATTTTGGTGTCATCAGCAAATTTGCTTATGTCGCTATTTATTCCCTCATCTATGTCGGAATAAATAGCGACATAAGCAAAATTAGATACATAAAGACATCTAGCGGTCCTTCAATGAACTAGAGGAGGAAGAAGGACGCTGGTAGCCATCTTTTGAACAAGGTCGTGCTGAGAGCTCCTCCTTACAAGTTTCCATCTCTTGAGTCCCACTCGGTTTCCCAACGTTACCTGGAGGTTAACAACGTGCTTCAGAGGACTTACAACGAATTTTTGTATACTAGTCTCTGCGCCAGACCCGTTGGTGATATTATTTCTGTATTTAATCCGCAAGTCATATGGCCACAATACTGGGTGGGGAAATTTAGTGATAGTGAACTTACGGCTAATAAGCGTGCCCAGGTAATTTGTAATTTATATTTATTACAGATTACAGTTTTTACTCCTAATAGTGTTGTACAAGCCACTTGTGAGACTGAGACGATAGGAGTCTTGGGGGACGGTGTCAACAGTCCTTGCTAGAGAGATCTCACAAGGAGGCAGATATTATACACATTTGCATAGTGACATAAGGCTGCTCACACAGACAAAGGTGTGTAGTGGAGCTTCTGTTTACTAAGTAGTACTGCCCAAGTTTCCCCTCCAAACTCTTTGTAAAAATCCTTAACAATGGTTCAAAGTTAATACTACGCCTTGTTAATACTCACAATAATTGTTACACAATAGAGCGGAAAAGTAATGTGAAGGACCTGGGAGTGGTAATGTCCTAGGATCTCACCTTCAAGGACCACAACAATGCCACTATCACATCTGAGAGGAAACTGATAGGATGGATAATGAGAACATTCAATACAAGAGATGCTAAGCCAATGATGATCCTTTTAAAATCACTTGTTCTCTCTAGGCTAGAATACTGCTGTACATTAACATCCCCATTCAGGGCAGGCGAAATTGCAGATCTAGATAATGTACAGAAAACCTTTACTGCACGTATAAGTTCCATCAAACACCTTAACTACTGGAAACGCCTGGAAGCACTTGACTTGTACTCTCTGGAGCGCAGGCGAGAGAGATATATCATAATCTACACCTGGAAGATTCTGGAGGGACTGGTCCCTAATATGCACACAGAAATCACTCCTTTCGAAAGCAAAAGACTTGGCAGATATACCTCTAATGAAAGTAGGGGTGCCATTGGTACACTAAGAGAAGACACAATAAGTGTCCGGGGCCCAAGACTGTTCAACAGCCTCCCACCAGCCACAGTGATCCGGCACTGATTATAGGTATCTGTACAGCTCCTCTTGAAGACAACCAGGGTCTACCAGTAGACCCCTGGTTGTCTTAAAGTGGGAGCTGTACAGATACCCATAGTCAGTGCCGGATCACCCGGGCTGTGGTTCGTACGTTGGATATATCTACCTGCGGCCAGCAGTAACAGCCTCATTGATCAGGCCCTGATCCATCAAGAGGCCTGGTCATTTACCAGGCCGCGGGGGCGTTGATCCCCGGAATGCCCTCCAGGTAGGTAGACAATGAATACTAATACTTACAAAAATAATCTGACACAAAAAAAAGTAATTTATACGCCAAATTCTAGCCAAACGATATCCAGTGAAATCATATTGGAACCACTGACAATAGATAACTAAGCGAGAATGGTAATAATAATAATAATAATAATAATAATAATACAGTGGACCCTCGGTTTTCGTTGAAAATTCTTTCCAGAATGCTGTTTGAGTGCCATTACCGAACGAATTTGTTCCCATAAGGACAAATGTATATTAGATTAGTCATTTCAGACCCCCAAAAATACAGTTACAAAAGCACTTACGAAAATACACTTACATAATTGTTTGGAGGTGAACGAAAACCGAGGGTCCACTGTATATATCTTTATTTCTACAAGTACATGTACTAGGTATACAGACCATAGCTGACATCAATGACATACTACTATATAGAAAGCCACTTGTTATGCTGAGCATTTCCCGCAAATTAGGTCAATTTTGTCCCAGGATGCGACCCACACCAGTCCACTAACACCCAGGTACATATTTTACTGGTGGGGGAACATAGACAACCGGTGTAAGGAAACACGCTCAATGTTTCCACCCTCGCCGGGAATCGAACCCAGACACTAAACGTGTAAAGCGAGAGCTTTAGCTACCAGGCCACGGGGCCACCAATTCTACAATTCTTTTTCCTACTACTACTACTACTACTACTATTACTACTGCTGCTGCTGCTGCTGCTGCTGCTACTGCTACTACTACTACTACTACTACTACTACTACTACTACTACTACTACTACTAATAATAATAATAATAATACTTAATTAAAAATTTACATTTGTTCTACATTATATTTCAAGAAATACAGTGATGGTATAAGACATTACATAGTTTATATTTTAATTATACTGAATTCAGTTTCTACAGCTGAGTTATAGAACACATGAAGGTCAGTCACGAAATGTTCACCAGGAATATTTATCTCACCTTAACAGTAAGACTCGTGGGACTGATTTGCTTCATTACAGTATCCTGGAGACACAGTGTTACAGTATCCTTGAGACACAGTGTTACAGTATCCTGGAGACACAGTTTTACAGTATCCTGGAGACACAGTTTTACAGTATCCTAGAGACAGTTTTACAGTATCCTGGAGACAGTTTTACAGTATCCTGGAGACACAGTGTTACAGTATCCTGGAGACACAGTTTTACAGTATCCTGGAGACACAGTTTTACAGTATCTTAGAGACAGTTTTACAGTATCCTGGAGACAGTTTTACAGTATCCTGGAGACAGTTTTACAGTATCCTGGAGACACAGTGTTACAGTATCCTGGAGACACAGTTTTACAGTATCCTGGAGACACAGTTTTACAGTATCCTAGAGACAGTTTTACAGTATCCTGGAGACAGTTTTACAGTATCCTGGAGACAGTTTTACAGTATCCTGGAGACAGTTTTACAGTATCCTGGAGACACAGTTTTACAGTATCCTGGAGACAGTTTTACAGTATCCTGGAGACAGTTTTACAGTATCCTGGAGACAGTTTTACAGTATCCTGGAGACAGTTTTACAGTATCCTGGAGACAGTTTTACAGTATCCTGGAGACACAGTTTTACAGTATCCTGGAGACAGTTTTACAGTATCCTGAAGACACAGTTTTACAGTATCCTGGAGACACAGTTTTACAGTATCCTAGAGACAGTTTTACAGTATCCTGGAGACAGTTTTACAGTATCCTGGAGACAGTTTTACAGTATCCTGGAGACACAGTTTTACAGTATCCTGGAGACAGTTTTACAGTATCCTGGAGACAGTTTTACAGTATCCTGGAGACAGTTTTACAGTATCCTGGAGACAGTTTTACAGTATCCTGGAGACAGTTTTACAGTATCCTGGAGACACAGTTTTACAGTATCCTGGAGACAGTTTTACAGTATCCTGGAGACACAGTTTTACAGTATCCTGGAGACACAGTTTTACAGTATCCTGGAGACAGTTTTACAGTATCCTGGAGACAGTTTTACAGTATCCTGGAGACAGTTTTACAGTATCCTGGAGACAGTTTTACAGTATCCTGGAGACAGTTTTACAGTATCCTGGAGACAGTTTTACAGTATCCTGGAGACACAGTTTTACAGTATCCTGGAGACAGTTTTACAGTATCCTGGAGACACAGTTTTACAGTATCCTGGAGACACAGTTTTACAGTATCCTGGAGACAGTTTTACAGTATCCTGGAGACAGTTTTACAGTATCCTGGAGACACAGTTTTACAGTATCCTGGAGACACAGTTTTATTGGACAATGAACAGGAATAAATCTTTGCATTTTAGACCATTTGGGCAAAGTTTCCGGACGGGATATTTGGGAATTAGTGTAAGGGAAATTGTTTCCATTATGACCGAGGTGCCGCCAGTGCCTGGGGGGAGGCATGAGACTCCCATGTGGGTGACGGGACCGAGGTGCCACCAGTGCCTGGGGGGGGGGGATGAGACTCCCATGTGGGTGACGGGACCGAGGTGCCGCCAGTGCCTGGGGAGCATGAGACTCCCATGTGGGTGACGGGACCAAGGTGCCGCCAGTGCCGGGGGGCATGAGACTCCTGTGTGGGTGACGGGACCGAGGTGCCGCCAGTGCCGGGGGGAGCATGAAACTCCCATGTGGGTGACGGGACCGAGGTGCCGCCAGTGCCGGGGGGGAGGCATGAGACTCCCGTGTGGGTGACGAGACCGAGGTGCCACCAGTGCCTGGGGGGGCATGAGACTCCCATGTGGGTGACGGGACCGAGGTGCCGCCAGTGCCGGGGAGGCATGAGACTCCCGTGTGGGTGACGAGACCGAGGTGCCACCAGTGCCTGGGGGGGGGGCATGAGACTCCCGTGTGGGTGACGGGACCGAGGTGCCACCAGTGCCTGGGGGGACATGAGACTCCCGTGTGGGTGACGGGACCGAGGTGCCACCAGTGCCTGGGGGGGCATGAGACTCCCGTGTAGGTGACGGGACCGACGTGCCACCAGTGCCTGGGGGGGCATGAGACTCTCGTGTGGGTGACGGGACCGAGGTGCCACCAGTGCCTGGGGAGCATGAGACTCCCGTGTGGGTGACGGGACCGAGGTGCCGCCAGTGCCTGGGGAGCATGAGACTCCCGTGTGGGTGACGGGATCGAGGTGCCACCAGTGCCTGAGGAGCATGAGACTCCTGTGTGGGTGACGGGACCGAGGTGCCGCCAGTGCCTGGGGAGCATGAGACTCCCGTGTGGGTGACGGGACCGAGGTGCCGCCAGTGCCTGGGGAGCATGAGACTCCCGTGTGGGTGACGGGACCGAGGTGCCGCCAGTGCCTGGGGAGCATGAGACTCCCGTGTGGGTGACGGGACCGAGGTGCCGCCAGTGCCTGGGGAGCATGAGACTCCCGTGTGGGTGACGGGACCGAGGTGCCGCCAGTGCCTGGGGAGCATGAGACTCCCGTGTGGGTGACGGGACCGAGGTGCCGCCAGTGCCTGGGGAGCATGAGACTCCCGTGTGGGTGACGGGACCGAGGTGCCGCCAGTGCCTGGGGAGCATGAGACTCCCGTGTGGGTGACGGGACCGAGGTGCCGCCAGTGCCTGGGGAGCATGAGACTCCCGTGTGGGTGACGGGACCGAGGTGCCGCCAGTGCCTGGGGAGCATGAGACTCCCGTGTGGGTGACGGGACCGAGGTGCCGCCAGTGCCTGGGGAGCATGAGACTCCCGTGTGGGTGACGGGACCGAGGTGCCGCCAGTGCCTGGGGAGCATGAGACTCCCGTGTGGGTGACGGGACCGAGGTGCCGCCAGTGCCTGGGGAGCATGAGACTCCCGTGTGGGTGACGGGACCGAGGTGCCGCCAGTGCCTGGGGAGCATGAGACTCCCGTGTGGGTGACGGGACCGAGGTGCCGCCAGTGCCTGGGGAGCATGAGACTCCCGTGTGGGTGACGGGACCGAGGTGCCGCCAGTGCCTGGGGAGCATGAGACTCCCGTGTGGGTGACGGGACCGAGGTGCCGCCAGTGCCTGGGGAGCATGAGACTCCCGTGTGGGTGACGGGACCGAGGTGCCGCCAGTGCCTGGGAGCATGAGACTCCCGTGTGGGTGACGGGACCGAGGTGCCGCCAGTGCCTGGGGAGCATGAGACTCCCGTGTGGGTGACGGGACCGAGGTGCCGCCAGTGCCGGGGGGGAGGCATGAGACTCCCGTGTGGGTGACGAGACCGAGGTGCCACCAGTGCCTGGGGGGATGGCATGAGACTCCCGTGTGGGTGACGGGACCGAGGTGCCACCAGTGCCTGTGGGGACATGAGACTCCCGTGTGGGTGACGGGACCGAGGTGCCACCAGTGCCTGGGGGCATGAGACTCCCGTGTAGGTGACGGGACCGACGTGCCACCAGTGCCTGGGGGGGCATGAGACTCTCGTGTGGGTGACGGGACCGAGGTGCCACCAGTGCCTGGGGAGCATGAGACTCCCGTGTGGGTGACGGGACCGAGGTGCCGCCAGTGCCTGGGGAGCATGAGACTCCCGTGTGGGTGACGGGATCGAGGTGCCACCAGTGCCTGAGGAGCATGAGACTCCTGTGTGGGTGACGGGACCGAGGTGCCGCCAGTGCCTGGGGAGCATGAGACTCCCGTGTGGGTGACGGGACCGAGGTGCCGCCAGTGCCTGGGGAGCATGAGACTCCCGTGTGGGTGACGGGACCGAGGTGCCGCCAGTGCCTGGGGAGCATGAGACTCCCGTGTGGGTGACGGGACCGAGGTGCCGCCAGTGCCTGGGGAGCATGAGACTCCCGTGTGGGTGACGGGACCGAGGTGCCGCCAGTGCCTGGGGAGCATGAGACTCCCGTGTGGGTGACGGGACCGAGGTGCCGCCAGTGCCTGGGGAGCATGAGACTCCCGTGTGGGTGACGGGACCAAGGTGCCGCCAGTGCCTGGGGAGCATGAGACTCCCGTGTGGGTGACGGGACCGAGGTGCCGCCAGTGCCTGGGGAGCATGAGACTCCCGTGTGGGTGACGGGACCGAGGTGCCGCCAGTGCCTGGGGAGCATGAGACTCCCGTGTGGGTGACGGGACCGAGGTGCCGCCAGTGCCTGGGGAGCATGAGACTCCTGTGTGGGTGACGGGACCGAGGTGCCGCCAGTGCCTGGGGAGCATGAGACTCCCGTGTGGGTGACGGGACCGAGGTGCCGCCAGTGCCTGGGGAGCATGAGACTCCTGTGTGGGTGACGGGACCGAGGTGCCGCCAGTGCCTGGGGAGCATGAGACTCCTGTGTGGGTGACGGGACCGAGGTGCCGCCAGTGCCTGGGGAGCATGAGACTCCCGTGTGGGTGACGGGACCGAGGTGCCGCCAGTGCCTGGGGAGCATGAGACTCCCGTGTGGGTGACGGGACCGAGGTGCCGCCCGTGCCTGGGGAGCATGAGACTCCCGTGTGGGTGACGGGACCGAGGTGCCGCCAGTGCCTGGGGAGCATGAGACTCCCGTGTGGGTGACAGGACCGAGGTGCCGCCAGTGCCTGGGGAGCATGAGACTCCCGTGTGGGTGACGGGACCGAGGTGCCGCCAGTGCCTGGGGAGCATGAGACTCCCGTGTGGGTGACGGGACCGAGGTGCCGCCAGTGCCTGGGGAGCATGAGACTCCCGTGTGGGTGACGGGACCGAGGTGCCGCCAGTGCCTGGGGAGCATGAGACTCCCGTGTGGGTGACGAGACCGAGGTGCCGCCAGTGCCTGGGAAGCATGAGACTCCCGTGTGGGTGACGGGACCGAGGTGCCGCCAGTGCCTGGGGAGCATGAGACTCCCGTGTGGGTGACGGGACCGAGGTGCCGCCAGTGCCTGGGGAGCATGAGACTCCCGTGTGGGTGACGGGACCGAGGTGCCGCCAGTGCCTGGGGAGCATGAGACTCCCGTGTGGGTGACGGGACCGAGGTGCCGCCAGTGCCTGGGGAGCATGAGACTCCCGTGTGGGTGACGGGACCGAGGTGCCGCCAGTGCCTGGGGAGCATGAGACTCCCGTGTGGGTGACGGGACCGAGGTGCCGCCAGTGCCTGGGGAGCATGAGACTCCCGTGTGGGTGACGGGACCGAGGTGCCGCCAGTGCCTGGGGAGCATGAGACTCCCGTGTGGGTGACGGGACCGAGGTGCCGCCAGTGCCTGGGGAGCATGAGACTCCCGTGTGGGTGACAGGACTTGCTGTGTCTCGGTAAGGGATCACTGTCAAGGTGAATGAGTGGGGGGGGGGGAGGTAGGTAATGGAGTGCAATGAGTGTGCAATATTTCTTTTCTAATATACATGTATGTTGTGTATCCATGTGTGTATATGTATGTATGTATATGTAAGTATAGTAATGCATATCTTTTTTGTGCATAAATTGTTTGGCAAATGTCGCTGATATTTGTAATATAAGCAATCCTATTTGAGTGCTAAGTTTTGCACATGTGTGCTAAGTTTTGCACACGTGTGCTAAGTTTTGCACATGTGTGCTACGTTTTGCACACGTGTGCTAAGTTTTGCACATGTGTGCTAAGTTTTGCGCACGTGTGCTAAATTTTGCACATGTGTGCTAAGTTTTGCACACGTGTGCTAAGTTTTGCACATGTGTGCTAAGTTTTGCACACGTGTGCTAAGCTAAGTTTTGCGCACATGTGCTACGTTTTGCGCACGTTTTGCGCACCTTTGGATGATGATAGTCAAGTGGTAGTGGGGGATGGTGGTGCTAGAGAACCTTTGGATGATGATAGTCAATTGGTAGTGGGGGATGGTGGTGCTAGAGAACCTTTGGATGGTGATAGTTAAGTGGTAGTGGGGGATGGTGGTGCTAGAGAACCTTTGGATGGTGATAGTCAAGTGGTAGTGGGGGATGGTGGTCCTAGAGAGCCTTTGGATGTAGGCTTTCAACATTTATTTATTGGTAACGACTCATTGCCAGTACCTGGCATGTATGTGTTAACGTATCAGTGAGGACCTTCACCTCAGCTGCAAGCAATAATAAGAGACCCAGGCAGGTAGGTTTGTTGGTGCTTCTGCTGTCAGTGCTTTTACTACTATGGGTCGCAAGCACTGGGGTTGAGGTCTATCTCACCACTGTAGAAGCGAAGTTAGCATCAGTAGCGCAGGTGTAAAATTAATTAGCATCTTTATACAGGTCGTTAGCACCTGTGCAGAGGTCGTTAGCACCATCGATATGGTATATTTAATCCCTAAAATAACATATACACTAAAACATACACTTCCTTAGACATACACTTCTTGAGACATACACATCCTGACATGCACTTCTTCAGACAAACTTCTTGAGATATAAATTTCCTGAGACATACACTCTCTGACATACACTTCCTAAGACATACATTTCCATACACAACCTGGTTAAGAGGTCCTCGTTGAAAAACCTTAACTATAAATTTCACAGCCTAAAGTCGAAGATAAAATAAAAGGTAACCACCTTAATCAACAATAATTAACTGCTCCCACCACCACCTGCTCCCACCACCACCTGCTCCCACCACCACCTGCTCCCACCACCACCTGCTCATTGGGAACTAATAGCAGTTAAGACTCCAGCAAGGCCTAGCTTTCAACATACACTAAACAAAATATTATAGTATATAAAAGTTTCTGATTATTGGTAGGCTGGTCCTCAAGGCAACATTGTCTGTACCGTCAACAGTAGTCCTCTACCAGACGGCAGACTCTTTAATACAAGTGTGCATAATTCATCATCAACCCTAATTAAGACTAGACAGGTGTTCCCTAAGTCTATTATAATCGACATAACGAAAATCGGGGAGTTTTACTGTATTATCCTTATTCTCGTACTCCTTCATATACCTCATTCTGACATTTGTAAAACCCATTAAATATTTAAAGACAAAAAATACAAAAGTGGAAATTAGGCAGGTAGAAGAATAAACTTATATTTATATAAAAAAATATTTACTGAACGCCTGGAAAGCAGGCGAGAAAGATACGTGATAATATACACTTGGAAAAATCCTTGAGGGTCTAGTGCTTGCACACGAAAATCACTCCCTACGAAAGCAAAAGACTCGGCAGCAGATGCAACATTCCCTTAATGAGATGCAGGGGCGCCACAAGTACACTAAGAGACAACACAATAAGTGTCAGGGGCCCAAGACTGTTCAACTGCCTCCCAGCATACATTTGGGGGATTACCAATAGACCCCTGGCTGTCTTCAAGAAGGCGATGGACAGTCACCTAAAGTCAGTACCTGATCAGCCGGGCTGTGGTTCCTACGTCAGTTTCCGTGCGGCCAGCAGTAACAACCTGGTTGATCAGACCCTGATCCACCACGAAGCCTGGTCTCAGACCGGGCTCCGGGGGCGTTGACTCCCGAAACCCTCTCCAGGTAAACTCCAGACAAACTAATATTTTATTCAAACGACCAATGGAGAGGCTCCACGTTTTTTATACCTTCTTCCCTCAAGGTACGACACACCCTTACACAAATTTCTGTGTTCTCTCCACAAGGTACACAAATTTCTGCGTTCTCTCCACAAGGTACACAAATTTCTGCGTTCTCTCCACAAGGTACACAAATTTCTGCGTTCTCTCCACAAGGTACACAAATTTCTGCGTTCTCTCCACAAGGTACAGAAATTTCTGTGTTCTCTCCACAAGGTACACAAATTTCTGTGTTCTCTCCACAAGGAACACAAATTTCTGTGTTCTCTCCACAAGGTACACAAATTTCTGTGTTCTCTCCACAAGGTACACAAATTTCTGCGTTCTCTCCACAAGGTACACAAATTTCTGCGTTCTCTCCACAAGGTACACAAATTTCTGTGTTCTCTCCACAAGGTACACAAATTTCTGTGTTCTCTCCACAAGGTACACAAATTTCTGTGTTCTCTCCACAAGGTACACAAATTTCTGTGTTCTCTCCACAAGGTACACCAATTTTTGCGTTCTCTCCACAAGGTACACAAATTTTTGCGTTCTCTCCACAAGGTACACAAATTTCTGCGTTCTCTCCACAAGGTACACAAATTTCTGCGTTCTCTCCACAAGGTACGGCATACTTTTACACAATGGCAGGAAGGTTTATCTAGCAATTTTATTATACAATCCTTTTCAGCACTTAACTATTGATTATCATTATAAATCTAATTTTTAAAGTAGTGGAGGGATAAGCCAGCTGAAGGACTCGGTCAGATGACTTAGACTCGTGTCATGAAACACTTGACCTCTTTCCTGACAAGTCTTACCTAACTTAGCGAGAGGATTAAGAGACATTTGTCATGTCTACTGATGAATATTATAACAAGCAAAATAAACAAGGAAAAACATTAACATGATAGGCTAGGAGAGCGACAGGCTAGGCTAATCACATTGATATAAAATTTCCTATCTTATTTTTTATCTAGTACTAAGCGTTGTCAAGTAAATATATCAATATTTACTTGACAACGGTTAATTTCCAACTCTGGCATAATGGAAAGTAATTTCTAGCAGCAGATTATAAACCTAGTCTACAAACTGGGGTAATATATGTGACACTGCAGCTACCAGCCCTGGGACAGGTTGTTAAGTAAGACACATGTGCAACTGTTAATTATCTTTATTCCGAAACGTTTCGCCCACACAGTAGGCTTCTCAATGACTACATTCTTTCTTCTACCAGTGGACTACACCTCACCTTCTGACAGTATATAAGTCTCCATACTGTCGCTTCAATTTCATATTGTTTCAGATTGTGGAGCAAACACTTCTCCAGGCTGAGGGACTGACCACAAAACTAAGTCTTCAAGAGTGATGGAAAGATATATTATTATTATCTACTGTTTTTGTCAGCTTTTATGTTCTCGCCTGAAGAAGCCTACTGTGTAGGCGAAACATTTCGAAACAATGATACCTAACTGTTGCACATGTGACTTACCAGCTCTAATATACATTATTTAGGTATGAATACTGGTCAGAGAGCACGTCGTAAGTCCGAGGCGTCGGTAAACAAGTACGTCGCTAAGTGATGATAGGCTGTAAATGCTTTTCTTTAACTCCAAAATGATGCTATGCTGCTGTTTATTGAGTTTAGGAAATATATGTGAATATTGTGAAATGTTTACTTTAAGAGAACAGTTGAAAACATGGTAAGTCACATGTGCAACAGTTAGGTATCATTGTTTCGAAATGTTTCGCCTACAGGCGAAACATTTCGAAATAATGTATATTAGAGCCGATTTCCTCTATTGTTTATTTTAATGTACAATACACTACTGTATAAGCATTTAAAAATATACCAGAAATGTTATAAATGGTGTAAAGGTGACATTAAAACAATATCAAAGATGGTTGACACAAACTCACTACCATTATAGTTTGCTCCTCACTTAGCGATAAATTCGATTAACGACGTGGTCTTAAAAACGTAACTCCGTCGTTAAGTGAGGAGAGGCTGTATATCCAGGAGGAGGCCTCTTCTCTGTCACGTGTTGTCACTGTCCTAAGCTGTCTGGGAATTAGCGTGGGGTGCTACTGAGCACCATGGCTTGCTGTAGTGTTTTGGAATCTCAGGTTAAAGTGTTGAAGAAGGAGGTTCTACCTCTTCAGGAGGAAAATAGGAGGCTGAAGCTTCACCTAGATGGGTTTGGGAGTGAGTGTGAGATGGTTGGAGCTGGTGAGGAAAAAGATACCAACAGTGAACTATAGAGTTGCAGCCGCTTTAAGTGGCAAGTGGTTCACAATTCAGGAAGAAGGAAGGTTAATAGAGAAGATGTGAATGTAGGAAATCGATTCTCTGTTCTACAGGACGAGTGTACTTCAGTGGTTAGTGAGGTTAAAGGTACCACTGACTCCCCTGCTAATCAAGGTAAGAATATTGTGATTGTGGGAGACTCTCAGGTAAGATATATGGACCGTGTTTTTTGTAACAGATAGGAAGGTCAAACAGGGTGTGACTCCCAGGAGCTGGTATTGGTGACATAGTCAGCAGGTTGGATAATATTATGTCATGTAATGGGAACAAGCCCATTACCTGTCTTAGTACTGGTGGAAATGACATCGGGAAGGGCAAGAGACAGGAGCTGCTGGATAAGTACAGGTCAGCCATAGAAGTAGTCAGGTTCTAGGGAGGGTTCCCAATCAAATGTAGCATCTTGCCTAGGAGGGGAGTGGGCAATGAATGGATGTCTAGGGTAATTGGTATAAATTGCTGGCTAGACAGGTACTGCAAGGAATTTTCAATCCCATTCATTGAAAACTGGGACAAATTCTATGGCAAGCATGAAATGTATGCAAAGAATGGGGTTCATCTCTCTGGGCTGGAGTGGTTGCATTAGCCAATTCGATTGAGGGGATCATTGGAGACTTGTCTAGGACTTTAAACTGATAGATTATAGTGGTATGGGTGCTTGTGGGAAACAATCAGGCTGCAGTATACCCCAGGGATATGTTTAAAAGACAATATTCAAAATAAAGTTGCTAGTAAAGGCAAAGCAATTGATCAACAAACAAAGAGAGATAGTAGAGGGCAACTAGTGACTAGCTTCCTTAAGGTTTACTACACAAATAATAGGAGTCTAAGAAATCAGATAGATTAGCTAAGATTACTTGCAAGTGCAGGTAATATAGATATTATTGCTATAACAGAGACATGGTTCAACCTGAAAGATAGAGAAATGTCTTCTGAATGGAACATACAGGGTTATAAAATATTCCACACTGATAGGGTCAATTGGAAGGGTGGTGGAGTGGCGATGTATGTCAGAGATAATTTAAATTGTTGTGTTAGACAAGATATAAGATTAATTTTGGGTGTGATTTACAGCCCCCCAAGCCTGGATAGGGAGTGCGGTAAGCTGCTATGGGACGAAATTCACAAGGCGTCTAGATATGAAAATGTTGTGTTAATGGGAGATTTTAACTTTAGACAAATTGATTGGAACAATGTGACAGGTAATCTTGAGTCTAGTGACTTTCTTGATACGGTTCAGGATTGTTTTTTAAAACAGTTTGTGACAGAACCAACTAGAGGAATTACCAATAGACCCCTGACTGCCTTCAAGAGGGAGCTGGACAGATACCTAAAGTCAGTGTCAGATCAGCCGGGCTGTGGTTCGTACTTTGGACTATGAGCGGCCAGCAGTAACAGCCTCGTTGATCAGGCCCTGATCCGCCAGGAGGCTTAGTCACGGGCCGGGCCGCGGGGGCGTTGATCCCCGGAATGCCCTCCAGGTAGACTCCAGGTATTGTATGATTGAAATTGGTTTTATATTCCAATTCATTTTTAATTTCCTGGAGTTTTCTATATCGGAGTAGTTGAAATTTCTCCTCATTGAACTTTATATTGTTTTCTGCGCCAATTTAAATATTTGGTTGATATCCGCTTATGGCAATTTAAATAAAGAAATTTGAATGTTACTTTCTGTGCGATAGGCTTATTAGCTGTGTATCTTAGAGAATTACGGTGCCCCGTGGCCTGGTGGCTAAAGCTCTCGCTTCACACGGCGAGAGTCTGCGTTCCATTCCCAGCGAGGGTAGAAACATTGGGCGTGTTTCTTTACACCGGTTGTCTATGTTCACCCATCAGTAAAATGGGTACCTGGGTGTTAGTGGACTGGTGTGGGTCGCATCCTGGGACACTGACCTAATTTGCGGGAAATGCTCAGCATAACAAGGGGCTTTCTATATAGTAGTATGTCATTGATGTCAGCTATGACTATACCTTGTACATGTACTTGTAGTAAATAAAGATTTTATATATTATTATTATATTATATAATGGTTCTATTTAATTTAAACTATGGTTCCAGTTTTCCATTTCGATTGAAGGCGCCACATGTGCAACACCCTGCCCAGCAGGGTATATTAATGTAAGTCAGAAGCTGACCCACTTCCACTAGTGGACCCCACCCACATATGACCATACCTCCAAATGCACCTTATAAGTAGAATGAGTTCCAGTAAGTTCAAGCAACTCAACTTAAAATTAGTCGATTCAATAACATGGTTAATAAAAAGGGGAATTATTGGTTATCGCTAATAAATGGAGAATAACCAAGTTAGCGATACCTTCTAACATTGTCTTGTTCAAAACAAGGTTGGCACTGTCCTTCTGCCGTGCCAAACTCTGATAAAACCATGATTTTTAAAGGGGTGGACCGGTAAGCCAGTGGAAGGCCTCGGTCAGATGACCAAAAGCTCCAACTGTGGGTCATCATATTAGGACCCGCGTCAGGAAATGTCCTGTATCGTGACGAATCTCACCTAACCTAACCTGTGACATTGCTTATCTCGCAGTAACTGGAAATGTATCTTCCGATCGGCTTCTAACTTTAAAAAACTGATCATCTTTAAGGTTGAGAATAGATTTGGGCGGTGTGGGTTCCAAATAAATATATGCTGAAGAAATTCGAAAAATCAGGAGAGTATTGCGTATGCAATAATATATGCAAGTCAAGTTTGGACAGTTAATTACTGGACTCTATACAAGCCAAATTGTCCAATTATATTTTGCCTCTATATAATATAGAATTTTGTTTACACTTATCTAAATTTTTCTGCTGCGAGAGTTAGTAGTTAGTTGAGGTGTGATTGATGTAGTGTGTTTGTGTTAGTGCATGATACATGGACACATGCAGTGTGCTATGTCTTGATGTTAGTGCATGATACATGGACACATGCAGTGTGCTGTGTCTTGATGTTAGTGCATGATACATGGACACATGCAGTGTGCTGTGTCTTGATGCTGTTAGTGCATGATACATGGACACATGCAGTGTGCTATGTCTTGATGTTAGTGCATGATACATGGACACATGCAGTGTGCTGTGTCTTGATGTTAGTGCATGATACATGGACACATGCAGTGTGCTGTGTCTTGATGCTGTTAGTGCATGATACATGGACACATGCAGTGTGCTATGTCTTGATGTTAGTGCATGATACATGGACACATGCAGTGTGCTGTGTCTTGATGTTAGTGCATGATACATGGACACATGCAGTGTGCTGTGTCTTGATGTTAGTGCATGATACATGGACACATGCAGTGTGCTGTGTCTTGATGCTGTTAGTGCATGATACATGGACACATGCAGTGTGCTGTGTCTTGATGTTAGTGCATGATACATGGACACATGCAGTGTGCTATGTCTTGATGTTAGTGCATGATACATGGACACATGCAGTGTGCTGTGTCTTGATGTTTTCCCTTGCCCTCTTTAAGAGCGTTGATCTACGGCTCTGGACCTTCTGAGGGCGTTACGCTACAGGTGCTAGGCTTATTGAGCGTGTTGAACTTATGCTCCTGGACCTCATTAAGGAGTTAATCTTCGACTCCTGAACCTCTTGCGAGGTTGAGTTATGTCTCTTGGCTTTATCAAAGAAATTACTTGAGAGCTGCTCTGTTTCTTGAGGTTTTGTGGGCATTGAGGTACAGGAGGGTGGAGGTACAGTGTACCTTCCTCACACCTCACAGTGACCATAACTTGAGGTACAGGAGGCTGGAGGTACAGTGTACCTTTCTGACACCTCACAGTGACAATAACTTGAGGTACAGGAGGCTGGAGGTACAGTGTACCTTTCTGACACCTCACAGTGACAATAACTTGAGGTACAGGAGGCTGGAGGTACAGTGTACCTTCCTCGCACCTCACAGTGACAATAACTTGAGGTACAGGAGGCTGGAGGTACAGTGTACCTTCCTCACACCTCACATTGACCATAACTTGAGGTACATGAGGGTGGAGGTACAGTGTACCTTCCTCACACCTCACATTGACCATAACTTGAGGTACATGAGGGTGGAGGTACAGTGTACCTTCCTCACACCTCACAGTGACCATAACCTGAGGTACAGGAGGGTGGAGGTACAGTGTACCTTCCTCACACCTCACAGTGACCATAACCTGAGGTACAGGAGGATGGAGGTACAGTGTACCTTCCTCACACCTCACAGTGACCATAACTTGAGGTACATGAGGGTGGAGGTACAGTGTACCTTCCTCACACCTCACAGTGACCATAACTTGAGGTACAGGAGGCTGGAGGTACAGTGTACCTTCCTCACACCTCACATTGACCATAACTTGAGGTACATGAGGGTGGAGGTACAGTGTACCTTCCTCACACCTCACATTGACCATAACTTGAGGTACAGGAGGCTGGAGGTACAGTGTACCTTCCTCACACCTCACATTGACCATAACTTGAGGTACATGAGGGTGGAGGTACGGTGTACCTTCCTCACACCTCACAGTGACCATAACTGGAGGTACAGGAGGCTGCAGGTACAGTGCGCTTGGTCACTGGAAGTTTCAATCCAGTCAGAGGAAGCATTTGCTGGTTATTACACTTAGACTAATATCTTAAAAGACAGCACCTGACGTTTCAAGCCGATCAGTAGTGACATTTGCAAGTTATCACCGTTAAAAGTTTGAATACAATCGGTTGAGGTATTCACAATTTAAATACAGAAAAAAACAATACAAATAGGTTCAACAACGCCTAAAATGAATTCAAACCCTCTAAGTGAATATACCAGTATTGATAGTTTGAAGCCGATCGGAAGAGTATTTCTCAAGTTATCTCAAGGAAACCAAAATTGGAAATGGTAAATAACATAGATTAAAGAGCAGTTGCATATGCCAGTACTTGTAAGAATCTTCCCCTTTTATACAGTAAACCAACGTTAAAAATTTGAAGCCGATCAGATGAGTCGTTCTCAATGGAAGAACTGAAAATTTGTAAATTCCAGAAATGATTTTTCTGTGTCAGAAGTGTGTCCCTGAAGGAAGTTTGTCCCTGAAGGAAGTGTGTCCCTGAAGGAAGTGTGTCCCTGAAGGAAGTGTGTCCCTGGAGGAAGTGTGTCCCTGGAGGAAGTGTGTCCCTGGAGGAAGTGTGTCCCTGAAGGAAGTGTGTCCCTGAAGGAAGTGTGTCCCTGGAGGAAGTGTGTCCCTGGAGGAAGTGTGTCCCTGAAGGATGTGTGTCCCTGAAGGATGTGTGTCCCTGGAGGAAGTGTGTCCCTGGAGGAAGTGTGTCCCTGAAGGAAGTGTGTCCCTGAAGGAAGTGTGTCCCTGGAGGAAGTGTGTCCCTGGAGGAAGTGTGTCCCTGAAGGAAGTGTGTCCCTGAAGGAAGTGTGTCCCTGAAGGAAGTGTGTCCCTGAAGGAAGTGTGTCCCTGGAGGAAGTGTGTCCCTGGAGGAAGTGTGTCCCTGAAGGAAGTGTGTCCCTGAAGGATGTGTGTCCCTGAAGGAAGTGTGTCCCTTAAGGAAGTGTGTCCTTGAAGGAAGTGTGTCCCAGGAGGAAGTGTGTCCCTGAAGGAAGTGTGTCCCTGAAGGAAGTGTGTCCCTGAAGGAAGTGTGTCCCTGAAGGAAGTGTGTCCCTGAAGGAAGTGTGACCCTGGAGGACGTGTGTCCCTGAAGGATGTGTGTCCCTGAAGGAAGTGTGTCCCTGGAGGTAGTGTATTCCTGAAGGAAGTGTGTCCTTGAAGGAAGTGTGTCCCTGGAGGAAGTGTGTCCCTGAAGGAAGTGTGTCCCTGAAGGAAGTGTGTCCCTGAAGGAAGTGTGTCCCTGGAGGAAGTGTGTCCCTGAAGGAAGTGTGTCCCTGAAGGAAATGTGTCCCTGAAGGAAGTGTGTCCCTGAAGGAAGTGTGTCCCTGAAGGAAGTGTGTCCATGGAGGAAGTTCTGAAATGCTTTTAATTCATGACCTTCAGCAGATATGTCTGAAGGAAGAATACAAGGCACGATAACGTGGTCGGAATAACTCAAAAAGTATCCAAAGTTATAAAAAGAAAGTTATTACAAGTTTTGGTCCATCCTGGACCAATGAGAAGTCGCACGCTGCTCTGCTGGGACGTGATGATGGTCCAAAAAAAACTTAGTTTGCTGGTTTAGAAATAAATATTTGGAAAGTACTATCTTGAATATAGCGTCAGATAATATATTCAGTATACTCATCAGTTTCACAGTGCGTCTGTACACAGGTTGATGCATAAAAATAAGAGCAAACTATTAGAGTATAACTTAAAAGGTTACTAAATATTGTCAACAATAACTTCAAAAAAGTAATTGAAGTAATTCATAGTCTCAATAACATTCCACAAAATTGATAATGACCACAAGTGTTGTAAAGGTTTTCTCAACTTTGTTCATCAAGGGAGATATGTCAGACAACCTGGAGTAAATCTGGGATGTAGAAGATTTTATTGGTGTCTAGAATTTGAAAAATAAAATCACCAGTGAGCAAAGGACGTGGATCCAATCAAGACTCGATGTCCCATTCTGTTAATTGAATTATTTCCCTGGTGGTGGTGATGGTGATAGTGGTGGTGGTGATGGTGATGATGGTGGTGGTGGTGGTGGTATTTTAGAGGTTTAACATTATTACATATACTGTTGTGTGTCCATATATATGGTTTTCACCCGGCACACAATGTTTACACAAGTCCGAGTGTTCTTGCACTCTAGCAGCACTTCACAAGTTCCTTAAACATTTGTTTAGCAAATGTTTCTTGAAAGTGACCCAACACTCAGTTTAAACACAAGTACCACACTCAGCTAACATAGGTACCACACTCAGCTAACATAGGTACCACACTCAGCTAACATAGGTACCACACTCAGCTAACATAGGTACCACACTCAGCTAACATAGGTACCACACTCAGCTAACATAGGTACCACACTCAGCTAACATAGGTACCACACTCAGCTAACATAGGTACCACACTCAGTTTAAACACAAGTACCACACTCAGCTAACATAGGTACCACACTCAGCTAACATAGGTACCACACTCAGCTAACATAGGTACCACACTCAGCTAACATAGGTACCACACTCAGCTAACATAGGTACCACACTCAGCTAACATAGGTACCACACTCAGCTAACATAGGTACCACACTCAGCTAACATAGGTACCACATTTCAGCTAACATAGGTACCACACTCAGCTAACATAGTACCACACTCAGCTAACATAGGTACCACACTAGTAACTAGGTACCACACTCAGCTAACATAGGTACCACACTCAGCTAACATAGGTACCACACTCAGCTAAATAGTACCACACTAGCCAAATAGGACCACCCGCTAACTAGGTACCACACTCAGCAACTGGTACCACATCAGCAACATAGGTACCACACTCACGCTAACAATAGGTCACACTCAACTAACTAGGTACCACACTCAACAATAGTACACTCACTAACATAGGTACCACATATCTAACATAGGTACCACACTCAGCTAACAAGGTACCACTAGTAACGTAGGTACCACATCAGCAAATAGGTACAAACTCAGCTAACAAGGTACCACACTCAGCAAAGGTACCACACTCAGCTAACGTAGGTACCACACTCAGCTAACTTGGTACCACACTCAGCTAACGAAGGTACACACTCAGCAACGTGGTACCACACTCAGCTAACGAGGTACCACACTCAGCTAACGAAGGTACACACTCATCTAACATAGGTACCACACTCATCTAACAAGGTACCACACTCAGCTAACGAAGGACCCCACTGAGTTAACGTGTACCACACTAGCAATAGGTCAAACTCAGCTAACGAAGGTACCACACTCAGCTAAAGGTACCACACTCAGCTAACGTAGGTCCACACTCGCCAACTGTACCACACCACAACATAGGTACCACACTCAGCTAACATGGTCAACTCAGCAACATAGGTACACACTCAGCTAACATGGTACACACTCAGCAACATAGGTACCACACTCAGCTAACAAGGTACCACACTCAGCTAACTAGGTACCACACTCAGCTAACATAGGTACCACACTCAGCAACAAGGTACCACACTCAGCTAATAGGTACCACACTCAGCTAACATAGGTACCACACTCAGCAACATAGGTACACACTAGCAACATAGGTACCACACTCAGCTAACATAGGTACCACACTCAGCTAACAAGGTACCACACTCAGCTAACATGGGTACCACACTCAGCAACATAGGTACCACACTCAGCTAACATAGGTACCACACTCAGCTAACATAGGTACCACACTCAGCTAACATGGTACCACACTCAGCTAACTGGGTACCACACTCAGCAACATAGGTACCACACTCAGCAACATAGGTACCACACTCAGCAACATGGTACCACACTCAGCAACATAGGTACCACACTCAGCTAACATAGGTACCACACTCAGCAACATGGGTACCACACTCAGCTAACATGGTACCACACTCACTAACATGGGTCCACACTCAGCTAACATAGGTACCACACTCAGCTAACATAGGTACCACACTCAGCTAACATAGGTACCACACTCAGCTAACATAGGTACCACACTCAGCAACATAGGTACCACACTCAGCTAATAGGTACCACACTCAGCAACATAGGTACCACACTCAGCAACATGGTACCACACTCAGCTAACATAGGTACCACACTCAGCTAACATAGGTCCACACTCAGCAACATAGGTACCACACTCAGCTAACATAGGTCCACACTCAGCAACATAGGTACCACACTCAGCTAACATGGTACCACACTCAGCAATGGTACCACACCAGCAACATGGTACCACACTCAGCTAACATAGGTACCACATTCAGCTAACATGGTACCACACTCAGCAACATAGGTACCACATTAGCTAACATATGTACCAACTCAGCTAACATAGTACACATCAGCTAACATAGGTACCACACTGTTATTGAGGTACCACACTCAGCTAACATAGTCCACACTCAGCTAACATAGGTACCACATTCAGCTAACATAGGTACCACACTCAGCTAACATAGGTACCACACTCAGCAACTAGGTACCACACTCAGCTAACTGGTCCACACTCAGTAACATAGGTACCACACTCAGCTAACTAGTACCACACTCGCAACGTAGGTACCACACTCACTAACGTAGGTACCACACTCAACTAATGTAGTACACACTCATCTAACATAGGTCCACACTCACTAACATAGGTACCACACTCAGCTAACAAGGTACCCACTGTAACTGGTACCACACTCAGCTAAATAGGTACAAACTCAGCTAACGAGGTACCACATCACAAAGGTACACACTCAGCAACTAGGTACCACACTCAGTAACGTGGTACCACACTCAGCAACGAAGTCACACTCAGCTAACGTAGGTACCACACTCAGCTAACGAGGTACACACTCAGCTAACAAGGTACACACTCAGCTAACGTAGGTACCACACTCGCAACTGGTACCACACTCAGCTAACAAGGTACCACACTCAACTAACGTAGGTACCACACTCAGCTAACAGGTACCACACTCAGCTAACATAGGTACCACACTCAGCTAACATAGGTACCACACTCAGCTAACATGGTACCACTCAGCTAACATAGGTACCACACTCAGCTAACATAGGTACCACACTCAGCTAACATAGGTACCACACTCAGCTAACATAGGTACCACACTCAGCTAACAAGGTACCACACTCAGCTAACATAGGTACCACACTCAGCTAACATATGGTACACTACACTCAGCTAACATAGGTACCACACTCAGCTAACATGGTACCACACTCAGCTAACATAGGTACCACACTCAGCTAACATAGGTACCACACTCAGCTAACATAGGTACCACACTCAGCTAACATAGGTACCACACTCAGCTAACAAGGTACCACACTCAGCTAACATGGTACCACACTCAGCTAACATAGGTACCACACTCAGCTAACATAGGTACCACACTCAGCAACATGGTACCACACTCAGCTAACGAAGGTACCACACTCAGCTAACATAGGTACCACACTCAGCTAACATAGGTACCACACTCAGCTAACATAGGTACCACACTCAGCTAACATAGGTACCACACTCAGCTAACATAGGTCCACACTCAGCTAACATGGTACCACACTCAGCTAACATAGGTACCACACTCAGCTAACATAGGTACCACACTCAGCTAACATGGGTACCACACTCAGCTAACATAGGTACCACACTCAGCTAACATAGGTACCACACTCAGCTAACATAGGTACCACACTCAGCTAACATAGGTACCACACTCAGCTAACATGGGTACCACACTCAGCTAACATAGGTACCACACTCAGCTAACATAGGTACCACACTCAGCTAACATAGGTACCACACTCAGCTAACATAGGTACCACACTCAGCTAACACTAGGTACTCACACTCAGCTAACATGGGTACCACACTCAGCTAACATAGGTACCACACTCAGCTAACATAGGTACCACACTCAGCTAACATGGGTACCACACTCAGCTAACATAGGTACCACAATCAAGTAACATAGGTACCACACTCAGCTAACATGGGTACCACACTCAGCTAACATAGGTACCACACTCAGCTAACATGGGTACCACACTCAGCTAACATAGGTACCACACTCAGCTAACATAGGTACCACACTCAGCTAACATAGGTACCACACTCAGCTAACATAGGTACCACACTCAGCTTATATAGGTACCACACTCAGCTAACATAGGTACCACACTCAGCTAACATAGGTACCACACTCAGCTAACATAGGTACCACACTCAGCTAACATAGGTACCACACTCAGCTAACATAGGTACCACACTCAGCTAACATAGGTACCACACTCAGCTTATATAGGTACCACACTCAGCTAACATAGGTACCACACTCAGCTAACATAGGTACCACACTCAGCTAACATAGGTACCACACTCAGCTAACATAGGTACCACACTCAGCTAACATAGGTACCACACTCAGCTAACATAGGTACCACACTCAGCTAACATAGGTACCACACTCAGCTAACATAGGTACCACACTCAGCTAATGTAGGTACCACACTCAGCTAACATAGGTACCACACTCAGCTAACATAGGTACCACATTCAGCTAACATAGGTACCACACTCAGCTAACATAGGTACCACATTCAGCTAACATATGTACCACACTCAGCTAACATATGTATCACACTCAGCTAACGTAGGTACCACACATAGTTAATGTAGGTACCACACTCAGCTAACATATGTACCACACTCAGCTAACATAGGTACCACATTCAGCTAACATAGGTACCACACTCAGCTAACATAGGTACCACACTCAGCTAACGTACGTACCACACTCCGCTAACGTAGGTACCACACTCAACTAACGTAGGTACCACACTCAACTAATGTAGATAACACACTCATCTAACATAGGTACCACACTCATCTAACATAGGTACCACACTCAGCTAACGAAGGTACCCCACTGAGTTAACGTAGGTACCACACTCAGCTAATATAGGTACAACACTCAGCTAACGAAGGTACCACACTCAGCTAAAAAAGGTACCACACTCAGCTAACGTAGGTACCACACTCAGCTAACGTTGGTACCACACTCAGCTAACGAAGGTACTACACTCAGCTAACGTAGGTACCACACTCAGCTAACGAAGGTACCACACTCAGCTAACGAAGGTACTACACTCAGCTAACGTAGGTACCACACTCAGCTAACGTAGGTACCACACTCAGCTAACGAAGGTACCACACTCAACTAACGTAGGTACCACACTCAGCTAACGTAGGTACCACACTCAGCTAACGTAGGTACCACACTCAGCAAACGTAGGCACCACACTCAGCTAACGTAGGTACTACATTCAGCTAACGTAGGTACCACACTCACCTTGCATACAGGTATACCTTTGCTAACACTCAGGTACCATACTCGGCTAATACATATACCATCTTTTTCTGGTGGTACTTATTATTTGGTGGACGGGGTAAGTAATGCAAGTTGTGGGGGAAAGTAATGCAAGTTGTGGGGGAAAGTAATGCAAGTTGTGGGGGAAAGTAATGCAAGTTGTGGGGAAAGTAATGTAAGTTGTGGGGAAAGTAATGCAGGTTGTGGGGAAAGTAATGCAAGTTGTGGGGGAAAGTAATGCAAGTTGTGGGGGAAAGTAATGCAAGTTGTGGGGGAAAGTAATGTAAGTTGTGGGGAAAGTAATGCAGGTTGTGGGGAAAGTAATGCAGGTTGTGGGGAAAGTAATGCAAGTTGTGGGGAAAGTAATGCAAGTTGTGAGGGAAAGTAATGCAAGTTGTGGGGGAAAGTAATGCAAGTTGTGAGGGAAAGTAATGCAAGTTGTGGGGGAAAGTAATGCAAGTTGTGGGGAAAGTAATGCAAGTTGTGGGGAAAGTAATGCAGGTTGTGGGGAAAGTAATGCAGGTTGTGGGGAAAGTAATGCAAGTTGTGGGGAAAGTAATGCAAGTTGTGGGGAAAGTAATGCAAGTTGTGGGGAAAGTAATGCAAGTTGTGGGGAAAGTAATGCAAGTTGTGAGGGAAAGTAATGCAATTTGTGGGGGAAAGTAATGCAAGTTGTGGGGGAAAGTAATGCAAGTTGTGGGGGAAAGTAATGCAAGTTGTGGGGGAAAAGGGACAGGAGTTAAGGTGAGAAGGGAAAATACACTCTGACCATATGAAATGGGTTAAAAAAATGTTAATATAATGTGTCATTTTTCCCCAGGCATCGTGAGGCGTGAAGAGAGGAATGATGGCTCTGAGTAGTGTGAGGAGAGCGGTGGTGGCTGGCGTCATGGTCACCTGCTGGCTCCTAGTCCTCTACCCAGCCAGTGGTGAGTCAACTCTCTTTTCCATTCTTTGTACTCAGTCTTACTCATAACTTCAAATCTGTGTATCAGTTTAATGTTTAATATATAAATATAAAAAACACATATGTAAACAAAGAGTCCCAACACGCTTGAGAGGTGCAGAAGAAGATCAAGACGTGAAGTTCACGGACGTTGCTGAGCAGTGGGACAGCCTTGGAGACTCTTCCAGTAGACCAGCTCATGACGCGAAGTTCACGGACGTTGCTGAGCAGTGGGACAGCCTTGGAGACTCTTCCAGTAGACCAGCTCAAGACGCGAAGTTCATGGACGTTGCTGAGCAGTGGGACAGCCTTGGAGACTCTTCCAGTAGACCAGCTCATGACGCGAAGTTCACGGACGTTGCTGAGCAGTGGGACAGCCTTGGAGACTCTTCCAGTAGACCAACTCCTCCCAGTGATCACAAACAGTTCCACTGGAGCAGACTCAACGTGGATAAAATCGCTCGATGTTCAGCAGTGCCTCTGGAAAGGCTGTAAAGACACCATATTCTGGAGATTTCCTTTCAGCTGTCCCTAATTCCTCTTTGGACACTCGCGTCGACCTTCAAGCATTGGGACTGGTGTATTTCTTGCCTAGTCACCCCCATAATAATCGAACACGGGTGTATCTGCAGCAGGGCGTCAACTCGTCAATTTGGCTTCATCTGTCAAATGTCAGAATTGAAATATTCCTGACACGAAGAGGCCTTGCCACAACAGAATGTGAACTTCAGGTACTGAGCCCTATTTGAAGTCACAAGCGTCTAGATAAAGTCACCATGCCTGGGAGCTGGATGAAGTATTCGATGTCATATTATGTCTGTGATGTCATGCTTGTTGATCTTCCCAATGTATTTTTTAAGTAAAGTTCAATAACATAGCATATTGCTCCAGGGTGAAAACTTCAGGTTTGTTCCCTGAAATACTGATCATTTCTTGTCCTCTCTGAGACTGTTGGTCTTCAGTCAGTACTAGAGGTGGTACCTTCCTATATTACATACTGTGTATGCCATTGAATAAATTAAAGAATGGACTAGGGCTCGAACCATGGCCCTGGCATGTAGTAGGTCCAGCATCCAGTACTCTACCACTGAGCTGTGAGACTTTCAAAAGGAAGATTTCAGAAGCAGAACTTCTGTTTATGTTTCTGTCAGAGGCTCTGAGAAATGTAAGAACAGCTGTAGCAACGAAATCTTTTGAGTCTGTGGATATAAATAGTGATGTTTGAGATGGTGGCCGCTAACAGACAGCTAAGCAGAAGTTCTGTTTCTGAAATCTTCCTATCGAAAGCGTTGTAGCTCAATGATAAAGCTCTGGACCTGCAACATGTCGGCCACGATTCGATCCTCTTCCTCCATATAAATTGTTAGGAATATGGAAACTCTTACACTAAGTTATGGAACTCTTCAGACGCTGGTCAAAACCCACAATGCAGCAGACATTTCCATTCTGGATTACCACCTTGAGGTGTTGGAAGAGGAAAGCGGCAGTCCTCGTGTCTCTGGTGGACTCTTAGAGGAAACCAATGTAATTCTTTCCCAGTAAGCCAAGGTTCTCTGGTAATATGGACGAAGTAGTACTGGTGGCTTTTGTGATCTTTCCTATGATCACTAGCACCACTCTGCTGACCAACACTAAATGAGATGAAGGTGTGAGTCAGTGTAGATGCGCAAGTAGTGTTCCACACCAGCAGTCTACGTTATTCCAGGGATACAATGTGATTCCATCAGGGCAGCTAGTGGGCATATCCGGGGTGATGGGTAGTAAAGATTGGGGCTCTTGGCTGGGCACATGGCTGTGCAAAGGCTCCTGTTGATCTAACTTGACTTCACTGTGTCTAACATGTCAACCTTTGAATCTCGAACAGTTCAAACCAGGCAGATCATATTTGTTGACTACAAATACACTTCTTCACTACAGATACACTTGTACTCAGTGTGAATATGGGCAACAAGGAGGAGAGCCACTGATATATGAAGTGTTTGTGGGTCTAGACGTGTGTCAGTCACAAAGATGGGAACTGTTAGGAGAAATTCGCCTGAGTGAAGTGCACTCACAGATAGAAGGCAAGCTTTCTCGCATGCATAGCTTATACCCTCTAACATTCACAGATAAAAGGCAAGCTTTCTCGCTTGATTAGCTTACACCCTCTAACACTGCTGTAGCAGCTTTTCCCATGATAGGACTGTCCCAAATGAATTATTTGCGAGTGAATGTTTCAGATGGTTTCAACTGTGCAGAAATTGTATCCCAAATGCTGGTACGAAGCATCCCCGCCATGCTGTGTATGTTCATCAGTTCGTTGGTTCCACTGGAGGAGAATAAGAAGGTTGGCAGGGCAATCTGAGAGGCTGTGTGCATGACCAGTCCTCCCTAACATGACCGGAAGTGTTACACTCTCTAACCTAACATGACCGGAAGTGTTATACTCTCTAACCTTGTCAGTAGTGTACTGAATCCCCATGTAATATACTTGTGTAGTATATCGTAAGTAGTACCAGCTATGTTATATTTATGATCCCTGCTCAGTTGGTCTCCCTAGCTGGCTGTGACGTCACAAGTCCTGTGAGCGCTGGGCCCCAGGCATCTCTCTCATTCTCTCGACTGGCGTAGTACTGAACGGTAGGCTGGGCTACTTTCCCCTCACAGGCTCTGTCAATATATTAGTTACCATCCGTCTTGTGTGTTTCACTACGACCATCCATATCTCCAAAGTACCCACACAACAACCTAACCTGACCGGAAGTGTTATACTCTCTAACCTAACCTGACCGGAAGTGTTATACTCCCTAACCTAACCAGACCGGAAGTGTTATACTCCCTAACCTAACCAGACCGGAAGTGTTATACTCTCTAACCTAACCTGACCGGAAGTGTTATACTCTCTAACCTAACCTGACCGGAAGTGTTATACTCTCTAACCTAACCTGACCGGAAGTGTTATACTCTCTATCCTAACCTGACCGGAAGTGTTATACTCTCTAACCTAACCTGACCGGAAGTGTTATACTCTCTAACCTAACCTGACCGGAAGTGTTATACTCTCTAACCTAACCTGACCGGAAGTGTTATACTCTCTAACCTAACCTGACCGGAAGTGTTATACTCCCTAACCTAACCAGACCGGAAGTGTTATACTCTCTAACCTAACCTGACCGGAAGTGTTATACTCTCTAACCTAACCTAACCGGAAGTGTTATACTCCCTAAACTAAACTGACTGGAAGTGTTATAATCTCTAACCTAACATGACCGGAAGTGTTATACTCTCTAACCTAACCTGACCGGAAGTGTTATACTCTCTAACCTAACATGACCGGACGTGTTATACTCCCTAACCTAACCTGACCGGAAGTGTTATACTCTCTAACCTAAGCTGACCGGAAGTGTTATACTCTCTAACCTAACCTGACCGGAAGTGTTATACTCTCTAACCTAACCTGACCGGAAGTGTTATACTCCCTAACCTAACCTGACCGGAAGTGTTATACTCTCTAACCTAACCTGACCGGAAGTGTTATACTCCCTAACCTAACCTGACCGGAAGTGTTATACTCCCTAACCTAACCTGACCGGAAGTGTTATACTCTCTAACCTAAGCTGACCGGAAGTGTTATACTCTCTAACCTAACATGACCGGAAGTGTTATAATCTCTAACCTAACCTGACCGGAAGTGTTATACTCCCTAACCTAACCTGACCGGAAGTGTTATAATCTCTAACCTAACCTGACCGGAAGTGTTATACTCTCTAACCTAACATGACCGGAAGTGTTATACTCTCTAACCTAACCTGACCGGAAGTGTTATACTCTCTAACCTAACCTGACCGGAAGTGTTATACTCTCTAACCTAACCTGACCGGAAGTGTTATACTCCCTAACCTAACCTGACCGGAAGTGTTATACTCTCTAACCTAACCTGACCGGAAGTGTTATACTCCCTAACCTAACCTGACCGGAAGTGTTATACTCTCTAACCTAACCTGACCGGAAGTGTTATACTCCCTAACCTAACCTGACCGGAAGTGTTATACTCCCTAACCTAACCTGACCGGAAGTGTTATACTCTCTAACCTAACCTGACCGGAAGTGTTATACTCTCTAACCTAACCTGACCGGAAGTGTTATACTCTCTAACCTAACCTGACCGGAAGTGTTATACTCTCTAACCTAACCTGACCGGAAGTGTTATACTCTCTAACCTAACCTGACCGGAAGTGTTATACTCTCTAACCTAACATGACCGGAAGTGTTATACTCTCTAACCTAAGCTGACCGGAAGTGTTATACTCTCTAACCTAACATGACCGGAAGTGTTATAATCTCTAACCTAACCTGACCGGAAGTGTTATACTCCCTAACCTAACCTGACCGGAAGTGTTATAATCTCTAACCTAACCTGACCGGAAGTGTTATACTCTCTAACCTAACATGACCGGAAGTGTTATACTCTCTAACCTAACCTGACCGGAAGTGTTATACTCTCTAACCTAACCTGACCGGAAGTGTTATACTCTCTAACCTAACCTGACCGGAAGTGTTATACTCCTAACCTAACCTGACCGGAAGTGTTATACTCTCTAACCTAACCTGACCGGAAGTGTTATACTCCCTAACCTAACCTGACCGGAAGTGTTATACTCTCTAACCTAACCTGACCGGAAGTGTTATACTCCCTAACCTAACCTGACCGGAAGTGTTATACTCCTAACCTAACCTGACCGGAAGTGTTATACTCTCTAACCTAACCTGACCGGAAGTGTTATACTCTCTAACCTAACCTGACCGGAAGTGTTATACTCTCTAACCTAACCTGACCGGAAGTGTTATACTCTCTAACCTAACCTGACCGGAAGTGTTATACTCTCTAACCTAACCTGACCGGAAGTGTTATACTCTCTAACCTAACCTGACCGGAAGTGTTATACTCCTAACCTAACCTGACCGGAAGTGTTATACTCTCTAACCTAACCTGACCGGAAGTGTTATACTCCCTAACCTAACCTGACCGGAAGTGTTATAATCCCTAACCTAACCTGACCGGAAGTGTTATACTCTCTAACCTAACCTGACCGGAAGTGTTATACTCTCTAACCTAACCTGACCGGAAGTGTTATACTCTCTAACCTAACCTGACCGGAAGTGTTATACTCCCTAACCTAACCTGACCGGAAGTGTTATACTCTCTAACCTAACATGACCGGAAGTGTTATACTCTCTAACCTAACCTGACCGGAAGTGTTATACTCCCTAACCTAACCTGACCGGAAGTGTTATACTCTCTAACCTAACCTGACCGGAAGTGTTATACTCCCTAACCTAACCTGACCGGAAGTGTTATACTCTCTAACCTAACCTGACCGGAAGTGTTATACTCTCTAACCTAACATGACCGGACGTGTTATACTAACAAGAGACAAGAAAACATCGTGACAAGTAAGTTTGCCTTGGATGAGATAGACAGCTGGTGAGCAGAGAGGATGAGGAGATAGACAGCTGGTGAGCAGAGAGGGTTAGGAGATAGACAGCTGGTGAGCAGAGAGGGTGAGGAGATAGACACCTGGTGGTGGTGAGGAGATAGACACCTGGTGGTGGTGAGGAGATAGACACCTGGTGAGACACCTGGTGAGACAACTGGTGAGACAACTGGTGGTGGTGGTGAGAAGATACAAGGCATCACTGGTGTTGATCCGAGTTTCCATAAACTTGAAGTCAAAGATTTTTTTATAGATGTCATCAGTGGCATTAGACCCACAGGAGGGACACCAAGGACCCAGGTGGGACACCAAGGACCCAGGTGGGACACCAAGGACCCAGGTGTAACACCAAGGACCCAGATGGGACACCAAGGACCCAGTTGGGACACCAAGGACCCAGGTGGGACACCAAGGACCCAGGTGGGACACCAAGGACCCAGGTGGGACACCAAGGACCCAGTTGGGACACCAAGGAGAGTGTAGACAATGGGATCAACTACTGTGACTGCTTGCACTGCAGCAGCTGTGACTTGGTCTACGGTATCTTTGCCGAAGAACATCAGTTCCCATTTCGAAGTGTTTAGTGAGAGACCTATAGTCACTCTCTGATCTTTGATAATTCTTATGTCTTTACGAGGAATTCTGTAGTACCTTCTAGTGCACCGTCCTCCAAGAACCAGACACTGAGCTCGCTCGTCAGCTCTAGGTGACCTTTTTGATGGCCAGGCAGAACAAGAGAGGGGCGAGAGGGTCTTCCTGCTGGAAGACCCTCTCGTGTTCTCTAAACGGAAGTTTCGTGTCACTGTAGTAGTAATAGTGCTTAAATGGATAAAGTGTAGGAAAATGGTCATGAATGGCTTTGAGTACAACGTCTCTTTTGACTGAATTAAAGGCATTTGCAAAATATTTTGTCGGAGATTTCTACCACTTGCGGTCAGTTATGAACTACAGGTTAGTTATGAACTGCATGAACTACAGGACTCACTACCTTGTTGGATCACGAACCACAGCGGCCTTGATCCCAGCATGATGGCTGCATCTTGGCTCACTGTTCTCACTGCTGCCCTGGCAACAAGTGTAGGTCTAATTCCTCCATCCTTCTTTATTTAGCGCACAGAGAGATGCACAAAAAATTGAGGCCTGACGGTCTCTAGAACACCACCGGCAAAACAGAGGTTGACACATCTTACGAGCCCTGAGTGCAACATCTGCGACTGCTGGGATGAGCATTTGTTTGATGTGTTTTGGTTCTTGAATTGTCAGTGAATGGCTCGACTCCGGTGGCGTCGTCGTGGAGACAGAGCGTTGTCGTTACCTCTGACTTGTAGGACTTGGTCTGTCCTGGTGCTGGTGATCAGTCTGACTGCTACTGCAGTGTTCTCTTTTGTTTTGTAGGACTTGGTCTGTCCTGGTGCTGGTGATCAGTCTGACTGCTACTGCAGTGTTCTCTTTTGTTTTGTGGCTGATTCGAGTTTCATTTTAATGACACCAGAGGTTGGTCTGACTGTTACTTCTCCAGCGTGTGTTTTTGCACGGTAAGGAAGGCATTAAGATTATTATCACTAGGGAATTCGTTTATTGACCTGATGTCCGATCAGGCTAGGGACATGTCCTCCCCCCATCCCCCTGGGTGTAACAGCAGGCAGTGCCAAGCAGTGCCAAACAGAAGGTTGTACCACGTTCTGGCGGCTTCTTGATCTATCACTAACGTTTTTCAAAACGACAATCAGCTTGGCAGCCGGAGTGAGTTGCTTTGGGAAAGCATCGGCTGGCAGAGTCCGGCTTCAGCCGGAAGACATGATACATCTGCTTGCTGGGAGAGAATGTTAGTTGTTGTTCCATGAGAGTCCAAGTGACATTGACGTGAGTTGGAATATTTTCATTATAGTTTTTTATATATTTGGCATCACGCGTTTTATTGTGAGTTCTTCCATGTATAAGTCATTGTAGTGGTGCGAGGTAGACAGGTCATTGTAGTGGTGCGAGGTAGGCAGGTCATTGTAGTGGTGCGAGGTAGACAGGTCATTGTAGTGGTGCGAGGTAGACAGGTCATTGTAGTGGTGCGAGGTAGACATGTAATTGTAGTGGTGCGAGGTAGACAGGTCATTGTAGTGGTGCGAGGTAGACAGGTCATTGTAGTGGTGCGAGGTAGGCAGGTCATTGTAGTGGTGTGAGGTAGGCAGGTCATTGTAATGGTGTGAGGTAGACAGGTCATTGTAGTGGTGTGAGGTAGGCAGGTCATTGTAGCGGTGCGATGTAGGCAGGTCATTGTAGTGGTGCGAGGTAGACAGGTCATTGTAGTGGTGCGAGGTAGACAGGTCATTGTAGTGGTGCGAGGTAGGCAGGTCATTGTAGTGGTGCGAGGTAGGCAGGTCATTGTAGTGGTGTGAGGTAGGC
Organism: Cherax destructor; assembly: GCA_009830355.1. Lineage (NCBI taxonomy): Eukaryota > Metazoa > Arthropoda > Malacostraca > Decapoda > Parastacidae > Cherax > Cherax destructor. The sequence goes on along the minus strand of WNWK01001051.1, from coordinate 268,100 downwards.
AGGTCATTGTAGTGGTGTGAGGTAGACAGGTCATTGTAGTGGTGCGAGGTAGGCAGGTCATTGTAGTAGTGTGAGGTAGGCAAGTCATTGTAGTGGTGTGAGGTAGGTAGGTCATTGTAGTGGTGTGAGGTAGGTAGGTCATTGTAGTGGTGTGAGGTAGACAGGTCATTGTAGTGGTGCGAGGTAGGCAGGTCATTGTAGTGGTGTGAGGTAGACAGGTCATTGTAGTGGTGTGAGGTAGGTAGGTCATTGTAGTGGTGTGAGGTAGGTAGGTCATTGTAGTTGTGTGAGGTAGACAGGTCATTGTAGTGGTGCGAGGTAGGCAGGTCATTGTAGTGGTGTGAGGTAGACAGGTCATTGTAATGGTGTGAGGTAGACAGGTCATTGTAGTGGTGCGAGGTAGACAGGTCATTGTAGTGGTGTGAGGTAGGTAGGTCATTGTAGTGGTGTGAGGTAGACAGGTCATTGTAGTGGTGTGAGGTAGGCAGGTCATTGTAGTGGTGCGAGGTAGGCAGGTCATTGTAGTGGTGTGAGGTAGACAGGTTATTGTAATGGTGTGAGGTAGACAGGTCATTGTAGTGGTGCGAGGTAGACAGGTCATTGTAGTGGTGTGAGGTAGGTAGGTCATTGTAGTGGTGTGAGGTAGACAGGTCATTGTAGTGGTGTGAGGTAGGCAGGTCATTGTAGTGGTGTGAGGTAGGCAGGTCATTGTAGTGGTGTGAGGTAGGTAGGTCATTGTAGTGGTGTGAGGTAGGTAGGCCATTGTAGTGGTGTGAGGTAGGTAGGTCATTGTAGTGGTGTGAGGTAGGTAGGCCATTGTAGTGGTGTGAGGTAGGTAGGTCATTGTAGTGGTGCGAGGTAGACAGGTCATTGTAGTGGTGCGAGGTAGACAGGTCATTGTAGTGGTGTGAGGTAGGTAGGTCATTGTAGTGGTGCGAGGTAGGCAGGTCATTGTAGTGGTGTGAGGTAGGTAGGTCATTGTAGTGGTGTGAGGTAGGTAGGTCATTGTAGTGGTGTGAGGAAGGCAAGTCATTATAGTGGTGTGAGGTAGACAGGTCATTGTAATGGTGTGAGGTAGGTAGGTGATTGTAGGGATGAGGTAGGCAGATCATTGTAGTGGTGTGAGGTAGGTAGGTGATTGTAGGGATGAGGTAGGCAGATCATTGTAGTGGTGTGAGGTAGGCAGGTCATTGAAGTAGTGAAAAGTGTACAGGTCACTGGAGTAGTGAGAGGTGTGCAGGTCACTGTAATAGTGAGAGGTGTGCAGGTCACTGTAATAGTGAGAGTTGTGCAGGTCACTGTAATAGTGAGATGTGTGCAGGTCACTGTAATAGTGAGAGTTGTGCAGGTCACTGTAATAGTGAGAGTTGTGCAGGTCACTGTAGTCATCTGAGTTGTTGCTATGACAGAAAATTATCTTGAAGTTTCTTGGCAAGACGCTCAGCTATATCGTAGAAGTCGTTGCTCTGGTTGATATTACTAAAGATGCTGATGGGAGGTGAATCCAGGAGTCTTGGTGTCTAAGATGCTCTTCCTATATAATGCGAGGAACACCCTTGTAATTTAGCATATGATTGAGAGTATTTGGGTAAGAAACACAGGCGTTATCCAGGTCATGAGTTCAGCTGGTGGTTGGTCATGCGTATCTGGCGGTCCATGGATGTTCTACCTTCTTATATTTTGTCACAGTCGTTGCTAGAGATTGTTTACGCACCTTCAGTGTTTAGTTTGCTTGGTGGTGTCTCCTGGTGATGCTTGGTGGTGTCTCCTGGTGATGCTTGGTGGTGTCTCCTGGTGATGCTTGGTGGTGTCTCCTGGTGATGTCGTGTCGTACATCATTTCTCTCTAACTCACAAAATGGTTCACTACACAAATAACCCACACTTAGGAGACAGCTTGTGAAGATGTTTCGGTCTGACTTGGATCATTAACTAGTGACACTAACACGCGAAGGTGAGGGAGCCAGTATACACACAAGAGGAAAGAGACGGAAATCACAATCTTAACAACACGATTGTAAACAATTCAGGGAACGGGTTTGGATTGTAAACAACTCAGGGAACGGGTTTGGATTGAACCTACGGCATGGGCTCAAGTCCCACCCGTTCCTTGATGTGAATTATTTCTCTCCATATTGGAAGGAATTTTGGCAATACTGATGTTAACTTTAGTTAAGGACAATGAGAGGTTATTACTAGAGTTGTTACCAGGTATATCTACCCAAGTCTTGTCTGGTACTGGTCAGGGACCCCAGAGGAAATAGATCACTTTGCCTGACTTTTCTGGGGTTATCCCAGGTAACATACACATTTGCTGCCATGAATGATAATTTATGTAACTACATTTATGTATACCTGTGTCTGAATAAACTTACATGACGACTCTTATCTAGCAGTCACTGACGAAGTCTTGTTGACACTGAGGAATGCTGCCATGGAGCACATCCTGTCACCTCTTAGCAAGAAACTTCCCTCAAAAAATAGTCCCAGGTGTCGTTCTGTTGTGGTTTTGACAAAGGTGATGTAACTCATTAGTGGGTTCGCAGTACACCTTAAAATATAGTTTGGACACTGACTATGGCCAATTATTTTCGGAATGCGATTTCATGTGTCACTTTCCATGTCTTCCAGATTGGGAGACATGGTGACCTGTGTACCATTAGAAGAGATACTTGTAGCACACGACCTGTACACTGTACCAGACCACACGACCTGTACACTGTACCAGACCACACGACCTGTACACTATTCCAGACCACAGGACCTGTACACTGTACCAGACCACACGATCTGTACACTGTACCAGACCACAGGATCTGTACACTGTACTAGACCACAGGACCTGTACACTGTACCAGACCACACTACCTGTACACTGTACCAAGCCACACGACCTGTACACTGTACCAAGCCACACTACCTGTACACTGTACCAAGCCACACTACCTGTACACTGTACCAAGCCACACTACCTGTACACTGTACCAAGCCACACTACCTGTACACTGTACCAAGCCACACTACCTGTACACTGTACCAAGCCACACTACCTGTACACTGTACCAAGCCACACTACCTGTACACTGTACCAAGCCACACTACCTGTACACTGTACCAAGCCACACTACCTGTACACTGTACCAAGCCACACTACCTGTACACTGTACCAAGCCACGCTACCTGCAGACAGCTCCTTGCCCCACTACCTGTAGACAGTTCCTAGGCCCACTACCTGTAGACAGTTCCTAGGCCCACTACCTGTAGACAGTTGTGAATGAATGGTTCAGAGAACCGACGAGTTGGTAAATTAGACACATATGCAACACTTGGGTATCTTTATTGAGGAAACGTTTCGCCCCACAGTGGCTTCATCAGTCCAATACAAAGGAGAATCGTGAAGAACGATTCTCCTTTGTATTGGACTGATGAAGCCACTGTGTGGCGAAACGTTTCCTCAATAAAGATACCCAAGTGTTGCATATGTGTCTAATTTACCTGTAGACAGTTCCTAGGCCCACTACATGTAGACAGATCCTAGCCACACTACCTGTACACGGCTTCTAGCTACACTTCATGTAGACAGCTCCTAGCAACACTACCTGTAGACAGCTCCTAGCTACACTTCATTTAACAGCTCCTAGCAACACTACCTGTAGACAGCTCCTAGCTACACTTCATGTAGACAGCTCCTAGCAACACTACCTGTAGACACCTCCTAGCTACACTTCATGTAGACAGCTCCTAGCAACACTATCTGTAGACAGCTCCTAGCTATGCTAGACAGAAGTCTCTTCCCCCAGACAGCTGTCCCGATCCTAACATCAGTTCCTGAAGGTGTCCTCTCAACATTGGGTTGGGTTAGATTGGACTGGATTAGGTTGGGATGGGTTAGGTTGGGACAGGTTAGACTGGGATGGGTTTGGTTAGACTGGGAGGAGTTTGGTTGGGGTGAGGGAAGTCACACAGACAGAAGAAACCCGAGTAATAGGTCGAGCAGAGACTACTGTGCAACTCAAGGAAGCTACAGATTCACAGGAATGACACTGTTGGTGCCAAAGAAATAAACAGCTATGAGGAAATATAGCAGTAAACACAGACTCCAGCCACATACATCCATCCCATTGACACAGACTGCAGCTACAGACATCCCACAGACACATACATGATATGGGCAGTGCCACTTACCACACGTTGGCAGTGGGACCCAAGACCCGTGGGCAGTGCCACCCAGCACACGTGGGCAGTGCCACCAATTCGTCCACTTAGGCAGTGCCGCCCAGTCGTCCACTGAGACAGTGCCACCCAGCAAACGTGGGCAGTGCCACCCGGCACACGTGGGCGGCAGATGATTCAGGAGTCAGTTGGCTACCCGCCACCCAACAGCCAAGAATGGGTGTTAGGGCGGCATGGTGCCACCACCACCACCATAATGGTGCTATCACCATAATGGCGCTACCACCATAATGGTGCCACAACCATAATGGTAGTACCACTATAATGGTGCTACCACCATAATGGTGCTACAACCATAATGGTGCCACACCCATAATGGTGCTACCACCATAATGGTGCTACCACCATAATGGTGCCACACCCATAATGGTGCTACCACCATAATGGTGTCACAACTATAATGGTGCTACTACCATAATTGTGCCATCACCATAATTGTGCTACCACAATAATGGTACTACTACCATGACCATACCTCCCTTCACAACGTATGTTAATAAAAGCTGCACCCATGGTAACACACACACACACACACACACACACACACACACACACACACACACCACAGACTCCAGCCACAGACAGGATGTTCCAGAGATGGGACACAGCAACAAGGGGTCACAGTTGGAAGTTGAAGACTCAGATGAATCACAGGGATGTTAGGAAGTATTTCTTCAGTCACAGAATGGTCAGGAAGTGGAATAGTTTGGGAAGCGATGTAGTGGAGGCAGGATCCATTCATAGCTTTAAGAAGAGGTATGATAAAGCTCATGGAGCAGGGAGAGTGACCCAGTAGAGGTCAGTGAAGCGGCGGGACCAGGAGCTATGAATCGACCTCTGCAACCACAACTAGGTGAGTACACACACACAGGCAGGACGCGTGGTTCAGCAACTAACTCCTTGAATTTAACCCCACCAAATGCAAAGTCATCAAGATCGGGGAAGGGCAAAGAAGACCGCAGACAGAGTGGCCAAAGTCTGCAAACCTCGCTCAAGGAGAAAGATCTTGGGGTGAGTATAACACCAAGCACGTCTCCGGAAGCACACATCAACCAGATAACTGCTGCAGCATATGGGCGACTGGCAAACCTGAGAATAGCGTTCCGATACCTTAGTAAGGAATCGTTCAAGACACTGTACACCGTGTACGTCAGGCCCATACTGGAGTATACAGCACCAGTTTGGAACCCACACCTGGTCAAGCATGTCAAGAAATTAGAGAAATTGCAAAGGTTTGCAACAAGGATAGTTCCAGAGCTAAGGGGAATGTCCTATGAAGAATGATTAAGGGAAATCGGCCTGATGACACTGGAGGACAGGAGGGTTAGGGGAGACATGATAACGACATACAAAATACTGCGTGAAATAGATAAGGTGGACAGAGACAGGATGTTTCAGAGAGGGGACACAGAAACAAGGGGTCACAATTGGAAGACGAAGACTCAGACGAGTTAAAGGGATGTTAGGAATTATTTCTTTAGTCATAGAGTAGTCAGGAAATGGAATAGTCTAGCAAGTGATGTAGTGGAGGCAGGAACCATACATAGCTTTAAGACGAGGTATGATAAAGCTCATGGAACAGGGAGAGAGAGAACCTAGTAGCGGTCAGTAAAGAGGCGGGGCCAGGAGCTGAGTCTCAACCCCAGCAACCACAATTAGGTGAGTACACTCACAATAAAACACATCAACAAATAAGAGTGAGGAGTGGCAATAACGAATCATTGAGGCATCCCTTAAACATCATAGCATTCACAGAGACATATCTCACGGGGGTGATAACAGATGTAATCTATATCAGATCCTGAGGAAAGACATGGGGAGCAGAAGGGAAGGAGGGGTTGCAATGCTCATCAAAAATCAATGGAGTTTTGAGGAGATGGGAGGACTGGGCAGAGGGGAAGCAGATGACTACATTGTAGGAACACTTCAGACTGAGGGTCCAAAAGTGTTATAACAGGTAAGTACAACCCACCACCGAAAAGCAGGTGGCCAAGACAAGAGTACGATGAGAACAACAGGTCGATTGTGGACACACTACCCAAGGTGGCCAGAAGGGCTCCCACATGGGAAGAGCAAAGATACTCGTCAAGGAGGATTTCAGTCATAAGGAGACTGGGAAAACCAGGAGACATATGGGGGACCAGAGACTTGGAAAACTAAAATGCTGGAGGTGGTGCTGGAAAAATTCACTCAGCAACATGTTAGGGACACAACCAGAGAGAGAGAGAGAGAGAGAGAGAGAGAGAGAGAGAGAGAGAGAGGTGAGGATGAACCAGTTAGGCTGGATGATCATATTTACCTTACACAGTTGAGGCATAGGGGCTATTACACATGAATGTCCCCTCGGGGTTAGTGATTACGTGGTCCCGAGTTTTAAATACAGACTAAAGTTAACAGCGGAGGATGAAGCAGCACGAGAAGGACTGAAGAAGCCTAACTTCAAAAAAGGGGACTACACAGGTATGAGGCAATTCCTACATGAGGTGGGAAAGAGAACTAGAGGAAAAGACTGTAAGTGAAATAATGGAACATGTGACCACAAAGTCCATGGAGGCAGAGAAGTTCGTGGCAAGAAGCAACAGAAACATTGGAAAGACCAGAGTGAACCCATAGTTACCAGGAGGTGTGGAGGTGAGCCAAAGAGCCAGAAATGAATACGCATGGATAAGGAGAGAAGCCCAGCGGCAATACGAGAATGAGATTGCATTAAAATCCGAATCTGAGCCAAAGTTGTTATACAGCCACATCAAGAAGAAAACAAAAGTCAAGATCAGGTAATCAGGATGAGGAAGGAAAGAAGGGAGCTCATAGGGAGCGACCACGTAGTGTGTGAGGAACTGAGCTCAAGATTGAGGGAGGTATTCCCAGTGGAGACAGAGAGGTTTCCAGCAAACCGAGGCAGTAGGGTGCACCAGCAAGTGTTGGACACACTGCACACAACCGATGGTGGGCCAAGATAATATCTACTTGGGTCCTGCGAGAGGGAGCAGATGCACTGTGTGTGCCACAAACATCAATCTTCAATAAACAGGGCAACTGCCTGAGGTGTGGAAGACAACAAAAGTAGTCCCACTTTTTACGAAAGTAGACAGACAGGCAACACTAAACTAGAGACCAGTGTCACTGACATGTATAGCATGAAAACTCATTAAGAAGATTATCAGAAAAGGAATGGGATCATATTTGATAACCAGCATTGCTTCACGGGAGGAAAATCCTGTATCACAAACCTACTGGAGTTCTGCGACAAAGTAACAGAAGTAAGATAGGAGAGAGAGGGATGGGTGGACTGCATCTTTTTGGACTGTAAGAAGGCTTTCAACACAGTACTACACAAGAGTCTGGTTGAAAAGGTAGACTAGCAGGCAGAAATAGCATGGAAAATACTGCAATGGCTCAGGGACTACATGAAAGGAAGGAAACAACGTATGCTGGCGCGTGAAAAGATGTCAGAGTGGGCGCATGTGTCGAGTGGGGTTCCACATGGGTCAGTCCTAGGTCCGGTGCTGCTCTTTGTATATGTGAATGACATGACGGAAGGGATAGATTTAGAGGAGTCCCTGTTTGAAGACGATGTGAAACTAATGTGGAAAATACAAGCAGACGAGGATCAGGTTAATCTACAATTGGATCTGGAAGGGGAAGGGCAAAGAAGACAGCAGACGGAGTACAGCCTAGGGGGGTCAAGGGCTGCAAAACTCACTCATGGAAAAGAATCTGGAGTGAGCATCATACAGCGCACAACTGAGCTGCACATCAACCAGATAACTGCCGCAACATATGGGCGCCTGTCAAACCTAAGAATAGCGTTTCGACATCTAAGTAAGGAGTCACTCACGACACTGTACACCGTGTACGTCAGGCCCATATTAGAGTATGCAGCACCAGTTTCGAACCCACACCTGATCAAACACGTCAAGAAATTGAAGAAAGTGCAAAAGTTTGCAACAAGACTAGTACCGGAGCAAAGGGGTATGTCCTACGAGGAGAGGTTAAGGGAACTCAACCTGACGACACTGGAGGAACGGGGAGATAGGGATGACATGATAACAACATATAAAATACTGAAAGGAATTGACAAGGCAGACAGAGACAATGTTTCAGAGAGGGGACACAGAAAGGGACACAACTGGAAGTTACAAAACCAGATGAGTCACAGGGATGCTAGGAAGTGATGTAGTGGAAACAGGATCCATACATAGCTTTAAGAACAGATATGATAAAGTTCATAGAGTAGGGAGAGAGTGGACTTAGTAGAGACCAGTGAAGAGGCTGGCCCAAGGGATGTGAATCGACCCCTACAACAACAAATAGGTCAGTACACACACACACACACACACACACACACACACACACACACACACACACACACACAAAATGGACGACAGGAGAGACAGGGATTACATGATAAAAATATAAAATGCTGAAAGGAATTGACACGTTGGACAGAGATAAGATGTTCTAGAGATGGGACACAGTGACAAGGGGACATAATTAAAAGTTGAAAACTCAAATTATAGGAAGTACTTCTTCAGTCACAGAGTTGTTAGGAAGTGGAATAGTCTGGAAAGTGAGGCGGTGGAGGCAGGATTCATACATAACTTTAAGAAGAGGTATGATAAAGCTCCCAGAGTGATTGACCCAGTAGCGACCAGTGAAGAGGCGAGGGAAAGGAACTATGAGTCGATCACTGCAACAACAATTAGGTGAGTACAATAAGGTGATTACACACACACACACACACACACACACACACACACACACACACACACACACACACACACACACACACACACACACACACACACACACACAGGCACACGTAACAGTAAAAGGACACAAATGCAACTAATGTGACATTTTATTGTGGCAACGTTTCGCTCTCCAGGAGCTTTTTCAAGCCTTGAAAAAGCTCCTGGAGAGCGAAACGTTGCCACAATAAAATGTCACATTAGTTGCATTTGTGTCCTTTTACTTAACATATTGTCGGTAATTCTACCAATATTATTACACACGTAACAGGAAAGGCACTGCAATGGATCAGAGAATAGCTGACAGGGAGGCAACAACGAGTCATGGTACGTGACGAGGTGTCAGAGTGGGCACCTGTGACGAGTGGGGTTCCACAAGGGTCAGTCCTGGACAGGCTACAAGCCTGGTCCAGTAACTGGCTCCTTGAATTTAACCCTGCCAAATGTAAAGTCATGAAGCTCGGGGAAGGGCAAAGAAGACCGCAGACAGAGTATAGTCTAGGTGGCCAAAGACTGCAAACCTCGCTCAAGGAAAAAGATCTTGGGGTGAGTATAATACCGAGCACATCTCCTGAGGCACACATCAATCAGATAACTGCTGCAGCATACGGGCGACTGGCAAACCTAAGAATAGCGTTCCAATACCTCACTAAGGAATCATTCAAGACTCTGTATACCATATACGTCAGGCCCATACTGGAGTATACAGCACCAGTTTGGAACCCACACCTGGTCAAGCATGTCAAGAAATTAGAGAAAGTGCAAAGGTTTGCAACAAGGATAGTTCCAGAGCTAAGGGGAATGTCCTATGAAGAATGATTAAGGGAAATCGGCCTGATGACACTGGAGGACAGGAGGGTTAGGGGAGACATGATAACGACATATAAAATACTGCGAGGAATAGATAAGGTAGACAGAGACAAGATGTTCCAGAGAGGGGACACAGAAACAAGGGGTCACAATTGGAAGTTGAAGACTCCTGTGAGTCAAAGGGATGTTAGGAAGTATTTCTTCAGTCATAGAGTTGTCAGGAAGTGGAATAGCCTAGAAAGTGACGTAGTGGAGGCAGGAACCATACATAGTTTTAAGACGAGGTTTGATAAAGCTCATGGAGCAGGGAGAGAGAGGACCTAGTAGCAATCAGTGAAGAGGCGGGACCAGGAGCTATGACTCGACCCTTGCAACCACAATTAGGTGAGTAAACACACACACACACACACACACACACTCACACACACACACACACACACACACACACACACACACACACACCGTCACAAACAATACTAAAGAGATCAATTCCACACTCGGGAATAATAGAGAACTACGGTAATAATTGAGGGCGTGGAAGGGCGGCAGCCAAAACAAAACAGGCAATATTTTTTTTTTGTGAAAAAAAATTCTTATACTTCAATTTTTTGTTATTTCTTAAAAGTTATCGACTTTTCTCTTAATATTAGTTATCTCTGTTGAGTCACCTTCATTGTTCCCTGATTTTTTTTTTTTTCCTTTTTTTCTTGTTCCAAGTTTGTTTCATTATACTATTTCGTTCATAACTTGAGAACGCCTTATCCAATTGGCTTCAAATTTTTGTGTTGGGTTCCGGGGAGCAGACTCTTAAGACTGGGTTTGTTGAGGTGACCTGAGGTCACATATTTATTAGTAAACGTTTCGGTCCTGTGACCTAGATCACTTCAAACATACAGAGGTGTGAGTGACACACATAGTGACCACAGCTTCCCGTTTTCTGTTCGTTAAGTTAATTTAGTCACCGGTGTACAGGGACAGTGTTTAGGTACGGTAAGATTAGTCAGGAAGCAGGACAAGTGTTTCCTGACGCGGGTCTTAGTCACGTGATGACCCACAGCTGATGCTTTTGGTCATCTGACCGAGGCCTTCCACTGGCTTACCCCTCCACCGCTTTAACAATTAGGGTTATGATTATAACCAGTGGCGGACCTACATTTTAAGGTCTTGAAGCTTAAACTGTCACCTCTAGGCCTACACCATACTTTAATAACCTATTAATTATTATTTTGACTATTATTTTGTATTGAATTACACTATAATATCATTATATAAAAAACTCTTCTCATACAATTGATCCAAAATTTTTAAGTGGACTAAAGTGGCTTCTGGGACCCCACCGGGATTAGGGGCCCAGAAGCTTAGCTTCATTAATGTCATAGTAGATCCTCCCCTGATTATAACCAATTATTATACAGTGTAAATTACTTAGCATAACGTAAAACAAAGGACAGACTTAATTTTGATCATTTACGTATTTTACCTAAAAAAAAAAAAAAAATGGCGTTTGTCCCTAAATGTTGCAAGTCGCCCTGGATCGTCGAAATATGCAATCAAATAGCATTTTAGTACATTTTTTCTTATTTTTTCCAAATATTTCACTAATCATCGCGTTGACCATCAATGTGGTATATTATGACTGTTCTCAGTCTTGCTTATCAGCGACTCCTCCTGTGACAAAACCTATTAACCAAAACATAAGTTTAGTCCATAACTGGTATGTGAGAATGCACTGCCTCCCGGTGGCTTTGTGAGACGTGCACTGCCTCCCGGTGGCTTTGTGAGACATGCACTGCCTCCCGGTGGCTTTGTGAGACATGCACTGCCTCCCGGTTGCTTTGTGAGACATGCACTGCCTCCCGGTGGCTATGTGAGATCTGCACTGCCTCCCTGTGGCTATGTGAGATCTGCACTGCCTCCTGGTGGCTTTGTGAGACATGCACTGCCTCCCGGTGGCTATGTGAGATCTGCACTGCCTCCTGGTAGCTTTGTGAGACATGCACTGCCTCCCGGTGGCTATGTGAGATCTGCACTGCCTCCTGGTGGCTTTGTGAGACATGCACTGCCTCCCGGTGGCTATGTGAGATCTGCACTGCCTCCTGGTGGCTTTGTGAGACATGCACTGCCTCCCGGTGGCTTTGTGAGACATGCACTGCCTCCCGGTGGCTTTGTGAGACATGCACTGCCTCCCGGTGGCTTTGTGAGACATGCACTACCTCCCGGTGGCTTTGTGAGACATGCACTGCCTCCTGGTGGCTTTGTGAGACATGCACTACCTCCCGGTGGCTTTGTGAGACGTGCACTGCCTCTCGGTGGCTTTGTGAGACATGCACTGCCTCCCGGTGGCTTTGTGAGACATGCACTACCTCCCGGTGGCTTTGTGAGACATGCACTGCCTCCTGGTGGCTTTGTGAGACGTGCACGGCCTCCCGGTGGCTTTGTGAGACGTGCACTGCCTCCTGGTGGCTTTGTGAGACATGCACTGCCTCCTGGTGGCTTTGTGAGACGTGCACTGCATCCCGGTGGCTTTGTGAGACATGCACTGCCTCCCGGTGGCTATGTGAGACATGCACTGCCTCCTGGTGGCTTTGTGAGACATGCACTGCCTCCTGGTGGCTTTGTGAGACGTGCACTGCCTCCTGGTGGCTTTGTGAGACATGCACTGCCTCCCGGTGGCTTTGGAGACGTGCACTGCCTCCCGGTGGCTTTGTGAGACATGCACTGCTTTCCGGTAGCTTTGTGAGACATGCACTGCCTCCCGGTGGCTTTGTGAGACGTGCACTGCCTCCCGGTGGCTTTGTGAGACATGCACTGCCTCCCGGTGGCTATGTGAGACATGCACTGCCTCCTGGTGGCTTTGTGAGACATGCACTGCCTCCTGGTGGCTTTGTGAGACGTGCACTGCCTCCTGGTGGCTTTGTGAGACATGCACTGCCTCCCGGTGGCTTTGTGAGACGTGCACTGCCTCCCGGTGGCTTTGTGAGACATGCACTTCCTTCCGGTGGCTTTGTGAGACATGCACTGCCTCCCGGTGGCTTTGTGAGACATGCACTGCCTTCCGGTGGCTTTTTGAGACATGCACTGCCTCCCGGTGGCTTTGTGAGACATGCACTGCCTTCCGGTGGCTTTTTGAGACATGCACTGCCTCCCGGTGGCTTTGTGAGACATGCACTGCCTTCCGGTGGCTTTTTGAGACATGCACTGCCTCCCGGTGGCTTTGTGAGACATGCACTGCCTCCCGGTGGCTTTGTGAGACATGCACTGCCTCCTGGTGGCTTTGTGAGACGTGCACTGCCTCCTGGTGGCTTTGTGAGACATGCACTGCCTCCCGGTGGCTTTGTGAGACATGCACTACCTCCCGGTGGCTTTGTGAGACGTGCACTACCTCCCGGCGGCTTTGTGAGACGTGCACTGCCTCCCGGTGGCTTTGTGAGACATGCACTACCTCCCGGTGGCTTTGTGAGACGTGCACTGCCTCCCGGTGGCTTCCTCTTGTGCCTGACAATATTTTATCTCATGTAACTTATATTACCTGTATTCCAGAAATGAAATAAAGAATTTGAAGTTGTTCAAGGTCTTGATGGTCGCTGAAGGCTCTGTCAAGACCAAGCAATTATGTTTTATTGTGTAAGTAAACAAACAACAAGCAAGCAAATAAACAAGTAAGCAAACAAGCAAATAAGCAAGCAATTAAACAAGCAAGCAAGTAAGCATACAAGTAAACAAGCAAGCAACTAAGGAAGGAAGCAAACAAACAGTTAAGCAAACAAGCAAATAATCAAGCAAGCAAGCAATTAAGCAACCAAGTAAGCAATCAAGCAATCAAATAAGTAAGTAATCAATAAGCAAGCAAGCAAGTAAACATGCAAGCAAGTAAATAAGCAAGTAAGCATACAAGTAAACAAGCAAGCAAGTAAGGAAGGAAGCAAACAAACAAGTCAGCAAGTAAGTAAATAAGAAATCAAGTAAGCAAGTATGGGAGCAAGCAAGCAAGCAATCAAGTAAGCAAGAAAGTAAGCAAGGAAGGAAGTAAGCAAGGAAGCAAGCAAGGAAGCAAGCAAGCAAGCAGATAAGTATGTAAACAATTAAGTAAACAAGTAGATAAGTATGTAAACAATTAAGTAAGCTAGCAAGCAAGAAATTACTTTCTTCCTTGCTTGCTTACTTAATTGCTTACTTGATTGCTTGCTTGCTTGCTCCCTTACTTGCTTACTTGATTTCTTATTTACTTACTTGATTTCTTATTTAATTACTTGCTGACTTGTTTGTTTGCTTCCTTCCTTACTTGCTTGCTTGTTTACTTGTATGCTTACTTGCTTATTTACTTGCTTGCATGTTTACTTGCTTGCTTGCTTAGTTGTTTGCTTACTTACTTATTTGATTGCTTGCTTGCTTATTTGCAAGGAAATACGCAACCAAGAAAGCAAGGAAGCAAACAAAAAGGTAAATAAGCAAGCATAGAAGCAAGTAAATAAGTTAGAAAATAAATAAGCAACTAAGTAAATAGCTAAGCAAGTAAATTAGTAAGTAAACAAGTAAGCAAATAAGTTAGTAAGACAAGTAAGTAAATAACTAAGCAAGTAAGTTGGTAAGTAATTAAATAAGCAATTAAGTTAGAAAGTAAGCAAGTAAATTCATTTAGGCTGAGGTACACATAAGTAAGTACAGATATGCAAATTTAGGTAGTTACAATTATCATACAAGGTAACATATGTGTAAATTATCTAGGATAACTTCAAAAAAGTCAGATAAAGTGTCTTCCATCGTGGTCCTTGTGGTCACATATGATATACATAACCACAAACTCAACTGATTCAATCATTGGGAAAATTTCCCCCAATTTCTGGTGCCAAACATATTGCCGCCCACCATCAAGGCCATGAGGGACGGGTGTCCTTGTTTCTGTGAGAGACGTCAGGTGATGTCAGTGTGTTATATGCGAGTGTTCGTACAGCTGCTGCTGGTGTGTTGGCCCTGAGTCAGAGGACCAGGTTACAGCTGCTGCTGGTGTGTTGGCCCTGAGTCAGAGGACCAGGTTACAGCTGCTGCTGGTGTGTTGGCCCTGAGTCAGAGGACCAGGTTACAGCTGCTGCTGGTGTGTTGGCCCTGAGTCAGAGGACCAGGTTACAGCTGCTGCTGGTGTGTTGGCCCTGAGTCAGAGGACCAGGTTACAGCTGCTGCTGGTGTGTTGGCCCTGAGTCAGAGGACCAGGTTACAGCTGCTTACACCACACTCATGTTTCATTCTAGTCGTCAACATGTTCATGTCTCATGCTTATATGTCACTGATGTTAACTAGAGTTATTTCTGCTGATGGTGAAGTGACAGCACTTGTTGATGATGGTGAAGTGACAGCACTTGTTGATGATAGTGAAGTGACAGCACTTGTTGATGATGGTGAAGTGACAACACTTGTTGATGATGGTGAAGTGACAACACTTGTTGATGATGGTGAAGTGACAACACTTGTTGATGACGGTGTAGTAACAACACTTGTTGATGATGGTGAAGTGACAACACTTGTTGATGACGGTGTAGTAACAACACTTGTTGATGATGGTGAAGTGACAACACTTGTTGATGATGGTGAAGTGGCAACTTGTTGATGATGGTGTAGTGACAACACTTATTGATGATGGTGTAGTCACAACACTTGTTGATGATAATGTAGTGACAACACTTGTTGATGATGGTGTAGTGACAACACTTGTTGATGACGGTGTAGTAACAACACTTGTTGATGATGGTGTAGTGACAACACTTGTTGATGATGGTGTAGTGACAACACTTGTTGATAATAGTGTAGTGACAACACTTGTTGATGATGGTGTAGTCACAATACTTGTTGATGATGGTGTAGTGACAACACTTGTTGATGACATTGTAGCGACAACACTTGTTGATGATGGTGTAGTCACAACACTTGTTGATGATGGTGTAGTCACAACACTTGTTGATTATGGTGTAGTCATAATACTTGTTGATGACGGTGTAATGACAACACTTGCTGATGACGGTGTAGTGACAACACTTGTTGATGATGGTGTAGTCACAACACTTATTGATGATGGTGTAGTGACAACACTTGTTGATGACGGTGTAGTGACAACACTTGTTGATGGTAGTGTAGTGACAACACTTGTTGATGATGGTGTAGTGACAACACTTGTTGATGATGGTGTAGTGACAACACTTGTTGATGATGGTGTAGTGACAACACTTGTTGATGATGGTGTAGTGACAACACTTGTTGATGATGGTGTAGTGACAACACTTGTTGATGATGGTGTAGTCACAACACTTGTTGATGATGGTGTAGTCACAACACTTGTTGATGATGGTGTAGTCACAACACTTGTTGATGATGGTGTAGTCACAACACTTGTTGATGATGGTGAAGTCACAACACTTGTTGATGATGGTGTAGTGACAACACTTGTTGATGACGGTGTAGTACAACACTTGTTGATGATGGTGTAGTACAACACTTGTTGATGATGGTGTAGTGACAACACTTGTTGATGATGGTGTAGTGACAACACTTGTTGATGATGGTGTAGTCACAACACTTGTTGATGATGGTGTAGTCACAACACTTGTTGATGATGGTGTAGTGACAACACTTGTTGATGATGGTGTAGTGACAACACTTGTTGATGATGGTGTAGTCAACACTTGTTGATGATGGTGTAGTGACAACACTTGTTGATGATGGTGTAGTGACAACACTTGTGTGTGGTACTGTGATGTGTAGTCACAACACTTGTTGATGATGGTGTAGTCACAACACTTGTTGATGATGGTGTAGTGACAACACTTGTTGATGATGGTGAAGTCACAACACTTGTTGATGATGGTGAAGTCACAACACTTGTTGATGATGGTGTAGTGACAACACTTGTTGATGACGGTGTAGTGACAACACTTGTTGATGACGGTGTAGTAACAACACTTGTTGATGATGGTGTAGTGACAACACTTGTTGATGATGGTGTAGTGACAACACGTGATGATGGTGTAGTGACACTTGTTGATGATGGTGTAGTCACAATACTTTTGATGATGGTGTAGTGACAACACTGTTGATGACGGTGTAGCGACAACACTTGTGATGATGGTGTAGTACAACACTTGTTGATGATGGTGTAGTCACAACACTGTTGATTATGGTGTAGTCACAATACTTGTTGATGACGGTGTAATGACAACACTTTGATGAGGTGTAGTGACAACACTTGTTGATGATGGTGTAGTCACAACACTTATGATGATGGTGTAGTGACAACATGTTGATGAGTGTAGTGACAACACTTGTTGATGGTAGTGTAGTGACAACACTTGTTGATGATGGTGTAGTGACAACACTTGTTGATGATAGTGTAGTGACAACACTTGTTGATGATGTGTAGTGACAACACTTGATGATGGTGTAGTGACAACCGTTGATGATGGTGTAGTGACAACACTTGTTGATGACGATGTAGTGACAACACTTGTTGATGACGGTGTAGTGACAACACTTGTTGATGATGGTGTAGTCACAACACTTGTTGATGATAGTGTAGTGACAACACTTGTTGATGACGATGTAGTGACAACACTTGTTGATGATGGTGTAGTGACAACACTTGTTGATGATGGTGTAGTCACAACACTTATTGATGATGGTGTAGTGACAACACTTGTTGATGATGGTGTAGTGACAACACTTGTTGATGATGGTGTAGTCACAACACTTGTTGATGATGGTGTAGTGACAACACTTGTTGATGATGGTGTAGTGACAACACTTGTTGATGATGGTGTAGTGACAACACTTGATGATGGTGTAGTACAACATGTGATGATGGTGTAGTCACAACCTTGTTGATGATGGTGTAGTACAACACTTGTTGATGATGGTGAAGTCACAACACTTGTTGATGATGGTGTAGTCACAACACTTGTTGATGATGGTGTAGTCACAACACTTGTTGATGATGGTGTAGTCACAACACTTGTTAATGATGGTGTAGTCACAACACTTGTTGATGATGGTGAAGTCACAACACTTGTTGATGATGGTGTAGTCACAACACTTGTTGATGATGGTGAAGTCACAACACTTGTTGATGATGGTGTAGTCACAACACTTGTTGATGATGGTGAAGTCACAACACTTGTTGATGATGGTGAAGTGACAACACTTGTTGATGATGGTGTAGTGACAACACTTGTTGATGATGGTGTAGTCACAACACTTGTTGATGACGATGTAGTGACAACCCTTCTTGATGACGGTGTAGTGACAACACTTGTATGATGGTGTAGTGACAACACTTGTTGATGATGGTGTAGTGACAACACTTGTTGATGACGATGTAGTGACAACACTTGTTGATGACGGTGTAGTGACAACACTTGTTGATGATTGTGTAGTCACAACACTTATTGATGATGGAGTAGTGACAACACTTGTTGATGGTAGTGTAGTGACAACACTTGTTGATGATGGTGTAGTCACAACCCTTGTTGATATGGTGTAGTGACAACACTTGTTGATGATGGTGTAGTGACAACACTTGTTGATGATGTGTAGTCAGAACACTTGTTGATGATGGTGTAGTGACAACACTTGTTGATGATGGTGTAGTGACAACGTTGATGATGGTGTAGTACAACACTTGTTGATGATAGTGTAGTCACAACCTTTGATGAGGTGTAGTGACAACACTTGTTGATGATGGTGTAGTCACAACACTTATTGATGATGGTGTAGTGACAACACTTGTTGATGACGGTGTAGTGACAACACTTGTTGATGGTAGTGTAGTGACAACACTTGTTGATGATGGTGTAGTGACAACACTTGTTGATGATGGTGTAGTGACAACCTTGTTGATGATGGTGTAGTGACAACACTTGTTGATGATGGTGTAGTGACAACACTTGTTGATGATGGTGTAGTGACAACACTTGTTGATGACGATGTAGTGACAACACTTGTTGATGACGGTGTAGTGACAACACTTGTTGATGATGGTGTAGTCACAACACTTGTTGATGATAGTGTAGTGACAACACTTGTTGATGACGATGTAGTGACAACACTTGTTGATGATGGTGTAGTGACAACACTGTTGATGATGGTGTAGTCACAACCTTATTGATGATGGTGTAGTGACAACACTTGTTGATGATGGGTAGTGACAACACTTGTTGATGATGGTGTAGTGACAACACTTGTTGATGATGGTGTAGTGACAACACTTGTTGATGATGGTGTAGTGACAACACTTGTTGATGATGGTGTAGTGACAACACTTGTTGATGATGGTGTAGTGACAACACTTGTTGATGATGGTGTAGTCACAACACTTGTTGATGATGGTGTAGTCACAACACTTGTTGATGATGGTGTAGTGACAACACTTGTTGATGATGGTGAAGTCACAACACTTGTTGATGATGGTGTAGTCACAACACTTGTTGATGATGGTGTAGTCACAACACTTGTTGATGATGGTGTAGTGACAACACTTGTTGATGATGGTGTAGTGACAACACTTGTTGATGATGGTGTAGTGACAACACTTGTTGATGACGATGTAGTGACAACACTTGTTGATGACGGTGTAGTGACAACACTTGTTGATGACGGTGTAGTGACAACACTTGTTGATGATGGTGTAGTGACAACACTTGTTGATGATGGTGTAGTCACAACACTTGTTGATGATGGTGTAGTGACAACACTTGTTGATGATGGTGTAGTCAGAACACTTGTTGATGATGGTGTAGTGACAACACTTGTTGATGATGGTGTAGTGACAACACTTGTTGATGATGGTGTAGTGACAACACTTGTTGATGATGGTGTAGTGACAACACTTGTTGATGATGGTGTAGTGACAACACTTGTTGATGACGATGTAGTGACAACACTTGTTGATGACGGTGTAGTGACAACACTTGTTGATGATGGTGTAGTGACAACACTTGTTGATGATGGTGTAGTGACAACACTTGTTGATGATGGTGTAGTGACAACACTTGTTGATGACGATGTAGTGACAACACTTGTTGATGACGGTGTAGTGACAACACTTGTTGATGATGGTGTAGTGACAACACTTGTCACAAGTGCAGTGGCTGTAACAGCATGACCGTAATCGAAGGTATTCAAATTCTATATTTTTCTTGCTAAATCACTGTACAAAGCATATTGTAATTAGAAAGACCATAGATGCATAGCATTTCAGGCAAAGTTATATTGTATAGTGATATTTTGGTGGTCAGGTCCACTTACTGGTGGAGGTGTAGTGGTCAGGTCCACTTAATCGTGGAGGTGTAGTGGTCAGGTCCACTTAATCGTGGAGGTGTAGTGGTCAGGTCCACTTACTGGTGGTCCTGACACTGCAGTCCACTACTCTTAACTTCAGGTCATCACTCAGCAGAAATTTTGGACATTTGACCTCTGCTCTCCCACTGACTCACTTCAACTTCAGGTCATCTGACCAAAGCTTCCCCTGGCTTACCAGTTCAATCCATCCAGACTTAGAGATGACACCAGGAGATGTGACGGTAGGTTTCGAAACCCCAAGTAAACACAAATACGTAACACATTGGTATCAGTCGACTCACACCTGTGTCTTCTGGTGATGTGATGTGGTATACAGCTTCATGCCCACACGTTCCTTAATGATAATAATAATAATAATAATAATAATAATAATAATAATAATAATAATAATAATAATAATAATAATTATAAAAATAATAATAATAATAATAATAATAATAATAATAATAATAATAATAATAATAATAATAATCTTTATTTCTACAAGTACATTATATAACTTATATAGATCATAGCTGACATCTGTTATATAACATATAAAAGTCCCTGGTTATGCAGACCATTTCGTGCAGATTTGGTTTTGTCCCCAGGATGCGACCCACACCAGTCGGCTAACACCCAGGTACCTAATTACTGGTAGGTGAACATGGACAGCAGGTATCTTAAGGAAACACGCCCAGGTGTCCCCCTCCTTACCGGGGATCGAACCACGGACCTCATTGTGTGAGCTGAGTTCCTTCACTCTAGCTCTTATACATTCATTTAAATACTGAAGAGTTATTGACTTTGCGCAATTTCGGAATAATGAATTTGATGGTGTTTGGTTTGTAAGGAGTAAAGGTTACCATCTACACGAGCGCCATTACTGCAGCATGTCACCTGTACATCACAAGGCAAGGATATTTTAATCCCTATTTTAGTGGTTATAGTATTTCAGTGTATATTCACTGATTATTACAATAATACTCGTACAATACTGATGATAAATAACACCCGGGTGTCTGTATCAACGATGATATGCTAGTGAGGACACCTAGGGATACCCAGGTGTTTTGCACCTGTGAGAGGGAGGGTAATTTCAGTTGACTATTCTAAGGTTACCTTCTTGGTAAACAAGTTGGTTTGTTGGGCAGGTTGGTCAGGAAGCAGGACAAGTGTTTCCTGAGGCAGGTTGTGGTCGTATGTTGACCCCTGACCACGACAACCTCCTGATAATGATGACGTTGCAATGATTATATCGACCACTTTCCCAGCTAATGTGAGTCTTATTACTCACAAGACTATTTCCAGTTTACGTTTCATTTTCAGTATGGTTTTAACAAGTCTACTCACAAGTCTACTCACAAGTCTACTCACAAGTCTACTCACAAGATTACTCACAAGACTACTCACAAGTCTACTCACAAGTCTTCTCACAAGACTACTCACAAGTATACTCACAAGTCTACTCACAAGTCTACTCAAAGTCTACCTCACAAGTCTACTCACAAGTCTGACTCCACAAGTCTACTCACAAGTACTACTCACAAGCTACTCACAAGACTACTACTCACAAGACTACTCACAAGACTACTCACAAGTCTACTAACAAGTCTACTCACAAGACTACTCAAGTCTACTCACAAGTCTACTCACAAGACTACTTACAAGTCTACTCACAAGTCTACTCACAAGACTACTCACAAGTCTACTCACAAGTCTACTCACAAGTCTACTCACAAGACTACTCACAAGTCTACTCACAAGTCTACTCACAAGACTACTCACAAGTCTACTCACAAGTCTACTCACAAGACTACTCACAAGTCTACTCACAAGTCTACTCACAAGTCTACTCACAAGACTACTCACATGTCTACTCACAAGCCTACTCACAAGTCTAATCACAAGTCTACTCACAAGTCTACTCACAAGTCTACTCACAAGGCTACTCAAGTTATTCACAGTCTACTCACAAGTCTCTCACAGGCTACTCACAAGTCTATTCACAAGTCTACTCACAAGTCTACTCACAAGACTACTCACAAGTCTATTCACAAGTCTACTCACAAGTCTACTCGCAAGTCTGCTCACAAGTCTACTCACAAGTCTACTCACAAGTCTACTCACAAGTCTATTCACAAGACTATTCACATGTCTACTCACAAGCCTACTCACAAGTACTCACAAGTCTACTCACAAGTCTACTCACAAGTCTACTCACAAGTCTACTCACAAGACTACTCACAAGTCTACTCACAAGTCTACTCACAAGTCTACTCACAAGTCTGCTCACAAGTCTACTCACAAGTATACTCACAAGTATACTCACAATCTACTACTGATGAGGTTGAACTCTCAATTGTTTTAGTTTGTCTTTTGTTTCAGGAAACAGTTGGTTTATTATTGGTTTCAAGTCTATCGACTACACGAGTCATTAAGACTGCATGTAAACTGACCACCATCAGTCAATTACATTTTAATCCCTAAACAACTTACTAAACTACGTGTGCAAAATAACCACTGTGAAATTCCAAGCGTTTTCGTGATTTCTCACATTATGAAGGTCGTTGATAATGTGATGAGCCAAGAAAGAGCTTAGAAGTTCACTGTATTTTTACAGTGGTTAATTTTCATACTGTGATATTACTGGTTTACTGAGGTATTGTTGTATAAACTGTGTATGTGTGTATGTGTGTGTGTGTGTGTTGTTTGTGTGTGTGTGTGTGTTGTTTGTGTGTGTGTGTGTGTTGTTTGTGTGTGTGTGTGTGTTGTTTGTGTGTGTGTGTGTGTTGTTTGTGTGTGTATGTGTGTGTGTGTTGTGTGTGTGTTTGTGTGTGTGTGTGTGTGTGTGTGTGTGTGTGTGTGTGTGTGTGTGTTGTTTGTGTGTGTATGTGTGTGTGTTGTTTGTGTGTGTATGTGTGTGTGTTGTTTGTGTGTGTATGTGTGTGTGTTGTTTGTGTTTGTATGTGTGTGTGTGTGTGTGTGTGTGTGTGTGTGTGTGTTTTGTGTGTGTATGTGTGTGTGTTTATTGTGTGTTGTGTGTATATGTACTCACCTAGTTCTCACCTATTTGTGGTTGCAGGGGTCGAGTCATAGCTCCTGGCCCCGCCTCTTCACTGATTGCTACTAGGTCCTCTCTCTCCCTGCTCCATGAGCTTTATCAAACCTCGTCTTAAAACTATGTATGGTTCCTGTCTCCACTACGTCACTTTCTATGTGTGTGTGTGTGTGTGTTGAGTGTATGTTGTGTGTTGTGTGTGTGTGTGTGTGTGTGTGTGTGTGTGTTGTGTGTGTGTGTGTTGCGTGTGTGTGTTGTGTTTTGTGTGTGTGTTGTGTATGTGTGTTGTGTGTGTGTGTTGTGTGTACTCACCTAATTGTACTCACCTAATTGTGGTTGCAGGGGTCTAGACTCAGCTCCTGGCCCCGCCTCTGCGATGTCCGCTACTGGGTCTCTGCTCTCCCTGCTCCATGAGCTTTATCATACCTTGTCTTAAAACTATGTATGGTTCCCACCTCCACTATATTGTTCGCTAGACTATTCCACTTCCTAACTACTCTATGGCTGAAGAATTGCTTCCTGACATCACTTTGACTCATCTGAGTCTTCAGCTTCCAGTTGTGTCCCCTTGTTTCTGTGTTCCCTCTCTGGAACATCCTGTCACTATCTACCTTGTCGATTCCCCGCAGTATTTTGTATGTCGTTATCATGTCTCCTCTAACCCTTCTGTCCTCCAGTGTTGTTAGCCCTATTTCCGTCAACCTTTCTTCATAGGGCATTCCCCTGAGCTGTGGAACTAGCCTTGTCGCAAACCTTTGCACATTCTCTAATTTCTTGACATGCTTGACCAGGTGTGGGTTCCAGACTGGTGCTGCATACTCTAGTATGGGCCTGAGGTACACGGTGTACAGTGTCTTGAACGATTCCTTGTTATGGTAACGGAACGCTAATCTTAGGTTTGCCAGTCGCCCATATGCTGCCGCGGTTATCTGGTTGACGTGTGTTTCCGGAGACGTGCTTGACGTAATACTCACCATAAGGTCTTTCTCCTTTGCCGAGGTTTGTAGCCTTTGTCCACCTAGCCTGTACTCTCTCAGCGGTCTTCTTTGCCCTTCTCCGATCTTCATGACTTTGCATTTGGTGGGGTTAAATTCGAGAAGCCAGATGCTAGACCAGATATCAAGCTTGACTAGGTCTCTTTGAAGTCCTGCTTGGTCTTCAACCGAAGTGATTCTCCTCATTAATTTCACATCATCTGCGAAAAGAGACACTTCTGAGTCTATCCCGTACGTCATGTCATTCACATATACCAAGAATAGCACTGGTCCTAGGACTGACCCCTGCGGTACACCGCTCGTCACAAGCGCCCACTGCGATACCTCATCACGCACCATGACCCGTTGTGTGTGCGTGTGTGTGTGTATGAGTGTGTTGTGTGTGTGTGTGTGTGTGTGTGTGTGTGTGTGTGAGTGTGTTGTGTGTGTGTGTGTTGCGTGTGTGTGTTGTGTGTGCGTGTGTTGTGTATGTGTGTTGTGTGTGTGTTGTGTGTGTGTTGTGTGTACTCACCTAATTGTACTCACCTAATTGTGGTTGCAGGGGCCCTTCCTGTTATACATGCTTGTTCTTCCAACTTCTTTACTAATCTCATGTGAGGAACTGTGTCGAAGGCCTTCCTGCAGTCCAGGAAAATGCAGTCAACCCACCCTTCTCTCTCTTGCCTTACATCTGTTACTTTATCATAGAACTCCAGGAGGTTTGTTACACATGATTTGCCTTCCCGGAATCCGTGCTGTCTGTCGTTGATTATCCTGTTCTGCTCCAGATGCTCCACCATTCTTTTCCTGATGATTTTCTCTAAGACTTTGCACTTTGTGTGTACTCACCTAATTGTGGTTGCAGGGGTCGAGACTCAGCTCCTGGCCCCGCCTCTTCGCTGTCTGCTACTGGGTCTCTGCTCTCCCTGCTCCATGAGCTTTATCATACCTCGTCTTAAAACTATGTATGGTTCCTGCCTCCACTATATCTTTCTCTAGACTATTCCACTTCCTGACTACTCTGTGGCTGAAGAAATGCTTTCTAACATCCCTTTGACTCATCCGAGTCTTCAGCTTCCAGTTGTGTCCCCTTGTTTCTGTGTTCCCTCTCTGGAACATCCTGTCACTGTCTACCTTGTCGATTCCCCGCAATATTTTGTATATCGTTATCATGTCTCCTCTGACCCTTCTTTCCTCCAGTGTTGTTAGTCCTATTTCCCTCAACCTTTCTTCATAGGACAGACCCCTGAGTTGTGGAACTAACCTTGTCGCAAACCTTTGCACTTTCTCTAGTTTCTTTACGTGCTTGACCAGGTGTGGGTTCCAGACTGGTGCTGCATATTCTAGTATGGGCCTGACATACACGGTGTACAGTGTCTTGAACGATTCCTTGTTTAGGTAACGGAACGCTAATCTTAGGTTTGCCAGTCGCCCATATGCTGCCGCAGTTATCTGGTTGATGTGTGTGTTTCCGGAGACGTGCTTGGCGTTATACTCACCCCAAGGTCTTTCTCCTTTGCCGAGGTTTGTAGCCTTTGTCCGCCTAGCCTGTACTCTGTCAGCGGTCTGCTTTGCCCTTCTCCGATCTTCATGACTTTGCATTTGGTGGGATTGAATTCGAGAAGCCATTTGCTAGACCAGATGTCAAGCTTGTCCAGGTCTGTTTGAAGTCCTGCTTGGTCCTCTTCCGATGTGATTCTCCTCATTAATTTCACATCATCTGCGAATAGAGACACTTCTGAGTCTATCCCATCCGTCATGTCGTTTACATATACCAAGAATAACACTGGTCCTAGGACTGACCCCTGCGGTACGCCGCTCGTCACAGGCGCCCACTGTGATACCTCATCACTCACCATGACCCGTTGTTGCCTCCCTGTGAGGTATTCCCTGATCCATTCCAGTGCCCTTCCTGTTATACATGCTTGTTCTTCCAACTTCTTTACTAATCTCATGTGAGGAACTGTGTCGAAGGCCTTCCTGCAGTGTGTGTGTACTCACATATTTGTACTCACCTATTTGTGGTTGCAGGAGTCGAGTCATAGCTCCTGGCCCCGCCTCTTCACTGATTGCTACTAGGTCCTCTCTCTTCCTGCTCCATGAGCTTTATCAAACCTAGTCTTAAAACTATGTATGGTTCCTGCCTCCACTATGTCGCTTTCTAAGCTATTTCACTTCCTGACAACTCTATGACTGAAGAAATACTTCCTAACATCCCTTTGACTCATAGGAGTCTTCAACTTCCAATTGTGACCCCTTGTTTCTGTGTCCCCTCTCTGGAACATCTTGTCTCTGTCCACCTTATCTATTCCTCGCAGTATTTTATATGTCGTTATCATGTCTGCCCTAACCCTCCTGTCCTCTAGTGTCGTCAGGCCGATTTCCCTTAACCTTTCTTCGTAGGAATATCCCCTTAGCTCTGGGACTAGTCTTGTTGGAAACCTTTGCACTTTCTCTAATTTCTTGACGTGCTTGACCAGGTGTGGGTTCCAGACTGGTGCTGCATACTCCAGTATGGGCCTGACGTATATGGTGTACAGAGTCTTGAATGATTCCTTAGTGAGGTATTGGAACGCTATTCTTAGGTTTGCCAGCCGCCCGTATGCTGCAGCAGTTATCTGATTGATGTGTGCCTCAGGAGATGTGCTCGGTATTATACTCACCCCAAGATCTTTTTCTTTGAGTGAGGTTTGCAGTCTTTGGCCACCTAGACTATACTCTGTCTGCGGTCCTCTTTGCCCTTCCCGGATATTCATGACTTTACATTTGGCAGGGTTAAATTCAAGGAGCCAGTTACTGGACCAGGCTTGCAGCCTGTCCAGGTCTCTTTGTAGTCCTGCCTGATCCTCGACTGATTTGATTCTTCTCATTAACTTCACATCATCTGCAAACAGGGACACTTCTGAGTCTATCCCTTCCGTTATGTCATTTACATATACCAAAAACAGTACAGGTCCTAGGACTGACCCTTGTGGAACTCCACTCGTCACAGGTGCCCACTCTGACATCTCGTCACGTACCATGACTCGTTGTTGCCTCCCTGTCAGATATTCTCTGATCCATTGCAGTGCTTTTCCTGTTACGTGTGCCTGATCCTCTAGCTTTTGCATTAACCTCTTGTGAGGAACTGTGTCGAACGCCTTCTTGCAGTCCAAAAAAATGCAGTCTATCCACCCCTCTCTCTCGTGTCTTACTTCTGTTACCTTGTCATAAAACTCCAGTAGGTTTGTGACACAGGATTTTCCTTCCCTGAAACCGTGCTGGTTGTCGTTTATAAGCTTGTGTCTTTCTAGGCGCTTCACCACTCTCCTCCTGATGATCTTCTCCATGACTTTGCATACTATACACGTCAGTGACACAGGTCTGTAGTTTAATGCCTCGTGTCTGTCTCCTTTCTTAAAAATTGGGACTACATTTGCCATCTTCCACGCCTCAGTTTCAATGGATGTGTTGAAGATTTGTGTTAGTGGCACACACAACATCTCTGCTCCCTCTCTAAGAACCCACGGAGAAATGTTGTCCGGTCCCACCGCTTTTGAGGTATCGAGTTCACATAGCAGCTTCTTCACCTCCTCCTCGGTTGTGTGTATTTCATCCAGCACTTGTTGGTATACCTCCCTATTCTGAATTCCTGGATTACTTCCTGTCTCCTGTGTAAATACTTCTTTAAATCTCATGTTGAGCTCCTCACATACCTCTTGGTCGTTTCTTGTGAACTCCCCACCTTCCTTTCTCAGCCTGATTACCTGGTCCTTGACTGTTGTTTTCCTCCTGATGTGGCTATACAACAGCTTCGGGTCAGACTTGACTTTTGATGCTATATCATTTTCATATTGTCGCTGAGCCTCCCTTCTTACCTGTGCATATTCGTTTCTGGCTCTTCGGCTAATCTCTTTATTTTCCTGGGTCCTTTGTCTTCTGTACTTTTTCCATTCTCTATTACACTTAGGTTTTGCCTTCCTACACCTCTGGGTGAACCAAGAACTCGTTCTGGTCTTCCCATTACTTCTGTTTCCCTTGGGGACAAACCTCTCCTCTGCCTCTTTGCATTTGGTTGTCACATATTCCATCATTTCTTTTACTGGTTTTCCTGCCAATTCTCTCTCCAACTGAACGTCTTGTAGGAAGTTCCTCATGCCTGTGTAGTCCCCCCTTTTGTAGTTTCGTTTCTCCCTTCCTATTCCTGCTCCCCTCTGCACTTGTAGCTCAACTATATAATCAAAACACAGAACCAAATGATCACTAGCTCCAAGGGGCCTTTCATACGTGATATCCTCGATGTCCGAACTACTCAAGGTGAATACTAGGTCCAGTCTTGCTGGATCATCCCCACCTCTCTCTCTGGTAGTGTCTCTAACATGTTGATGCATGAGGTTTTCCAGTACCACATCCATCATCTTGGCTCTCCATGATTCAGGACCCCCATGGGGCTCCAGGTTTTCCCAATCAATCTCTTTGTGATTGAAATCACCCATAACTAGTAACTTTGCTCTCCCCATGTGGGCTCTTCTGGCTACCTCGGCTAGCGTGTCTACCATTGCTCTGTTTCTCTCGTCGTATTCTTCTCTTGGCCTCCTGCAGTTCTGTGGCGGGTTGTACATTACAGCAATTACCACCTTATGGCCCTCAGACTGAATTGTTCCTACTATGTAGTCCTTTTCACCCATTCCATCCATTCCTTCCACTTCCTCAAATCCCCACCTGTTCTTAATGAGCAGTGCAACTCCTCCTCCTCCTCTGCTCCCTCTATCTTTCCTGAGGATTTGATATCCGGGTGGAAAGATTGCATCTGTTATCATCCTGGTGAGTTTCGTTTCTGTGAGTGCTATTATGTCTGGGGATGTCTTCTTTATTCTTTCATGCCACTCCTCACATTTATTTGTTATACCATCTGCATTTGTATACCAAACCTTCAACTTCTTTTCTAAAACCATCGTCTGGGGGGTACGTTGGGGTTGGGAAAGTGGGAGATCTGATGGGGAACTATGGGTGGTTGGTGTGAAGGTGGAGTTTGTAATGAGGTGGGTGGAATCATTGGGTATGGCATGTGTGTTTTGGGTTAGGTTGTTTGGTTGCATTGGGGTTGTCCAGGTTGGGGAACATCTGAAGGTGGTTGTATTAGAGCTTCCTCCTGAGTCTGGGTTCTCCTGTCCATCTCTCTTTCCTCCTTTTGTCTCTGTACCCTCTCTTTCAGTTTCTGTCTTTCTTCCCGTGTTCTGTCGCGGTCGAGATACACCCTCCGGTACTCTGACATATCCCTTAGTCTTGCTTTCTCCTGCAGGATCCTGTTTCGAGTCAATTCTGCTTTGAAAATTACTTTGACTGGCCGGATTCTTCCTCTTGCAAACCCCTCTATTCTCAGAAAATTTGCCAGCTGGGTCATGTCATCTTCTCCTATTGCTTTCATGATGTTTTCAATCGCATTTTTCTCCTCCTGTCTTCTTGCTTCATAAGTTTCCCCTTCAGCTTCCCTGAGCCCATAAACAAAGACTGATCTCTCTCTTTCATTCTCCCACTGCCTATCCCTATGTAACCCCTGATTCGATTTAGTTGCCTCCATTGCAGCTTTCCTTTCTTGAATCTCTTCACTGTCTGTTATCCCTTGGCCCAGTGGCCTGTCGCTTTCCCTTCTTAACTTTCCCTGTGCACTGCTGTGGTCTGTTAGGGCTTCTACATATAGCTTAGCTCTCCCTTTTACTACACTCCCCTCGATTGTTCCTGATGTGATCCTCTCTTTCTCTCGGGCTCCACGATGGTCTGATATAGCCTCTGCATACAGTTTCACTCCGTTCTCTACAGTCCTCTTCTTTGTGACTGAGGTAGCAGTTTCTGATACCATGTCCACATTGCTTTTTAGTTCTTTAGGCTGTTTCAAATTTTTCAGTTCTTCTTCTAATCTCTGTATCTTAGCCTCTGCTGTTGTGACTTGCTTCTCCCACTTCCTGCTTTCTGCACCTATCCTCTCCTCCATTATCTTGCTTTCTGCAGCTATCCTCTCCTGTGTGTGTGTGTGTGTGTGTGTGTGTGTGTGTGTGTGTGTGTGTGTGTGTGTGTGTGGTGTGTGTGTGTGTGTGTGTGTTGTATGTGTGTGTTGTGTGTGTTCGTGTGTGTGTGCGTGAGTGTGTTGTGTACTCAATTGTGATTGCAAGGGTCGAGACTCAGCTCCTGGCCCCGCCTCTTCGCTGTCCGCTACTGGGTCTCTCCTCTCCCTGCTCTCCCTGCTCTCCCTGCTCCATGAGCTTTATCATACCTTGTCTTAAAACTATGTATGGTTCCTGCCTCCACTATATCTTTCTCTAGTCCATTCCACTTCCTGACTACTCTGTGGCTGAAGAAATGTTTCCTGACATCACTTTGACTCATCTGAGTCTTCAGCTTCCAGTTGTGTCCCCTTGTTTCTGTGTTCCCTCTCTGAAACAACCTGTCACTATCTACCTTGTCAATTCCCCGCAGTATTTTGTATGTCGTTATCATGTCTCCTCTGACCCTTCTTTCCTCCAGTGTTGTTAGTCCTATTTCCCTCAACCTTTCTTCATAAGACAGACCCCTGAGTTGTGGAACTAACCTTGTCGCAAATCTTTGCACTTTCTCTAGTTTCTTGACGTGCTTGACCAGGTGTGGGTTCCAGACTGGTGCTGCATACTCTAGTATGGGCCTGACGTATACGGTATACAGTGTCTTGAACGATTCCTTGTTAAGGTAACGGAACGCTAATCTTAGGTTTGCCAGTCGCCCATATGCTGCCGCGGTTATCTGGTTGATGTGTGCCTCCGGAGACGTGCTTGGTGTTATACTCACCCCAAGGTCTTTCTCCTTTAATGAGGTTTGTAGCCTTTGTCCACCTAGCCTGTACTCTGTGTGTGTGTGTATGTGTGTTTGTATGTGTGTGTGTGTGAGTGTGTGTGTGTGTTTGTATGTGTGTGTGTGTATGTGTGTGTACTCACCTAGTTGTGGTTGCAGGGGTCGAGTCATAGCTCCTGGCCCCGCCTCTTCACTGGCCGCTACTGGGTCACTCTCCCTGCGCCATGAGCTTTATCATATCTCTTCTTAAAGCTATGTATGGAACCTGATTCCACTACATAGCTTCCCAAACTATTCCACTTCCCGACCACTCTGTGACTGAAGAAATACTTCCTAACATCTCTGAGATTCATCTGAGTCTTCAACTTCCAACTGTGTCCCCTTGTTGCTGTGTCCCATCTCTGGAACATTCTGTCTTTGTCCACCTTGTCAATTCCTCTCAGTATCTTATATGTTGTTATCATGTCCCCCCTATCTCTCCTGTCCTACAGTGTCGTCAGGTCGATTTCCCTTAACCTCTCCTCGTAGGACATACCCCTTAGCTCCGGGACTAGTCTTGTTGTAAACCTTTGCACTTTCTCTAGCTTCTTCACGTGCTTGGCTACGTGTGGGTTCCAAACTGGTGCTGCATACTCCAGTATGCGCCTAACGTACACAGTGTACAAGGTCCTGAACGATTCTTTATTAAGATGTCGGAATGCTGTTCTTAGGTTTGCTAGGCGCCCGTATGCTGCAGCAGTTATTTGGTTGATGTGCGCCTCAGGAGATGTGCCTGGTGTTATACTCACCCCAAGATCTTTTTCCTTGATTGAGGTTTGTAGTCTCTGGCCCCCTAGACTGTACTCCGTCTGCGGTCTTCTTTGCCCTTCCCCAATTTTCATGACTTTTCACTTGGTGGGGTTGAACTCCAGGAGCCAATTGCTGGACCAGGCTTGTAGCCTGTCCAGATCCCTTTGTAGTTCTGCCTGGTCCTCGTCCGATTGAATTCTTCTCATCAACTTCACATCATCTGCAAACAGGGACACTTCGGAGTCTATTCCTTCCGTCATGTCGTTCACAAATACCAGAAACAGCACCGGTCCTAGGACTGACCCCTGTGGAACCCCACTCGTCACCGGCGCCCACTCTGACATCTCGCCACGTACCATGACTCGCTGCTGTCTTCCTGATAGGTATTCCCTGATCCATTGTAGTGCCTTCCCTGTTACCCCTGCCTGGTCCTCCAGCTTCTGCACTAGCCTCTTGTGTGGAACTGTGTCAAACGCCTTCTTACAATCCAAGAATATGCAATCTACCCACCCCTCTCTCTCTTGTCTTACTGCTGTCACCCTGTCATAGAACTCCAGTAGGTTTGTGACACAGGATTTCCCGTCCCTGAAACCGTGTTGGCCGTCGTTGATAAGCTCATTCCTTTCTAGGTGCTCCACCACTCTTCTCCTGATTATCTTCTCCATGACCTTGCATACTATACATGTCAGTGACACTGGTCTGTAGTTTAGTGCTACGTTCCTGTCTCCTTTTTTAAAAATTGGAACTACATTTGCTGTCTTCCAAACCTCAGGTAGTTGCCCTGTTTCGATAGATGTGTTGAAGATCGTTGTTAGGGGTACACATAGCTCCTCTGCTCCCTCTCTCAGGACCCATGGAGAGATGTTATCTGACCCCATCGCCTTTGAGGTATCTAGCTCGCTTAGAGAGTGTGTGTGTGTAAGGAAACATTTCGAAATGTTTCCGTCCCACCGGGAATTGAACCCGGGCCCTCCGTGCGTGAAGCGAGAGCTTTAGCCACCAGTGTGTACTCACCTAGTTGTGGTTGCAGGGGTCGAGTCATAGCTGTTTGTGTGTGTGTGTGTGTGCGTGAGTGTGTGTGTGTGTGTGCGTGAGTGTGTGTGTGTGTATGTGTGTGTGTGTGTGTGTGAGTGTGTGTGTGTGTGTGTGTGTGTGTGTGTGGAGTGTGTGTGTGTGTGTATGTGTGTGTGTGTGTGTGTGTGTGTGTGTGTGTGTGTGTGTGTGTGTGTGTGTGTGTGTGTGTGTGTGTGTGTGTGTGTGTGTGTGTGTGTGTATACACACAGTTAAACAACCTTCGGTTAATATTTCCTTCAGTAATTTAGTAATAACGTTTATATTATTATTATTATTATTATTATTATTATTATTATTATTATAAATATTTTAATATTATTTTATTATCGATATTGTTGTTGTTATTATCTTTATTTCTGTATTCACGGGAAGCTGTAAACCAGTAGGGGTCATAAAAAACATGCGGAAATGAGAGGCAATTATGTTCTATCTAAGGAAGGGGAGTCCAGGTAGAATTTCTTGCATCAAGAGCCTCTCACTGGCATCAAGAGCCTCTCACTGGCATCATGAGCTTCTCACTGGCATCAAGAGCTTCTCACTGGCATCAAGAGCCTCTCACTGGCATCAAGAGCTCTCACTGGCATCAAGAGCCTCTCACTGGCATCATGAGCTTTCACTGGCATCAAGAGCTTTCACTGGCATCAAGAGCTTCACTGGCATGAAGAGCTTCCACTGGCATCAAGAGCTCACTGGCATCATGAGCATCTCACTGGCATCAAGAGCTTCCACGGCATCAAGAGCCTTCACTGGCATCATGAGCATCTCACTGGCATCAAGAGCCTCTCACTGGCATCAGAGCTCTCACTGGTATCAAGAGCTCTCACTGGCATCATGAGCCTCTCACTGGCATCAAGAGCGTCTCACTGGCATCAAGAGCCTCTCACTGGCATCAAGAGCCTCTCACTGGCATCAAGAGCTCTCACTGGCATCAAGAGCCTCTCACTGGCATCATGAGCATCTCACTGGCATCAAGAGCCTCTCACTGGCATCAAGAGCCTCTCACTGGCATCAAGAGCCTCTCACTGGCATCATGAGCCTCTCACTGGCATCAAGAGCGTCTCACTGGCATCAAGAGCGTCTCACTGGCATCAAGAGCCTCTCACTGGCATCAAGAGCCTCTCACTGGCATCAAGAGCCTCTCACTGGCATCAAGGAACCTTCCCAGGGGAGAGGGGTTGTTGTTGTACTTAAATGGTCTTAAACATCAAGAGCATCTTGAAGGTTCATTGAAAAATGATATAAAAGTATTCATAAGTTGATAAGTAAGACGGTATCTTAGTATCTGTACCAAGATACAACGGTATCTTAGTATCTGTACAAAGATACAACGGTATCTTAGTATCTGTACCAAGATACAACGGTATCTTAGTATCTGTACCAAGATAAAACGGTATCATAGTATCTGTACCAAGATAAAACGGTATCTTAGTATCTGTACCAAGATAAAACGGTATCTTAGTATCTGTAGCAAGATACAACGGTATCTTGGTACAGAGGACATCTTCGACAATATCATCACTAAACTATTAGTGAGTGAGAAGAGTTGGATTCCTCGGGTATTACGAACACAGGTAATAATGGCCTGTGACCTGGTCGTAATGTCCTGTGACCTGGTCGTAATGTCCTGTGACCTGGTCGTAATGTCCTGTGACCTGGTCGTAATGTCCTGTGACCTGGTCGTAATGTCCTGTGACCTGGTCGTAATGGCCTGTGACCTGGTCGTAATGGCCTGTGACCTGGTCGTAATGTCCTGTGACTTGGTCGTAATGGGTTGGAGTGAAACCAACTCAGCAGTAATATTTAACTTGTATTTCCTTCACTAAATGTGTATATACAGTTATGTACACTATGTACACTATATACAGGAGTTGAATGTAAGTGTACCACACGATGATAAAGCCAAAGACAGAAGCCTGGGAGAGAGCACCATGCTCAACCAGCTAGTAGGCAAGTCTGGCAAATGCTGACTAGGAGTGAACCACATTACCTCAGCATTTGACGGGCTCGTCTGTGATTGGACAATGAACCAAGGTACTGATTTAACGATGGGTACCCTTACCGTTAAACCCTTAGCACCTGGTTCGCTGGTTGGGAGGCAGCCTATATGGGAGTGTGTACATGCCCCGAATAAAGTGCCACAATGGGCCAGTAGGCTTTCTGCAGTACTCTGTCCCCCTGCATCCTTTTTGAGATCTTCCACCTCACCTTCGACAGTATTTAAGACTACGTTCTTATGCTTCAGTTTCATATTGTTCCAGACCATGAAGCTGAACTCCACCAGGCTGAGGGACTGACCCCCTGAAACTATTTCTCCAAGGTTGAATACATCATCTGAACCTCGCCACTACTCCTGCCTACACAACATTCTCCTCTGCATTTGACTGATGAACAATGAGACATTTATGCAACTTTCGGGAATCTTGTGGAAACGTTTCGCCCGCCAGTGGCTTCATCAGTCCAATACAGGAAAGACCGGTGGAAGATAAGACCTGAAAAAGCCTACCGTGTAGGCGAAACGTTTCAACAGTAAAGCTTCTTGTGTTCCACTAATCCAGAATACTTTAAACCCTGAAATAGGGTTAAAGTAAACTGTGTATATACCGATATGGTATAAACCTTGGTAATAAAAACCGACAAGTTAGTTTAGAAAAACACGTAAACAAACACTAGGACATATTAGAAAACGTTTCGGTCCTGGGATATACACACCGATGCATACACACTACTACTCTCGGTTCATACACATCAGGGGAGATCTTTTATCATCGTAATAATATATATCCTAGTTGAAAAATTCATCACATTATCAAAAGGCTCTCCACCCCAAGTGAGCTGCGTAATAAAAGGCTCTCCATCCTAAGTGAGCTGCTAATAAAAGGCTCTCCATCCAAGTGAGCTGCGTAATAAAGGCTCTCCACCCCAAGTGAGCTGCGTAATAAAAGGCTCTCCATCCTAAGTGAGCTGCGTAATAAAGGCTCTCCATCCCAAGTGAGCTGCTAATAAGGCTCTCCACCAAGTGAGCTGCGTAATAAAAGGCTCTCCACCCCAAGTGAGCTGCGTAATAAAAGGCTCTCCATCCTAAGTGAGCTGCGTAATAAAAGGCTCTCCATCCCAAGTGAGCTGCTTAATAAAAGGCTCTCCATCCCAAGTGAGCTGCGTAATAAAAGGCTCTCCACCCCAAGTGAGCTGCGTAATAAAAGGCTCTCCATCCCAAGTGAGCTGCGTAATAAAAGGCTCTCCACCCCAAGTGAGCTGCGTAAGGTCAAAGTGGCTCTCTCACCCCAAGTGAGCTGCGTAATAAAGGCTCTCCATCCCAAGTGAGCTGCGTAATAAAAGGCTCTCCACCCAAGTGAGCTGCCGTAATAAAAGGCTCTCCACCAAGTGAGCTGCGAATAAAAGGCTCTCCATCCCAAGTGAGCTGCGTAATAAAAGGCTCTCCACCCCAAGTGAGCTGCGTAATAAAAGGCTCTCCACCCCAAGTGAGCTGCGTAATAAAAGGCTCTCCACCCAAGTGAGCTGCGTAATAAAAGGCTCTCCATCCCAAGTGAGCTGCGTAATAAAAGGCTCTCCATCCCAGGTGAGCTGCGTAATAAAAGGCTCTCCATCCCAGGTGAGCTGCGTAATAAAAGGCTCTCCATCCCAGGTGAGCTGCGTAATAAAAGGCTCTCCATCCCAAGTGAGCTGCGTAATAAAAGGCTCTCCATCCCAGGTGAGCTGCGTAATAAAAGGCAGATCTCAACAAGTTTAAAAAAAACGAAATTTCTGTTACGTCCCCCACAAAATTTAGCTTTCAAAAGTATATTATAATACATGATTAGGACAAGGTGTGCTGGCACTGCATGCACGAGAGGAATGCTTGTATTCATCAGCTGTGTTTCGAGGTATTTCTGTGTCAGGCTGCCTCGGTGGTGCTCTGCCAAGACGCTGCCAACCCTCCACACTCGTGCCTCTCATGAGGGCCACTCAAGTGTTAGTCTAGGATAATGCAGCGTACATAAACATTTAACGGTATATGGTAACACGGTGGTAACGGTATATGGTAACACGTGGTAACGAAGTGATCTCTGGTAATGTTGCTTCTCTTTCCAAGCAATATTCCATGGTAACAGGCTAGTTTCTGATCATTTACGTTCTTTAAACATACCATGGCAATGATCTCAGATTATACTAAGTTACTTTAACATTCCTTGGTAACAATGATCTCAGATTATACTAAGTTACTTTAACATTCCTTGGTAACAATGATCTCAGATTATACTAAGTTACTTTAACATTCCTTGTAACAATGATCTCAGATTATACTAAGTTACTTTAACATTCCTTGGTAACAATGATCTCAGATTATACTAAGTTACTTTAACATTCCTTGGTAACAATGATCTCAGATTATACTAAGTTACTTTAACATTCCTTGGTAACAATGATCTCAGATTATACTAAGTTACTTTAACATTCCTTGGTAACAATGATCTCAGATTATACTAAGTTACTTTAACATTCTTTGGTAACAATGATCTCAGATTATACTAAGTTACTTTAACATTCCTTGGTAACAATGATCTCAGATTATACTAAGTTACTTTAACATTCCTTGGTAACAATGATCTCAGAAAATACTACGCCATTTCAACTCATGGTAACAAGTGTTAATAATAATATTAGCTTAATAGTCTCACAACTCGAGGAACCTGACTTGTGAGGGACGGGAGCGTCGTCAGTAAAGCACAACAACATTGTACACATTATGACACAGGTCTATGATGCAGTTAAACATCAGCAGTGAAGATCTGAAGATAATTAGAATTGACTAGTTATCACATGGATACTAATATACCCATGTTCTTCAATATAAGTTGCAAATTAGGTCATGTACAGAGCCTATATAATTAAAAACTTCCACTAAGTGTCAGCTTCGAAGCCAAGGTAAAGAGAAATTCTCTTGTTATCTCAGAGGGACGAATATCCTAAAATACACCAGCACATTAAGTTTAAAGCGTTGAAAATATGAAGGAAATTAATTGAGGTACTCAGAACTTATCACATGAACATCAGTAGATCATATTCCCCATTTTCTTCTATAAAAAATGAATGATAGAATCAACACAATCCCAAATATATCCAAACTTTTCTCTAAGTGAAATTTACCAAGGTTTAAGTGTATAAGTGAGAATGTAAGATTAAGTGAATGTTATGGGGATTTATTAACAAGAATAACTCAGTAAAGTCAAATGCT
The DNA here is from genome assembly GCA_009830355.1 of Cherax destructor. Taxonomy (NCBI): domain Eukaryota; kingdom Metazoa; phylum Arthropoda; class Malacostraca; order Decapoda; family Parastacidae; genus Cherax; species Cherax destructor. Next base: position 230,058 of record WNWK01001051.1, on the reverse strand, counting down.
TATCGACTGCTGGCCAGAAGAGACAGTCCCTAGTAATTGTAGATTCTGACACAGTACTGTGCTCCCTCACAGTCTGACACAGTACTGTGCTCCCTCACAGTCTGACAGAGTACTGTGCTCCCTCACAGTCTGACACAGTACTGTGCTTCATCACAGTCTGACACAGTACTATGCTTCATCACAGTCTGACACAGTACTGTGCTTCATCACAGTCTGACACAGTACTGTGCTTCATCACAGTCTGACACAGTACTGTGCTCCCTCACAGTCTGACACAGTACTGTGCTTCATCACAGTCTGACACAGTACTGTGCTCCCTCACAGTCTGACACAGTACTATGCTTCATCACAGTCTGACACAGTACTGTGCTCCCTCACAGTCTGACACAGTACTATGCTCCCTCACAGTCTGACACAGTACTATGCTCCCTCACAGTCTGACACAGTACTGTGCTTCATCACAGTCTGACACAGTACTGTGCTCCCTCACAGTCTGACACAGTACTGTGCTCCCTCACAGTCTGACACAGTACTGTGCTTCATCACAGTCTGACACAGTACTATGCTCCCTCACAGTCTGACACAGTACTGTGCTTCATCACAGTCTGACACAGTACTGTGCTCCCTCACAGTCTGACACAGTACTGTGCTCCCTCTTAGTCTGACACAGTACTGTGCTCCCTCTTAGTCTGACACAGTACTGTGCTCCCTCACAGTACTGTGATCCCTCTCAGTCTGACACAGTACTGTGCTCCCTCACAGTCTGACACAGTACTGTGCTCCCTCACAGTCTGACACAGTACTGTGCTCCCTCTCAGTCTGACACAGTACTGTGCTCCCTCACAGTCTGACACAGTACTGTGCTCCCTCTCAGTCTGACACAGTACTGTGCTCCCTTACAGCCTGACACAGTACTGTGCTCCCTCACAGTCTGACACAGTACTGTGCTCTCTCACAGCCTGACACAGTACTGTGCTCCCTCACAGTCTGACACAGAGCTGTGCTCCCTCACAGTCTGACACAGTACTGTGCTCTCTCACAGCCTGACACAGTACTGTGCTTTCTCACAGTCTGACACAGTACTGTGCTCCCTCACAGTCTGACACAGTACTGTGCTCCCTCACAGACTGACACAGTACTGTGCTCCCTCACAGCCTGACACAGTACTGTGCTCCCTCACAGCCTGACACAGTACTGTGCTCCCTCACATAAGAACATAAGAAAGAAGGAACACTGCAGCAGGCCTACTGGCCCATGCGAGGCAGGTCCAAGTCTCCAACCGGCTTAAGCCAATGCCCCGACCCAGCCAGGTCAGGTACCATTCACTTAAGGAAGGAGCACTGCATTTGACCTAGTAGCACAAGCTAGTCAGGACCAACTCACACCCACCAGCACCCACTCATATATTTATCTAGCCGACCACCAGGATTTAACCCCCTCCAGGTAAACTCCAGGTAGTCAGGTCACTTCCACTTAAGGAATTAGTACGGCATCTGACCTAGTAGCACAAGCTAGTCAGGTCCAACTCACACTCACCCACACCCACTCATGTATTTATCTAACCTATTTTTAAAACTACACAACGTCCCAGCTCCTATGACGGTAGTTGGGAGTTTGTTCCACTCATCCACAACTCTATTACCAAACCAGTGCTTTCCTATATCCTTCCTGAATCTGAACTTTTCCAACTTGAAACCATTGCTGCGAGTCCTGTCTTGGCTGGATATTTTCAGCACTCTATTTACATTCCCTTTATTTATTCCTGTTTTCCATTTATATACCTCAATCATATCCCCCCTAATTCTACGCCTTTCTAGAGAGTGCAGATTCAGGGTCCTCAGTCTATCCTCATAGGGAAGATTTCTGATACATGGGATCAACTTTGTCATCTTCCTCTGTACGTTTTCCAGTGCATTTATATCCATTCTGTAATACGGTGACCAGAACTGAGCAGCATAATCTAAATGAGGCCTAACCAAAGATATATAGAGTTGAAGAATAACCTGAGGCCTTCTATTATTTATACTTCTTGATATGAAGCCAAGGATTCTGTTAGCTTTATTGCGAACACTTATGCACTGTTGTCTTGGTTTCAGATTACTACTAACCAGAACTCCTAAATCCTTCTCACAATCACAAGTATTAGGATCTACATTATTCAGTTTATATGTGGCATGGTTATTGTCCTGCCCAACATTTAAAACTTTGCATTTGTCTACATTAAACTGCATCTGCCACTTCTCCGACCACTGCATCAGTCTATTCAAATCATCCTGGAGTGCTCTAATGTCCTCATTAGAATGAATTGGACGGCCTATTTTGGTGTCATCAGCAAATTTGCTTATGTTGCTATTTATTCCCTCATCTATGTCGTTTATGTAAATTGTAAGCAACAGGGGGCCCAAAACTGACCCCTGTGGAACACCGCTTGAGACGTGCCTTCATTCTGATTTCTCTCCATTTATGCAAACTCTCTGCCGCCTATTTGTCAACCATGCCTCTACCCAGGACAAAATTTCTCCTCCTATTCCGTGTGCCTTAATTTTCCTCAATAGCCTCTGATGTGGGACTTTATCGAAAGCCTTACTGAAGTCAATATACACAATATCATATTCATTACCATGATCTACCTCCTCAAACACCATAGTGAAAAAAGTTAGTAAATTCGTAAGACAGGAACGCCCTTTAGTAAAACCGTGTTGAGATTCATTAATCAATTTATGCTTTTCAAGATGGCTACGAATTGCCTCGGCAATTATTGATTCCATAAATTTACCAACTATGGAGGTAAGGCTTATTGGTCTATAGTTCGAAGCTAAGGACCTGTCACCTGCCTTGTAAATAGGTATTACATTTGCCCTTTTCCACTTGTCTGGCACTATGCCAGTTTGTAGTGATATATTGAAAAGATTTGCCAAAGGTTTGCTAAGTTCCTCTTTACATTCCTTTAAAACTCTTGCAAACAGCTCATCAGGTCACGGGGATTTGTTAGGTTTTAATTTCTCTATTTGTCTGAGGACCATGTCACTAGTTACCCCAATCGAGCATAGTCTATTATCTTCCTGTTCAACATAATTTATTATTTCTGGAATTCCGCTAGTATCTTCCTGAGTAAAAACTGAGAGGAAGTAAGTATTGAAAATTTCACACATATCCTTATCACTGTCTGTGATCTGTCCTGAGTTACCCTTAAGTGGGCCTATCTTGTCCCTAATCTGTACTGTATTCCTGAAAGAACCCTTTTGGATTAGTCTTCGAATCCCTTGCGACCTTAGCCTCATAATCCCTTTTTGCTTTTCTTATTCCTTTTTTTATTTCTCTCTTTAATTGAAAATATTGATTTATTATCTGTTCAACCCCTCTTTTGATACGCATATATATGCCTCTCTTTTGACCAATGAGATGTTTTAATCTATTGTTCATCCATTTAGGATCATTTTTATTAGATCTAATTTCCCTACTCGGAACAAAAGTTGTCTGGGCAGCTAGAACTACGCTCTGGAAAACGTCATATTGGCAACCAAAACCACCTACCTGACCCATAGTCAGGTCATCCCAATTTAGCCCACCCAGGTAATTTCTCAGTCCCATGAAGTCGGCTAAGCGAAAGTCTGGAACAGGGACTTGATTACAGTTACCTGGGTAATTCCATGATATATTGAAACTAAGTGATTTGTAATCGCTTTCCCCAAGCTCTTCATTAACATCAAGATTATTAACTAGTGATTCTTTGTTGGCAAGAACCAAATCAAGCAAGTTGCTACCTCTAGTTGGTTCTGTCACAAACTGTTTTAAAAAACAATCCTGAACCGTATCAAGAAAGTCACTAGACTCAAGATTAATTGTCACATTGTTCCAATCAATTTGTCTTAAGTTAAAATCTCCCATTAACACAACATTTTCATATCTAGACGTCTTATGAATTTTGTCCCATAGCAGCTTATTGCACTCCCTATCCAGGCTTGGGGGCCGGTAAATCACACCCAAAATTAATTTCTCACGACCCTCGAGAAACTGTAGCCAAACAGATTCTGTGTCCGATGTTTCTAATCTTATACCTTGTCTAACACAAGAATTTAAATTATCTCTGACATACATCGCCACTCCACCACCCTTCCTGACACAGTACTGTGCTCCCTCACAGCCTGACGCATAACTGTGCTCCCTCACAGCCTGACACAGTACTGTGCTCTCTCACAGCCTGACACTACTTTGCTCCCTCACAGTCTGACATAGTATTGTGTTCCCTCACAGTCTGACACAGTACTGTGCTCCCTCACAGTCTGACACAGTACTGTGCTCACTCACAGCCTGACAGACTACTGTGCTCCTTCACAGTCTGACATAGTACTGTGCTCACTCACAGTCTGACACAGTACTGTGCTTCCTCATAGTCTGACACAGAACTGTGCTCCCTTACAGCCTGACACAGTACTGTGCTCCCTCACAGCCTGACACAGTACTGTGCTCCCTCACAGTATGACATAGTACTGTGCTCAATCATAGTTTGATACAGTACTGTGTTCCCTCACAGTCTGACAGAGTACAGTGCTTCCTCTCAATCTGACAGAGTACTGTGCTCCCTCACAACCGGACACAGTACTGTGCTCCCTCACAGTCTGACACAGTACTGTGCTCCCTCAAAGCCTGACACAGTACTGTGCTTCATCACAGCCTGACACAGTACTGTGTTCCCTCACAGTCTGACACAGTACTGTGCTTCCTCACAGTTTCACACAGTACTGTGCTCCTTCACAGCCTGACACAGTACTGTGTTCCCTCACAGTTTGACACAGTACTGTGCTGCCTCACAGACTGACACAGTACTGTGCTCCCTCACAGTCCGACACAGTACTGTGCTCCCTCACAGTCCGACACAGAACTGTGCTCCCCCACTGCCTGACACAGTACTGTGTTCACGCACAGTCTGACACAGTACTGTGCTTCCTCACAGTCTCTCACACTACTGTGCTCCTTCACAGCCTGACACAGTACTGTGCTCCCTCACAGTCTGACACAATACTGTGCTCCTTCATAGTCTGACACAGTACTGTGCTCCCTCACAATCTGACACACTTCTGTGCTCCCTCACAGTCTGACACAGTACTGTGCTCCCTCAGCCCGACAAAGTACTGTGCTCCGTCACAGTATGACATAGTACTGTGCTCAATCACAGTTTGACACAGTACTGTGCTCCCTCAGAGTCTGACAGAGTACAGTGCTCCCTCACAGTCTGACAGAGTACTGTGCTCCCTCACAGTCTGACACAGTACTGTGCTCCCTCACAGTCTGACACAGTACTGTGCTCCCTCACAGTCTCACACAGTACTGTGCTCCCTCACAGTCTGACACAGTACTGTGCTTCCTCACAGTCTGACACAGTACTGTGCTCCCTGACAGTCTGACACAGAACTGTGCTCCCTCACAGTCTGACACAGTACTGTGCTTCTTCACAGTCTGACACAGTACTGTGCTTCCTCACAGTCTGACACAGTACTGTGCTTCCTCACAGCCTGACACAGTACTGTGCTTCCTCACAGTCTGACACAGTACTGTGCTCCCTCACAGTACTGTTATCCCTCACAGTCTGACACAGTACTGTGCTTCCTCACAGTCTGACACAGTACTGTGCTCCCTCACAGTCTGACACAGAACTGTGCTCCCTCACAGTCTGACACAGTACTGTGCTCCCTCACAGCCTGACACAGTACTGTGCTCCCTCACAGCCTGACACAGTATTGTGCTCCATCACAGCCTGACACAGTACTGTGCTTCCTCACAGTCTGACACAGTACTGTGCTCCCTCACAGCCTGACACAGTATTGTGCTCCATCACAGCCTGACACAGTACTGTGCTCCCTCACAGTCTGACACAGTACTGTGCTCCCTGAAAGCCTGACACAGTACTGTGCTCCATCACAGCCTGACACAGTACTGTGCTCCCTCACAGCCTGACACAGTACTGTGTTCCCTCACAGTCTCACACAGTACTGTGCTCCATCACAGTCTCACACAGTACTGTGCTCCATCACAGTCTCACACAGTACTGTGCTCCCTCACAGCCTGACACAGTACTGTGCTCCCTCACAGTCTGACAGAGTACTGTGCTCCCTCACAGCCTGACACAGTACTGTGCTCCCTCACAGTCTGACGCAGTACTGTGCTCCCTCACAGTCTCACACAGTACTGTGCTCCCTCACAGTCTGACACAGTACTGTGCTTCCTCACAGTCTGACAGAGTACTGTGCTCCCTCACAGTCTGACACAATACTGTGCTCCTTCATAGTCTGACACAGTAGTGTGCTCCCTCACAGTCTGACACAGTACTGTGCTCCCTCACAGTCTGACCGAGTACTGTGCTCCCTCACAGCCTGACACAGTACTGTGCTCCCTCACAGCCTGACACAGTACTGTGTTACTCACAGTCTCACACAGTACTGTGCTCCCTCACAGTCTCACACAGTACTGTGCTCCCTCACAGTCTGACACAGTACTGTGCTTCCTCACAGTCTGACACAGTACTGTGCTCCCTCACAGTCTGACACAGGACTGTGCTCCCTCACAGTCTGACACAGTACTGTGCTTTCTCACAGTCTGACACAGGACTGTGCTCCCTCACAGTCTGAAGCTGAGACGTTTTATTTTGTTATTCACAATTGTAGTATTTGAATTAGGAGAACGCACTAAACCAGTAGGGGTCATATAACGCCTTGGAGCTGAAAGTATTCAAATTCTATCCAAAGAAGGAGAATTCCAGTTCCTTGGAACAAGAACCCTTCGCTGGCATCAACGAAAAATAATGCAATAAGGTAAAAAAAAAATCTATAGTATTTTAGGTTTATAAATGTCAAAATGGCGACTACAAACGCCATTTAATACACCAACCTTTTTTTTAGGCAAGACTCCACCTGGTCGGTGCAGGATCAACCAGGCTGTGGTTCATATTTTGGACTACGTGCGGCCAGCAGTAACAGCCTGGTTGACCAGGCCCTGGTCCACCATTGACGCCTGGTCGTGGACCGGGCCGCGGAATGCCCCCCAGGTAGACCCATCACACGGAAACAATCTCTGGCAATTCACAGTACTGTGAATCTTACCCATGATACATTACTCAAGCGTTGGAAATTTCAAGCCTATCCAAAAAGGCGTTTTCGAGATTAAAACGAAATTTTTTGAGAAAGAAACGAGAAATGTTGCAGATAATGTTTCGGAAATATTAAAAACCTCGCACTGATAAATTTAAAAAAAGGCTTCTTTTATTTATTTTCCAGTTTTATTTTCTATCTGTATGAAAAACTATTTGATTATGATAGTTTCTGAGATAAACCAGTTTAATGAAATGGCTGTAAAAAACCTGGCAAACTGGCAACCACTCATCTCTAAATCCATACAAAATTACTTCCAATTAAGATATTAAGCAACTTTTTATACAATTGGCAAATTGAAATCTTCAATTCTCAAAGTGAACGGCAAACTTTCTGGTAAGGAAGAAGAGGTGTTGATTCACCGGGAATTCTCCCGGACCAGGTCTTTACCAGATGGCGACCCGGCTCCGGCTCCCTGGCGTGGGAGTAGCAGAGACCTGTGTCACATTGGAGGGGTGACCCCTCAGCGGCGGGACCAACTGGCCCCAGGCCTAGCCACATTCCCCACCTCCACGAGGCAGGTAGGTAGATAGATGCTAGGCCTCTCTGGTCTGCCACCTTCCCCGCCCCAAGGAGGCTGACGGGAAGGACAGGCTTGCGAGCCGCAGATGGTAGCAAGCTCCAGCCTTGGCACCTACCCTGCCCTAGAAGGGCTGGGCATGGTGATCGACATTTCTCTTATTAAAGCCACGAACAGTGAAGGTTTGAAGCCGATCAGAAAAGACATTCTCCAGTAAGTTATGTAATTCCAACGATTCCAATATTCTAAAGAATTTGAGGAAATTTCTTAAATTTCCCTCTTAAACTGTTTATTTATAAAATTGACAAACTGGGATTCATGGCATCCAGCAACAGTGTGAGTCTTGTGTTGAGGGAACCTCAATAGTGGGAAAAATTTGAAGTCGATCTGACAAGTCATTCTTCAGTTATGCCACGGGTTCCAACGATTCCAGTTTTTATGTTGTTTTACAACAAGATATTTGGCTGCAGGAACCAGACTTAATGGCAACTCTCCTGGCACTAAGATGCACTCTTAATGGCAACTCTCCTGGCACTAAGATGCACTCTTAATGGCAACTCTCCTGGCACTAAGATGCACTCTTAATGGCAACTCTCCTGGCACTAAGATGCACTCTTAATGGCAACTCTCCTGGCACTAAGATGCACTCTTAATGGCAACTCTCCTGGCACTAAGATGCACTCTTATTGGCAACTCTCCTGGCACTAAGATGCACTCTTAATGGCAACTCTCCTGGCACTAAGCTGCACTCTTAATGGCAACTCTCCTGGCACTAAGATGCACTCTTAATGGCAACTCTCCTGGCACTAAGATGCACTCTTATTGGCAACTCTCCTGGCACTAAGATGCACTCTTAATGGCAACTCTCCTGGCACTAAGATGCACTCTTAATGGTAACTCTCCTGGCACTAAGATGCACTCTTAATAGTAACTCTCCTGGCACTAAGATGCACTCTTAATGGTAACTCTCCTGGCACTAAGATGCACTCTTAATGGTAACTCTCCTGGCACTAAGATGCACTCTTAATGGCAAATCTCCTGGCACTATGATGCACTCTTAATGGCAACTCTCCTGGCACTAAGATGCACTCTTAATGGCATCTCTCCTGGCACTAAGATGCACTCTTAATGGCAACTCTCCTGGCACTAAGATGCACTATTAATGGCAACTCTCCTGGCACTAAGATGCACTCTTAATGGTAACTCTCCTGGCACTAAGATGCACTCTTAATGGTAACTCTCCTGGCACTAAGATGCACTCTTAATAGTAACTCTCCTGGCACTAAGATGCACTGTTAATGGTAACTCTCCTGGCACTAAGATGCACTCTTAATGGTAACTCTCCTGGCACTAAGATGCACTCTTAATGGCAACTCTCCTGGCACTAAGATGCACTCCTAATGGCAACTCTCCTGGCACTAAGATGCACTCTTAATGGCAACTCTCCTGGCACTAAGATGCACTCTTAATGGCAACTCTCCTGGCACTAAGATGCACTCTTAATGGCAACTCTCCTGGCACTAAGATGCACTCTTAATGGCAACTCTCCTGGCACTAAGATGCACTCTTAACTTAATGGCATCTCTCCTGGCACTAAGATGCATCACTCATTAAACTCACTGACTATATATATATATATATATATATATATATATATATATATATATATATATATATATATATATATATATCAGTATATACATTGATAGATTGCTCTAGTCCCGATAAACGAACATTTGGACTTAAAATATTCCTGATTGAAGATGAGCACTTGACATGCAGCCTTAATGACCCTGGTGTGTTAATGGACCGTCCTAATGGCCCGTCAAAACCAGAGAAATGGTATATACATCGTCTCTTTCCAGGTAGATCTGTTTGTGACATGATAATTGCTTACTATGTGGGCGAAACGTTGTCAGTAATTGAGTTATTGTGAATTTGTGTTTTACTATCCAAGCTAACGTCTGTTGGGCAGCAGTGTTTCAATATCCTGTTAAACACCGTAATGTTTGGTTTATTGGCTCCATTTAAACCGTCTTGATGCTTACTGGAGTGACAACATTAAGTAGGTTAAAAATAAAACAACAGGCTAAATTTAAACCCCCCCAAAAATAGGATGTTAAACAGTGAAGACCAGGTTGTTAAACCAGGTGAAGAACCAGGTTGTTAAACCAGATGAAGAACCAGGTTGTTAAACCAATTTGATAAAACAGGTGAAGGACCACACACACACACACACGCACACATACACACACACATACACACACAGGCATGTATAACAGGAAGGGCACTGGAATGGATCAGGGAATACCTCACAGGGAGGCAACAACGGGTCATGGTGCGTGATGAGGTATCACAGTTGGCGCCTGTGACGAGCGGTGTACCGCAGGGGTCAGTCCTAGGACCAGTGCTATTCTTGGTATATGTGAATGACATGACTGACGGGATAGACTCAGAAGTGTCTCTGTTCGCAGATGATGTGAAATTAATGAGGAGAATCACATCGGAAGAGGACCAAGCAGGACTTCAAACAGACCTGGACAAGCTTGACATCTGGTCTAGCAACTGGCTTCTCGAATTTAATCCCACCAAATGAAAAGTCATGAAGATCGGAGAAGGGCAAAGAAGACCGCTGACAGAGTACAGGCTAGGTGGACAAAGGCTACAAACCTCGTCAAAGGAGAAAGACCTTGGGGTGAGTATAACGCCAAGCACGTCTCCGGAGGCACACATCAACCAGATAACTGCGGCAGCATATGGGCGACTGGCAAACCTAAGATTAGCGTTCCGTTACCTTAACAAGGAATCGTTCAAGACACTGAACACCGTGTACGTCAGGCCCATACCAGAGTATGCAGCACCAGTCTGGAACCCACATCTTGTCAAGCACGTCAAGAAGCTAGAGAAAGTGCAATGGTTTGCGACAAGTTTAGTTCCACAACTCAGGGGTCTGTCCTATGAAAAAAGGTTGAGGGAAATAGGACTAACAACACTGGAGGACAGAAGGGTTAGAGGAGACACGATAACGACATACAAAATACTGCGGGGAATCGACAAGGTGGATAGTGACAGAATGTTCAAGAGAGGGAACACAGAAACAAGGGGGCACAACTGGAAGCTGAAGACTCAGATGAGTCATAGGGATGTTAGGAAGCATTTCTTCAGCCATAGAGTAGTCAGGAAGTGGAATAGTCTAGCGAACGATATAGTCGAGGCGGGAACCATACATAGTTTTAAGACAAGGTATGATAAAGCTCATGGAGCAGGGAGAGCAGAGACCCAGTAGCGGACAGTAAAGAGGCGGGGCCAGGAGCTCAGTCTCGACCCCTGCAACCACAATTAGGTGAGTACAATTAGGTGAGTGTACACACACACACACACACACACACACACACACACATTCACACAAACACACACACACACACACACGAACACACACACACACACACAACAGGCCTAGTGTCTAATCGACATGTGCCTAGGACAAAATGGTAACTAACACACACAAACGCACACACGCACACACATACACACATACCCCCCAGACTACGGTATTAGAAAGTTTGGTATACAAATGCAGATGGAATAACAAATAAATGTGAGGAGTGGCATGAAAGATTAAAGGAGACATCCCCAGACATAATAGCACTCACAGAAACGAAACTCACCAGGATGATAACAGATGCAATCTTTCCACCCGGATATCAAATCCTCAGGAAAGATAGAGGGAGCAGAGGGGGAGGAGGAGTTGCACTGCTCATTAAGAACCGGTGGGGATTTGAGGAAGTGGAAGGAATGGATGGAATGGGTGAAAGGGACTACATAGTAGGAACAATTCAGTCTGAGGGCCATAAAGTGGTAATTGCTGTAATGTACAATCCGCCACAGAACTGCAGGAGGCCAAGAGAAGAATATGACGAGAGCAACAGAGCAATGGTAGACACACTAGCCGAGGTGGCCAGAAGAGCCCACATGGGGAGAGCAAAGTTACTAGTTATGGGTGATTTCAATCACAAGGAGATTGATTGGGAAAACCTGGAGCCCCATGGGGGTCCTGAATCATGGAGAGCCAAGATGATGGATGTGGTACTGGAAAACCTCATGCATCAACATGTTAGAGACACTACCAGAGAGAGAGGTGGGGATGATCCAGCAAGACTGGACCTAGTATTCACCTTGAGTAGTTCGGACATCGAGGATATCACGTATGAAAGGCCCCTTGGAGCTAGTGATCATTTGGTTCTGTGTTTTGATTATATAGTTGAGCTACAAGTGGAGAGGGAGCAGGAATAGGAAGGAGAAACGAAACTACAAAAGGGGGACTACACAGGCATGAGGAACTTCCTACAAGACGTTCAGTGGGAGAGAGAATTGGCAGGAAAACCAGTAAAAGAAATGATGGAATATGTGACAACCAAATGCAAAGAGGCAGAGGAAAGGTTTGTCCCCAAGGGAAACAGAAGTAATGGGAAGACCAGAACGAGTTCTTGGTTCACCCAGAGGTGTAGGTAGGCAAAAACTAAGTGCACTAGAGAATGGAAAAAGTACAGAAGACAAAGGACCCAGGAAAATAAAGAGATTAGCCGAAGAGCCAGAAACGAAGGGAGGCTCAGCGACAATACGAAAATGATATAGCATCAAAAGTAAAGTCTGACCCAAAGCTGTTGTACAGCCACATCAGGAGGAAAACAACAGTCAAGGACCAGGTAATCAGTCTGAGGAAGGAAGGTGGGGAGTTCACTAGAAACGACCAAGAGTGAGGAGCTCAACATGAGATTTAAAGAAGTATTTACAGAGGAGACAGGAAGGCCTCCAGGAATTCAGAATAGGGAGGTATACCAACAAGTGCTGGATGAAATACACACAACCGAGGAGGAGGTAAATAAGCTGTTATGTGAACTCGATACCTCAAAAACGGTGGGACCTGACAACATTTCTTCGTGGGTCCTTAGAGAGGAAGCAGAGATGTTAAGTGTGCCACTAACAAAAATCTTCAACACATCCATTGAAACTGGGCAACTACCTGAGGTGTGGAAGATGGCAAAAGTAGTCCCAATTTTTAAGAAAGGAGACAGACACGAGACATTAAACTACAGACCTGTGTCACTGACGTGTATAGTATGCAAAGTCATGGAGAAGATCATCAGGAGGAGAGTGGTGGAGCACCTAGAAAGACACAAGCTACTGCGACCCCTGAATGGGCCCCAACGTATATATCTGTTTATATGTGATTGATGTATATTTCCATTTTCTATAATTTTATATTGCTGATATTGTCGATAATAGCTAAATCGTTAATATTGTGCTTTATACTATTATTGGACTATTATTTGACTTATATTTGACATTATTTGACTTAGCTTTTGTTATAGGTAGGATGTAACACTATATATTATGCTCATGTTTGTAGTAGCTGCCTTGGAGTTGGCAAACTACCGTTTATGACACTACGCTAGTTATACTGCCGGCGTCTAGTTGCTGGGAGGGAGTCACATGATTCCACCTGAGGTGGGTGGCTGCTCCTCCTTCCTCGAGAGCACTACGCAGCTGGACATCGTTGTGTCAACACCTCGCTCCTTTCTCTACTTGTTTTCTCGCTATTTAGATTCTGTGTGGTAGAGTATGTATTCGGTGGTTAGACGAAACATACTTCTTAGGACACTGTGTAACTCTGTTCACAGAGGATAGACTAGACAGTGATTTTCGACGTTTTTCTGGGTTGTGTGTCACATTGACACTCTGAGATAACTCAGGTCTCTAGCTACAGCTCCTGACCTAATTCGATAAGGCATCTGTGCACCGCCACAGTTTGGGATTGTTTATGCTGAACCTAGATTCAGTAGAAAGGGAGTTTTGTGACTGTTTTGGAGGATCTACTGATGGTCCCCAGTTAGGGTCGATTTTCTATCTCCTTGTTCCTGACGCTGTGTTGCTGTTGCCTGTTATATTGCTGTTCTGCGAAGTGGTCATTTTACTGGTCAATCAAGCTATTCTGATTGTCAGTTTGTTAGAAAAGCTAGCTTATGAGAAGTTCAGTCGGACACTGGTTAGTCGAGTCTTAGAGTTACCTGGAGATCACTCATACACACATATATTCTTATTTGCATATATCTGTATTATTGTACTTACTGACATTGTACCTGATGGTACTTCAGAGTCATTTGGATATATGTGGCCTCAGCACAGACTTATGGTATATGAGAGCAGTGTAGGAGCTACCCTCCTAATTAACTTCCTAATGCATTACTTATTGAACATCCTGATCATATGTACATTTATTTACTTTGAAACCCAAGACACTAACTTTGTTAATAAACATATTAAATTTTATGCTTTGGTTAGTAACCTATCAGTTGTAATCCTTATGAGGACTATTGAAAATGTTGGATAACTGGACCAGGATACTGACTTTGTTGCAAAAGCCCAGTAACAGGCTGGATGCTAGAAGGGCTATCCTTTCTAGTGTTCACTGGAGATGTCTATTACTAATAGATATCGTGTCATTTTGTAACACAAGCTTATAAACGACAACCAGGACGGTTTCAGGGAAAGAAAATCTTGTGTCACAAACCTACTGGAGTTTTATGACAAGGTAACAGAAGTAAGACACGAGAGAGAAGGGTGGATAAACTGCATTTTCTTGGACTGCAAGAAGGCCTTCGACACAGTTCCTCACAAGAGGTTAATGCAAAAGCTATAGGATCAGGCACACGTAACAGGAAAGGCACTGCAACGGATCAGAAAATATCTGACAGGGAGGCAACAACGAGTCATGGTACGTGACGAGGTGTCAGAGTGGGCACCTGTGACGAGTGGGGTTCTACAATGGTCAGTCCTAGGACCGGTACTGTTTTTGGTATATGTGAATGACATAACGGAAGGGATAGACTCAGAAGTGTCCCTGTTTGCAGATGATGTGAAGTTAATGAGAAGAATTAAATCAGTCGAGGATCAGGCAGGACTACAAAGAGACCTGGACAGGTTACAAGCCTGGTCCAGTAACTGGCTCCTTGAATTTAACCCTGCCAAATGTAAAGTCATGAAGATCGGGGAAGGGCAAAGAAGACCGGACAGAGTATAGTCTAGGTGGCCAAAGACTGCAAACCTCACTCAAGGAAAAAGATCTTGGGGTGAGTATAATACCGAGCACATCTCCTGAGGCACACATCAATCAGATAACTGCTGCAGCATACGGGCGTCTGGCAAACCTAAGAATAGCGTTCCAATACCTCACTAAGGAATCGTTCAAGACTCTTTACACCATATACGTCAGGCCCATACTGGAGTATGCAGCACCAGTTTGGAACCCACACCTGGTCAAGCACGTCAGGAAATTAGAGAAAGTGCAAAGGTTTGCAACAAGACTAGTCCCAGAGTTAAGGGAATTGTCCTACGAAGAAAGGTTAAGGGAAATCGGCCTGACGACACTAGAGGACAGGAGGGTTAGGGGAGACATGATAACGACATATAAAATACTGCGAGGAATTGATAAGGTGGAAAAGAGACAAGATGTTCCAGAGAGGGGACACAGAAACAAGGGGACACAATTAGAAGTTAAAGACTCCTATGAGTCAAAGGGATGTTAGGAAGTATTTCTTCAGTCATAGAGTTGTCAGGAAGTGGAATAGTCTAACAAGTGATGTAGTGGAGGCAGGAACCATACATAGCTTTAAGACGAGGTATGATAGAGCTCATGGAGCAGAGAGAGAGAAGACCTAGTAGTGAACAGTGAAGAGGCGGGGCCAGGAGCTGAGTGTCGACCCTTGCAACCACAATTAGGTAAGTACAATTAGGTGAGTGTTAGCATCATTAACACTGACGTCAGCATCATTAACACTGACGTCAGCATCATTAACACTGACGTCAGCATCATTAACACTGACGTCAGCATCATTAACACTGACGTCAGCATCATTAACACTGACGTCAGCATCATTAACACTGACGTTAGCATCATTAACACTGACGTCAGCATCATTAACACTGACGTCAGCATCATTAACACTGACGTCAGCATCATTAACACTGACGTCAGCATCATTAACACTGACGTCAGCATCATTACACTGACGTCAGCATCATAACACTGACGTCAGCATCATTAACACTGACGTCAGCATCATTAACACTGACGTCAGCATCATTAACACTGACGTCAGCATCATTAACACTGACGTCAGCATCATTAACACTGACGTCAGCATCATTAACACTGACGTCAGCAAATGGCTGAGTTAGTTGAATAAAACTCAGGGATCTGCTCTGCTTAAAAGTCTTAATGATCTGTTGTTTTAGGGATCTGTTGTTGTAGGTAAAGACTTAGGTACCAGTTATTGTAGGTAAAGACTTAGGTACCTGGTTTTTAGGTAAAGACTTAGGTATTTGTTGTTTTAAGTAAAGACTTGGGTATTTGTTATTATAGGTAAAGATTAGGTATTTGCTAGTGTAGGTAAAGACTTAGGTTCCTGTTATTTTAGGTAAAGACTTAGGTATTTGTTGTTGTAAGTAAAGACTTAGGTATTTGTTATTGTAGGTAAAGATTAGGTATTTGTTATTGTAGGTAAAGACTTAGGGACCTGTTATTGTAGGTAAAGACTTAAGTGCCTGTTATTGTAGGTAAAGACTTAGGTATCTGTTATTGTAGGTAAAGCCTTAGGTACCTGTTATTATAGGTAAAGATTTAGGTTACTGTTATTGTAGGTAAAGACTTAGGTATCTGTTATTGTAGGTTAAGACTTAAGTACGTGTTATTGTAGGTAAAGACTTAGGTACCTGTTATTGTAGGTAAAGACTTAGGTACCTGCTACTGTAGGAAAAGACTTAGGTAAATGTTATTGTTGGTAAAGACTTAGGTACCTGTTATTGTAGGTGAAGACTTAGGTACCTGTTATTGTAGGTAAAGACTTAGGAACCTGTTATTGTAGGTAAAGACTTAGGTTCCTGTTATTGTAGGTAAAGACTTAGATACATGTTATTGTAGGTAAATACTTAGGTATCTGTTATTGTAGGTAAAGACTTAGGTTCCTGTTATTGTAGGTAAAGACTTAGGTACCTGTTATTGTAGGTAAAGACTTAGGTGCCTGTCATTGTAGGTAAATACTTAGGTATCTGTTATTGTAGGTAAAGACTTAGGTGCCTGCTATTGTAGGTAAAGACTTAGGTATCTGTTATTGTAGGTAAAGACATAGGTGCCTGTTATTGTAGGTAAAGACTTAGGTACCTGTTATTGGAGGTAAAAACTTAGATACCTGTTATTGTAGGTAAAGACTTAGGTACCTGTTAATGGAGGTAAATACTAAGGAATCTTTTTTTTTGTAGGTATCTCTTGTTTTAGGTAATGGTTTATGGATCTACTGTTTTAGGTAGAGGTTTAGGGATCTATTGTTTTAGGTAGAGGTTTAGGGATCTATTGTTTTAGGTAGAGGTTTAGGGATCTATTGTTTTAGGTAGAGGTTTAGGGATCTATTTTTTTAGGTAGAGGTTTAGGGATCTATTGTTTTAGGTAGAGGTTTAAGGATCAATTGTTTTAGGTAGAGGTTTAGGGATCAATTGTTTTAGGTAGAGGTTTAGGGATCTATTATTTTAGGTAAAGATTTAGGGATCTATTGTCTTAGGTAGAGGTTTAGGGATCTATTGTTTTAGGTAGAGGTTTAGGGATCTATTGTTAGAGTGAAGAAGAGAAACTTAAATAACAGTATTGGTGTTTAAGTCTCTAAGTCAGCATCACTTTAATTGAAATTTATTGTCAAATTTATTCATCCCTGAACTTGAAACTGCATATTATTTTAAGGAATTGAAATGTCTCCGATATTTAGCTTCTGTGAAGATGTGGTGATGGTAGTGGTAGTAATGGTGGTCGTGGTGGTGGTGGTCGTGGTGGTAGTGGTAGTGATGGTGGTCGTGGTGGTGGTGGTAGTGATGGTCGCGGTGGTGGTGGTGGTCGTGGTGGTGGTGGTGGTGGTAGTGATGGTCGCGGTGGTGGTGGTGGTGGCGGTGGTGGTGGTAGTGGTAGTGATGGTCGCGGTGGTGGTGGTGGTGGTGGTGGTAGTGGTAGTGATGGTCGCGGTGGTGGTGGTCGTGGCGGTGGTGGTGGTAGTGGTAGTGATGGTCGCGGTAGTGGTGGTGGTGGTGGTGGTGGTGGTGGTAGTGATGGTCGTGGTGGTGGTCGTCGTCATGGTGGTTTTGGTCGTGCTCGTGGTCATCGTGGTGGTGGTGGGGGTGTTGGTGGTGGGGGTGTTGGTGGTGGGGGTGTTGGTGGTGGGGGTGTTGGTGGTGGGGGTGTTGGTGGTGGGGGTGTTGGTGGTGGGGGTGTTGGTGGTGGGGGTGTTGGTGGTGGTGGTAGTGATGGTCGCGGTGGTGGTGGTCGGGTGGTGGTGGTGGTGGTGGTAATGATAGTCGAAGTGGTGGTGGTCGTGGTCATCGTGGTGGTGGTGGTGGTGGTAGTGATGGTCGTAGTGGTGGTGGTCGTGGTGGTGGTGGTGTTGGTGGTGGGGTGGTGGTAATGATGGTGGTGCTGGTGGTGGTCAAAAATAACCGAACACCAGTCAAACATAACCGAACACCAGTCAAACATAAACGAACACCAGACAAACATAAACGAACACCAGTCAAACATAAACGAACACCAGTCAAACATAAACGAACACCAGTCAAACATAAACGAACACCAGTCAAACTTAAACGAACACCAGTCAAACTTAAACGAACACCAGTCAAACTTAAACGAACACCAGTCAAACTTAAACGAACACCAGTCAAACTTAAACGAACACCAGTCAAACATAAACGAACACCAGTCAAACATAAACGAACACCAGTTAAACATAACCGAACACCAGTCAAACATAAACGAACACCAGTCAAACATAACCGAACAGTAAGAGAGAAGAGCAGTGATGTAACAGGTGTGGACACTGTCTTGGTGACAGTGATGTAACAGGTGTGGACACGTCCTAGCGACAGTGAGATGTAACAGTGTGAATGTGACACTGTCTTGGTGACAGTGATATAACAGGTGTGGACACTGTCTTGGTGACAGTGGTGTAACAGGTGTGGACACTGTCTTGGTGACAGTGATGTAACAGGTGTGGACACTGTCTTGGTGACAGTGATATAACAGGTGTGGACACTGTCTTGGTGACAGTGATGTAACAGGTGTGGACACTGTCTTGGTGACAGTGATATAACAGGTGTGGACACTGTCTTGATGACAGTGATATAACAGGGTGGACACGTCTTGGTGACAGTGATATAACAGGTGTGACACTGTCTTGTGACAGTGATTAACAGGTGTGGACACTGTCTTGGTGACAGTGATGTAACAGGTGTGGACACTGTCATGACAGTGATGTAACAGGTGTGACACTGTCTTGGTGACAGTGATGTAACAGGTGTGGACACTGTCTTGATGACAGTGATGTAACAGGTGTGGACACTGTCTTGGTGACAGTGATGTAACAGGTGGACACTGTCTTGGTGACAGTGATTAACAGTGTGGACACTGTCTTGGTGACAGTGATGTAGCAGGTGTGGACACCGTCTGTGACAGTGATGTAACAGGTGTGACACTGTCTTGATGACAGTGATGTAACAGGTGTGGACACTGTCTTGGTGACAGTGATATAACAGGTGTGGACACTGTCTTGGTGACAGTGATGTAACAGGTGTGGACACTGTCTTGGTGACAGTGATGTAACAGGTGTGGACACTGTCTTGATGACAGTGATGTAACAGGTGTGGACACTGTCTTGGTGACAGTGATGTAACAGGTGTGGACACTGTCTTGATGACAGTGATATAACAGGTGTGGACACTGTCTTGGTGACTGTGATGTAACAGGTGTGGACACTGTCTTGGTGACAGTGATATAACAGGTGTGGACACTGTCTTGGTGACAGTGATGTAGCAGGTGTGGACACTGTCTTGATGACAGTGATATAACAGGTGTGGACACTGTCTTGGTGACTGTGATGTAACAGGTGTGGACACTGTCTTGGTGACAGTGATGTAACAGGTGTGGACACTGTCTTGATGAAAGTGATGTAACAGGTGTGGTCACTGTCTTGATGACAGTAATGTAACAGGTGTGGACACTGTCTTGATGACAGTGATGTAACAGTTGTGGACACTGTCTTGATGACAGTGGTGTAACAGGTGTGGACACTGTCTTCGTGACAGTGATATAACAGGTGTGGACACTGCCTTGGTGACAGTGATATAAAAGGAAGAAATTCTGTAGCATTGTGTGAATTACCTCGAGAGGGTCTTGGTGGGTTGAACCTTCCACACACTTGGATGTTAGTGGGTTGAACCTTCCACACACCAGGATGTGAGTGGGTTGAACCTTCCACACACCAGGATGTGAGTGGGTTGAACCTTTCACACACCAGGATGTGAGTGGGTTGAAGTTTTCACACACCAGGATGTGAGTAGGTTGAACATTTCACACACCAGGATGTTAGTGGGTTGAACCTTTCACACACCAGGATGTTAGTGGGTTGAACCTTTCACACACCAGGATGTTAGTGGGTTGAACCTTTCACACACCAGGATGTTAGTGGGTTGAACCTTCCACACACCAGGATGTGAGTGGGTTGAACCTTTCACACACCAGGATGTGAGTGGGTTGAACCTTCCACACACCAGGATGTGAGTGGGTTGAACCTTTCACACTCCAGGATGTGAGTGGGTTGAACCTTTCATACTCCAGGATGTGAGTGGGTTGAACCTTTCACACACCAGGATGTTAGTGGGTTGAACCTTTCACACACCAGGATGTTAGTGGGTTGAACCTTCCACACACCAGGATGTTAGTGGGTTGAACCTTTCACACACCAGGATGTTAGTGGGTTGAATCTTCCACACACCAGGATGTTAGAAGGTTGAATCTTCCACACACCAGGATGTTAGTGGGTTGAACCTTCCACACACCAGGATGTGAGTGGGTTGAACCTTCCACACACCAGGATGTGAGAGTGTTGAACCTTCCACACACCAGGATGTGAGTGGGTTGAACCTTCCACAACACCAGAATGTTAGTTGGTTGAACCTTCCACACACCAGGATGTGAGTGGGTTGAACCTACCACAACACCAGAATGTTAGTGGGTTGAACCTTTCACAACACCAGGATGTTAGTGGGTTGAACCTTCCACACACCAGGATGTGAGTGGGTTGAACCTTCCACACACCAGGATGTTAGTGGGTTGAATCTTCCACACACCAGGATGTGAAAGGGTTGAACCTTCCACACACCAGGATGTGAGTGGGTTGAATCTTCCACAACACCATTATGTTTTTGGGTTGAATCTTCCACACACCAGTATGTGAGTGGGTTGAACCTTCCACTACACCAGGATGTTAGTGGGTTGAACCTTCCACACACCAGGATGTGAGTGGGTTGAACCTTCCACACACCAGGATGTGAGAGGGTTGAACCTTCCACACACCAGGATGTGAGTGGGTTGAACCTTCCACAACACCAGGATGTGAGTGGGTTGAACCTTCCACAACACCAGGATGTGAGTGGGTTGAACCTTTTACAACACCAGGATGTTAGTGGGTTGAACCTTCCACACACCAGGATGTGAGAGTGTTGAACCTTCCACACACCAGGATGTGAGTGGGTTGAACCTTCCACAACACCAGGATGTGAGTGGGTTGAACCTTCCACACACCAGGATGTGAGTGGGTTGAACCTACCACAACACCAGAATGTTAGTGGGTTGAACCTTCCACACAGCAGAATGTGAGTGGGTTGAACCTTCCACACACCAGGATGTGAGAGGGTTGAACCTTCCACACACCAGGATGTGAGTGGGTTGAACCTTCCACAACACCAGGATGTGAGTGGGTTGAACCTTCCACAACACCAGGATGTTAGTGGGTTGAACCTTCCACACACCAGGATGTGAGTGGGTTGAACCTTCCACACACCAGGATGTGAGAGGGTTGAACCTTCCACACACCAGGATGTGAGTGGGTTGAACCTTCCACAACACCAGGATGTTAGTGGGTTGAACCTTCCACACACCAGGATGTGAGTGGGTTGAACCTACCACAACACCAGAATGTTAGTGGGTTGAACCTTCCACAACACCAGGATGTTAGTGGGTTGAACCTTCCGCACACCAGGATGTGAAAATGTTGAACCTTCCACACACCAGGATGTGAGTGGGTTGAACCTTCCGCACACCAGAATGTGAGTGGGTTGAACCTTCCACACACCAGGATGTTAGTTGGTTGAACATTCCAAAACACTAGGATGTTAGTGGGTTGAACCTTCCACAAAACTAGGATGTTAGTGGGTTGAACCTTCCACAACACCAGGATGTTAGTGGGTTGAACCTTCCACACACCAGGATGTTAGTGGGTTGAACCTTTCACAATACCAAGATGTTAGTGCGTTGAACCTTCCACAACACCAGGATGTTAGTGGGTTGAACCTTTCACAAAACCAGGATGAGTTGGTAGTGGTGGTGATGGCGGCGGTGAAGGTGGCAGTGGTGACTGGTAGTTGTGGTGGTGGTAGTGGTGTTGGTAGTGGTAATTGTAGTACTGGGGATGGTGGTGGTGGTGATATTGGTAATTGTAGTACTGGTGGTGGTGGTGGAGGTAGTGGTAGTAGTGGTGGTAGTAGTAGTCGTGGTAGTAGTGGTGGTTGTAGTGGTGGTAGTAGTGGTGGTAGAGATGGTGGTAGTAGTGGTGGTAGTAGTGGTGGTAGTGGTGGGGGTAGTAGTGGCGGTAATGGTGGTGATAGTGGTGGTTGTAGTGTTTGTGGTCGTAGTTGTGGTAGTAGTGGTGATAGTTTTGGAAGTAGTGCTGGTAGTGGTGGTGGTAGTAGTGATGGTAGTGGTGTTGGTAGTAGTAGTGGATGTAATATTGGTGGTAGTGGTGGTGGTATTAATGGTGGTAATGATGGTGGTAGTAGTAATGGTAGTGTTTGTGGTAGTGGTGATAGTAGTAGTGGTAGTAGAGGTGGTAGTAGTGCTAGTAGTGGTGGTGGTAGTAGTGGTGGTAGTAGTGGTGGTAGTAGTGGTGGTAGTAGTGGTGGTAGTAGTAGTGGTAGTAGTGGTGGTGGTAGTATAAATGGTGGTGTTGGTGGTAGTGGTGGTGGTAGTGGTTGCAGTGGTGGTGGTAGTAGTAGAAGTGGTAGTGGTAGTGGTGGTAGTAGTAGTGGCGGTGATAGTAGTGGTGGTGGTAGTGGTGGTGGTAGTAGTAGTGGTTGTAATATTGGTGGTAGTGGTGGTGGTATTAATGGTGGTAATGATGGTGGTAGTAGTAATGGTAGTGTTTGTGGTAGTGTTGATAGTAGTAGTGGTTGTAGTAGTTGTGGTATAAGTGGTTGTAGTGGTGGTGGTAGTAGTTGTAGTAGTAGAGGTCGTAGTAGTGCTCGTAGTGATGGTGGTAGTAGTGGTGGTAGTAGTGGTGGTAGTAGTGGTGGTAGTAGTGGTGGTGGTAATAGTGGTGGTAGTAGTAGTGGTGGTAGTAGTGGTGGTGGTAGTAGAAATGGTGGTGTTGGTGGTAGTGGTGGTGGTAGTGGTTGCAGTGGTGGTGGTAGTAGTAGAGGTGGTAGTAGTAGTGGTGGTAGTAGTAGTGCCGGTGATAGTAGTGGTGGTGGTAGTGGTGGTGGTAGTAGTGGTGGTGGAAGTATTAGTGGTAGTGTTCGTGGTAGTGGTTGTGGTAGTGGTGGTAGTAGTGGTGGTAGTAGTGGTGATAGTAGTGGTGGTTTTAGTGGTGGTGGTAGTAGTGGTGGTAGTAGTGGTAGTAGTAGTGGTGGTGGTAGTGGCTGTAGTTGTGGTAGTAGTGGTAATGGTGGTGGTAATAGTGGTAGTAGTGGCAGTAGTGGTGGTAGTTGTGGTGGTAGTAGTTATGATAGTAGTGGTGTTAGTAGTGATGGTAGTTGTGGTAGTAGTAGTGGTGTTATTAGTCGTAGTAGTGGTGGTGTTAATAGTGGTATTAGATGTGGTGGTGGTAGTTGTAGTAGTGGTGGTGGTATTAGTGGTAGTAGTGGTGTTAGAAGTGGTAGTAGTGGTAGTAGTTGTGGTGTTAGTGGTGGTGTTAGTAGTGGTAGTTGTGGTAATGGTAGTTATGGTAGTAGTGGTAGTAGAGGTTTCAGTAGTGGTAGTAGTAGTGGTAGTAGTGGTGGTAGTAGTGGTAGTAGTGGTGGTAATAGTGGTAGTAGTAGTGGTAGTAGAGGTTTCAGTAGTGTAGTAGTGGTGGTAGGAGTGGTGGTAGTAGTGGTAGTAGTGGTAGTAGTGGTGGTAGTAGTGGTAGTAGTGGTGGTAGTAGTGGTAGTAGTGGTAGTAGTGGTAGTAGTGGTGGTAGTAGTGGTAGTGAGAGAGGTGAGTGAGAACCAGCTGACATTTACGGTGACGTCATGTTAACTTTTTCTTGTTTAGGTTATTTTTAGAGTGAGGGACGAGGCGAGGAGTGAGGCATCACACTGCTATGATCCCTCACTCTCCTCTCCTCCCTTACCTCTCCTCTCCTCCCTCACCTCTCCTCTTCATCCTCATGTTTCTTCTCCTCTACAAACATCTCTCTATGAATCATTCAATCTCATTCCACCAAATCCTCACTAGGATCCGCGGCACAGTGATCAATCCTGCAATTTTGAATGGCACTGTTGCTTTAGTATTGCACAATAGATCCATTAAGTAGCTGTCGACTGTATACCTCATAAGATATATTATATAAGGTATTCCTATCATATTTGATGAGTGAAGATTCAATTATGTTTCTTTCCAATGATCTGGGCAACAGCCCACCCCGGTGGGTGATTGCAAGAACCCCGGTGGGCTGAAGAAAGCATTCGACTCCCCGCCCGTCCTGTTTAAGTACTGATGCTGACTTTTTTTTAGGTTCAGTCTTGTAGAAAGTCTTGGTCGCTGACAACATGGCTCTTCAACAAAATTCCTGGCATATTTCAGTGTTAAATATCTTATTAATTTCATCTTAATACTCTGGCTTTTAAATCACAAGACTCAAGAGCATTGTAAACAAACCACTCCTTCCTAGACTCACGATTTGATTGGAATAATAATGAATGCATGACGACACATTGCTTGGCTTCTATAAACTGTAAATTTAAATTTACTGTCAACATGATGGATTAAAACATCTACAAAAGGTAAAGTGTTGTCTATTTAATGCTCTATTGTGAACTTAATGGAAAGTACGAGACCATTGAGTCTGGGTAGAAACTCATCAATATTGTGATCTCTAGGCCAAAGGCAATGAACATCATCTACTTATCTGAAGCACCTAGCATTATTTTGAAGAATATATTTAAGTAGTCTAGTCTCATAGACTTCCATATACATATTACTGAGTAAGGGGCTGAGGGGATTTCCCATGGCCATGCCTTATTTTTGAGCATAGTATTTACCTTCAAACACAAACTTGCTCTCCTTAACACAAAGTTCAGTAATTATATTCGTGGGGCTGGGCATAAAGTTTTCTAGTTGCTCTTCAAGGTATGTAAGAAAATCAAGGACAGGGTTTGCTTTAATATCTTTATTATGCACCTCATACCCATCCTGTGGACGGTAGTCAAAGATATTTTACAGAGGTACATAATGGGTCCAGGGACTGGGCCCCAGAGTTTTGATAGCTGAACAAGTTACAAAGGTGATGAACAACCATTCACACGTCTACACTCAATCACAATTGCAATGAGTTAATAATGCAGATATTAGCATTATTTACAGTGAGCAAAGTCAAGGTATTTTTCCCAGAATGGTTTGTAATATACCACTGTGGATAAAATACTTTGACATATTTTGAACATTTCTGAGTGAGTTGTCTCTGAATTCATTAATTTTGTCGCACTCCAGTACATAATGACGCAGGGTGTGACAATAATCCAACTGGCAAAGTTTACATCTTGTTTGGTCTACATCTGGTGTTGGTGATTTAACCTGCCAAAGATACTTGTAACCCAGCCGGAGGCGGGCGGTAGTGACATCCAAGAGTCTGCTTATTTTGTTGGATGCACCATAGACATGTGGCTCCTCCTGCATGATAGAATGATGATAGATGGACTGACTGGTGTCAAACTCCCTGAGTCTTAAGTCAATAAAATTCAGTTGAAGTTCTTTTCGTATTATTGTTCTCAAACTGCTAACTGACAAGCCAAGATTGTAATCTACCCCCTCTTTGAAAGCATAAAACTTAGCCAATTTATCAGTTCTATCATGCATCTGAAGACCAATGTGAGATAGGGACTCTGGTAAATAATACTGTGACATGAAAACTCACAAGGGTAAAGTCACGTGGAACATCTACAAGATGGCAGGATTGCTCAGGCCAGCGTCCTCTACATCTACAAGATGGCAGGATTGCTCAGGCCAGCGTCCTCTGCATCTACAAGATGGCAGAATTGCTCAGACCAGCGTCCTCTACATCTACAAGATGGCAGGATTGCTCAGGCCAGCGTCCTCTGCATCTACAAGATGGCAGGATTGCTCAGACCAGCGTCCTCTGACATCTACAAGATGGCAGGATTGCTCAGGCCAGCGTCCTCTGCATCTACAAGATGGCAGGATTGCTCAGACCAGCGTCCTCTACATCTACAAGATGGCAGGATTGCTCAGGCCAGCGACCTCTGCATCTACAAGATGGCAGGATTGCTCAGACCAGCGTCCTCTACATCTACAAGATGGCAGGATTGCTCAGGCCAGCGTCCTCTACATCTACAAGATGGCAGGATTGCTCAGGCCAGCGTCCTCTACATCTACAAGATGGCAGGATTGCTCAGGCCAGCGTCCTCTACATCTATCCTCCACGTTTCCTCCATCAGGGAACGAGTCCTGCCCGTCGGTATAATATATAACTAATAATAGTAAGCCCATTTAGGTACAGTTGCCTAAGTGGAATGCATGGTCACAGGTTAGGTGATAAGGAATACTAAGAAAGTTTCATGAATAACCAAGGAACAGTCACAATATCCAAGGAACAGTCATAATAACCAAGGAAAAGTCATAATAACCAAGGAACAGTCATAATAACCAAGGAACAATCATAATAACCAAGTAACAGTCATAATAACCAAGTAACAGTCATAATAACCAAGTAACAGTCATAATAACCAAGTAACAGTCATAATAACCAAGTAACAGTCATAATAACCAAGTAACAGTCATAATAACCAAGGAACAGTCATAATAACCAAGTAACAGTCATAATAACCAAGGAAAAGTCATAATAACCAAGGAACAGTCATAATAACCAAGGAACAATCATAATAACCAAGTAACAGTCATAATAACCAAGTAACAGTCATAATAACCAAGTAACAGTCATAATAACCAAGGAACAGTCATAATAACCAAGGAACAGTCATAATAACCAAGGAACAGTCATAATAACCAAGGAACAGTCATAATAACCAAGTAACAGTCATAATAATCAAGGAACAGTCATAATAACCAATTAACAGTCATAATAACCAAGTAACAGTCATAATAACCAAGGAACAGTCATAATAACCAAGGAACAGTCATAATAACCAAGGAACAGTCATAATAACCAAGGAACAGTCATAATAACCAAGGAACAGTCATAATAACCAAGGAACAGCCATAATAACCAAGGAACAGTCATAATAACCAAGGAACAGTCATAATAACCAAGGAACAGTCATAATAACCAAGGAACAGTCATAATAACCAAGGAACAGTCATAATAACCAAGGAACAGTCATAATAACCAAGGAACAGTCATAATAACCAAGTAACAGTCATAATAACCAAGGAACAGTCATAATAACCAAGGAACAGTCATAATAACCAAGTAACAGTCATAATAACCAAGGAACAGTCATAATAACCAAGGAACACTCATAATAACCAAGGAACACTCATAATACCCAAGGAACACTCATAATAACCAA